>LNAC01000017.1:1028100-1054930 GCA_002007465.1 Ailurus styani
CACCGCCCAATGCCATCTCTCCCTCACTCTGGCGCGCTATCCGCTGCCCCCCCCACCTGCCCAGCTGTTGGCTCTGCTCCACACCCCTTCTTTTGATGGAAAGCACCAGAGAGGGCCAGTGCTGCAGCATGAAGGGACCCTCAGGCCCCGGGTCGGAGCCCTGCTAAGAGAAGTGTTGGCTGAGTGAAGCAAACACCTTGCTCTCTCTCCTGAGCAGCAGTACAATGTCAGGTCAAGGATGTGGGCTGGAGGCCCGGCTTTTTGCCTGCGCTCCCATTCCTTCGTTCCCTCAACAACTATCTTTCGAGGGCCTCTGAGGAGCCAGGCCCGCATGCTAGCTGAGCTAGAGCTGGGGCGGCCCCTGGGCTTCCTGGAGCCTCAGTTTCTTCCTCTGTAAAGTAGGTTGGTGATTTTACCGCATGTTAAAAGGATTATGTGAGCTCATGCAGCTGAAGTGCCTGGCACACGGCAGGTTCTTAGTGAGGGCGAATTTCCTCTTTCTTTCCCTTCCCATCCCTCGCCTTTTCTTCATCCTACAGAACCTGTGAGGGACTGAGAGGCTAACTCTTTATGGCGACACCCTCTGCCATACTCAGAGGGCCTGCGTGTTCCTGCGTGTCCAAATCCACGCACACACCTGTGCACACATCCCCCCTGTCCGGCCATCTCGGCTTGTGACTCGGGGCCAGCCCCGACGTGAGCTTTGAGCCCATGGGATTCAGCGGACCCGCGCCCAGGAGAGTTCTGAACATCTGGAGGGAATGCTGAGCATGGGCCGGGCTGCTCCACATAGACATGAGGACCCCAGCACCCCGCTGTGTGCTCGGGGAGTCCCTAGGCTCAGGCTAGGGTGCATCTTCAGTGGCTCTGGGGGCTTCTGGATCCTTAATGGCTCCAGGAGTCAAATCTTGGTGACCAGAAGCAGTATCTTGTGTGTCCTGGGCCAGGTCTAGACAGCCTCGGAGGGCAGAGTCCTCACCGCTTCCTGGGGTGGTGTCCTCAGTGGCTCCTCGGACAGTGGCTCTCCTGGCTGCTCCTCTGAGGGGCCTCTCATGTGTCTCTGGAGGAACCTAAGCCCCCACAGACTCTTGCAGCAGCTTAGAAGGTTGCTGGAGCACACGGTGCAGGAGAGTGCGGGCTTCCTGAGGAGACACAAGCACAGGTCAGGGCTGAGGGGACCACAGAGCAAGGCCAGCGGGCCCGGGGCCCACCCTCTGGCCTTCACTTCTGAGCCCGCCCGGGGAAGGGTTGGGGTCGGGTGGGATCCCTTCTTTGGCCACCAGGGCAGCCCATGTGCCGCAAGGACTTTGAGGGGAGCATTCACGAGACATGCTTTCAGATCTCACACCTGCTTCCAACATGCTGTGTGCCCCCTAAGGCCGCTGAACATCAAGTGTGTGTGTGTGGGGGGGGAAGCCACCTTTCCAATTCTCTGAAGGACTAAGTATCATGAAATATGTACAAAAGTATCCCCCACCTTGCCTGGCTCACATCAGGAGCCCAATTAATGTTTGCTATTTCTCACTCTTAGTGAAATGATCCCTGAGCATCGACAGCATGCCTTGCACGGCTTGAGGGGAGGCTGGGAGAAGACGCACAAATTTATTCAGCCTTGTGTTAAAATCAGTTGCGAACACATCTGCCTCCAGTAGAATGTGTGCTCCCCAAAGGCAAGGCTCTAGCCCCCTCCCCTGCAATTATGGCTGGAATGTAGTAGTTCCTCAGTTAACGTCTGTGGAGTTGATCTGATCAAAGAATAGATCACTTAAGACTGAGTTAGCCAAAAGCTCACTAGGAAATTTTTAACAGAGTATTTGGGAGACATTTTTAGGAAGAAGAGATTTCCCTCCCTTCCAGGCATAAAATGTTCTTTGTTGCCTGCGAAGGTGCAGATGGCAGACCTGCTATTCTCTTTAGCTACTTTCAGTGAATAAGAATTCCTTTATCACTTTTATTTCAAGTCAGAGGGAAAGGCTCAGTGTGGCGCTCCTGTGTCTTCAGCACCCAACACCTGCAGATCTCTCTTTAGAACAGAGAACAGGAGGCAGGCCCAGAGGTTTAAGCAGTTGGTCTGGTCCAACTTTGGTAACATCGTTTTGTGTCATTGTATCTATGCTTATGATCTCTTTCTGTTTTCCACCAGTGATACTGTGTTTCCATTTATAGTGACAATATAAAGTTTCCTCGTATATCTCAGTGAAAACGGGGAGTTGGTGTAGAGCTTTAAGAGCATACAATGCAGGTGGGAGAAGACTATGGGCTAGACTGGATGGGGAAGGGAATGCACAAGCGGCTGTGGTTTGGGGAGTGCTGTTCCGAGTCCCCGACACCTCCCAGCTTCCCTTCAGCCCAAACACAGGAAAAGCTGAGTACTGCGTGGTATCCCCAGAGACTCTTTCTGGGGTCTCTGCAGCCCCAGGGCAGGACAAAAATCTGGCTTCAGCTCTGTCCAAAGCCACGATCGCTACCTGCTTTCTGGCTCTCCTGCCTAGGTCGGAGCGGTAGGTTTCCTCGTCAGTTTCAAGCTGGGAGCCACCCACTGCTTGGTTCTGAGACCCAGTGGGGTTCCTTGCGGATGTCCATGAAGATCACACCTGGCCTCAGCTCCCGCCATCATCTTTTAAGGTCATCTGGCTGCCAGAGAAATCCAACTCCCTGCTCCTCCTCCCTTCTACTTCGAGATTGGGAAGAGGATTGAGCTTCCCTTCAGCATCTGTTAGATAGATGGGGGCTGTGGATTGGGACCCCTGACTTTGTAAGAAACGGATGACAGCTGCCCCCGACACCCAGGCTTCCCTCGTGTAGGTACGCTCCAGCTTGGCCACTGCTGAAGGCCGCGAGTGGCCCAAGCTCTCCCTGGAGGTTTGGCCAGCCCTTCCCTCCCCAGAACACAGTGCCCTCACCTGGACCTCAAGGTTATACCCCTGGCACATCAGAGGCCCAGCCTCCATGTTGGCAATGTACATATCTGACCAGGCAGGCCGCTTATCTACCCTTGGGTTAACATTGCAGACGCAGCTCTGGTCAAGCGACTTTCCCTGAAATTATGAAAGAAAAGCTAGCTTTGGCTAGGAAATAACCGACTCCCTTCTAAAGAGCTTACAGATCCCTTAAAATATTACTATGGAAATATCACACGTTCCTTGTAAAAACTTCAGGACAGGCAGATGAACAAAACAAGGCAGATAAACATCTCAAGTAACTCCTCTGCTCAGGCTTATCTTTTTGTTACCTGTTGCTTCTGTCATTAAGGATTTTTAAATGAAATACATCATACATCCAAAGAGACTATATAAAAAACAAATATGCAAGGTTTAAAGAATATTAAAGAATACTGAAATGGATACCACCTCTCAGGTTAAGGGACAGAATTTACCAGTACCTGAATTGTTCCAGCAAATACTTAGATATCCCGAAACAGCATACTGGGGTGTTCTGCCTGAACTTTATTTATTTATTTACTCATTCATTCATTCATTCATTGGTGGAGGTGGGGGGTGGCAAATTACAGCTGCATTGTTTTTACAAAATAACGACTGATTCAGCAGTATTGTCATTTTCTAAATTGGAGCTAAATCTGGATGGTCTGTCTGGAATAAGGCTATTCATGAAAGACAGTCATCTTGAAATGAGCCTTATTTCTCTGCCCCACACGTCTTCCTTTGGCAACCATCGACTCCCCACAACGTGTGGTCCGGGTGGGAGGGTGATCATGGGGCCCCATCTCCCAGATGCTTTTGGGTTCACCTCTCCACGTGGCACCTGTGAATGTTTGAGTGGTGAGTTCAGAACCCAACCCGGGAGAGAGTCCCTTCCATGACTATTGCGTCTTCCTTATGAGACAGAGAACCTGGGAGCCCATGAAATAACGCAGCCAATGGCTCTCCGACTGATTTACTATCACTTGTGACCAAAAGACTTTTGCCTGTAGGCGCCTGGGTGATGGAGGCGGTTAAACATTAGACTCTTGGTTTCCGCTCAGGTCATGATCTCAGGTCATGATTTCAGGGTCTTGGGATTCTTTCTCTCTCTCTCTCTCTCATTCTCCCTCTGCCCCTCCCCCACTGCTCTCACTTCTCTCTTTAAAAACAACAACAAAAAAAGACTTTTGTCTAATACAACCACACAGAGTATTATTTGAGGTAGACTATTTCCAGTAATAATAGTCAGCAAAACAACTTTCTACAACAGTTTATAACTGTAAACACAACCAACCTGCTATACTTTATTGTCATAACAACCCTCTGCAACACTTCACACCTGTAAACAAAACAACTTTTACAATATTTTGTAACTGCAAACACAAGTTTAACATGACTGGAAGAACCCGCCACTTATTTGACATTTTGAGTGCATATAAAGCCTTGAAAAATACTGAAAAAATATGTATATAAAGCCCCTTACTGGGGCACCTGGGAGGCTCAGTCAGTTAAGCATCTGACTCTTGGTTTGGGCTCAGGTCCTGATCTCAGAGTCCTGGGATCCAGCCCCGACCGGAGACAGGCTCCACACTCAGAGGGGAGTCCGCTCGAGGATTCTCTCTCCCTCTGCCCTCTCCCAACTTGCGCACAGTCACACTCTCTCTAAAATAAATAAATCTTAAAAAAAAGAAAAATATTGACTTATTTATCAGTTAATATACACTTTTCAGATACTAAAATTTTGATTACTTAACAGTTAGTGGTTTTTGGCATACGTAATCTCTCAACATAATCTCAATCATTATCACCTACGTAATAAGAATGAATTTATATAATTTACTATGGAATTAAGAAAAAATTCACCACTTGTAAAAAAAAAACTCCAGAAAAATCCAAAGAAGGATTAAAACTACAAATTGCAAGTATTTAAAATTTAGATTTTCCTTTTATATAAATGAAATCATGTTTTATGAATTTTTTCTGTAGCTACCTTTTGTTGTTGTTGAACACTCTATTTTTGAGATTAAACTGTGCATGCTCCTGTTCATTTTCACTGCTATAAAGTATTCCATTATGTGAAAATACTCCAATTTATTTATCCATTCACCTGTTGATGGACATCTGAGTTGTTTCCATTTTTTTTAATCATTCCCCTCCTCATACTTGTTTTTTTTTTTTAAAGATTTTATTTATTTATTTGAGAGAGAGAGAGAGGGTGAGAGAGAGCATGAGAGGGGAGAAGGTCAGAGGGAGAAGCAGACTCCCCATGGAGCCGGGAGCCCGATGCGGGACTTGATCCCCGGACTCCGGGATCATGACCTGAGCCAAAGGCAGTTGCTTAACCAACTGAGCCACCCAGGCGTCCCCTCATACTTGTTTTTGAATTTACACCATAATGGCCTCATCAAATGAGTAGGAGAGTTTCCCTTTTTTTCTCCCCTGATAGAGTTTGTGCGGAATTGGAATGATCTATTTCTAGAGTATTTGGTAGAACTCCTTTGCAAAACCAAGTACTACTGGTGTTTCATTCATTGTATTTATTTTTAATGGTTACAGGATCATTCCAGTTCTCTGTTTCATTGCAAGTCAGTTTTGGCAAGTTCTGGTTTGTTAGAAAATTTCCCCCTTATCTGAGTTTTCCCTTGTTTGGGGCATAGAATTGATCACAGCATTCTTATTACCTTTCCTAATCTCTGTAACATCTAAAATAATATCCTCTCTAAACTCTTAATATTGCTTATTTGTGATGTTTGTGATTGATTTTGTAGTTCTGTCAATTCTCCTTTACATATTTTTAAATTTTTAAATTAAAAAAATTTATTTAAAAATTTAAAGCTAGTTTATTGGGTACATTATGTGTTTAGAATTATTATTCCAGTGTTTTTTTCAAAATACAGTGACCATCTCCATCTTTAGTAAAATGTTTTGTTTAAAATTCACTTTGTCTAATATTAATATAGCTACTCAGATTTCCTTTGATTACTATTTGTCTAGCATATTGTACTTTTCTTTCCTTATACTTTCAACATTTTTGTTTCCTTAAGTCTATTTCTTCTAAAACCATTTGTTTGGATTTTTAAAAAAAATCAAATCTGACAAGCTTTGTTTTTCTTACTTGGACAGTTTATTCCATTTACATGCACTGTGATTACTGATATATTTTCACTAATTTCTTCAATGTGATTTTGTGTTTTATACTTGCCCCACTTTTTCTAAATTTTCCTGTCTTTTCTTGCTTTGCTTTAAATTGCCCCTTCCCCCCTCATTCTCTTCCCTTCTCACTTTGTGGAGTTTCTGGCCTCTTATAAAATAATTGGAACATGCATATTTAACATAATAAAGTCTAGTGGCATGGAGCCCTTCTCCATTACTTAGCTTGCCATTCATGCCCAATGTAAGTTGGGATGAGACACTAATAAGCTAAATTGCAATACTGTGTAGACTCTGTTACACTACCGAGTCTAGAAATATCAGTAGGTTAAATATTCTTTGACCCCCTTCATAGCCTCATGGCCCATCCTGCCCTAAGCCCTAAATCTTGAAGCTGGGGGATGTTAATAGGGTTCTTAAGAGCACATAATATGGGGTCTGCCACACAGGAAGTGTTTATGGAGAAACAACTGTCATTTTCATCTTCCCATCATCAATTCCCCTTCTCTTGGTAATTAGCACCTTGATTCTTTTGGATCCAGCCTTCCTCACTCTTTGCCCATGTGAGCGAGGTGGGGTTGACCTCTTAGTCTGGCTCCAGGTGTGGGCACAGAGTCCGACACGTGACCCACCCAGCCAGTGGAAGTCTGAAACTTTTTTGTTGGAACACTAGGAAAGGGACACATTTTCCACTGGAGTTGCTAAGATGGTAAAATGTAAGCTTGGAGCTGCTTGGCGGCACCACGGGGAGACTCAGAATGAAGTCAACACAGTGTAAAACTGAGTCGAAAGCTGGAGAAAGACAAATTTCTGATGACATTTGCATATTTGGATCCAGCCTTGAAGCTTGAAGCTACCCTTGTTTTCTTCAGTTTTATGAGCTAGTTCCCCACCTCCACCAATCCCAGCCTCTTTTGTTTATTTTATTTATTTATTTTTTGAGAGCCGGAGCAAGCTCACATGTGCATGAGTATGGGGGGGAGGGGCAGAGGGAGAGAGACAATCTTAAACAGGCTCCATGCCCAGTGCAGAGCCTGATGTGGGGCTCGATCTCATGACCCTGAGATCATGATCTCAGCCGAAATCAAGAGTCGATCACTTAACCAACTGAGGCACCCAGGCACCCCTCTTCCCCAGCCTCTTTTAACTGGGTTTCTGCTCCTGGCAGTCAACAGTATCCTGATTAATAAAGAATAGAATCTGAATTTGAATCTCATCTTTTCACATTGAGGGTACTAAAATATATTCAGCCACCCATGATCCAGATCCAGTTTTCAGTGCTTCTCTCTCTATAGGAAGCCTTGCTCAGGGCCTCTCTGAACCTCGGTTTTCTCATCTGTGAAATAAGCCTATGACAGCAACCTCACAGGACTGCTGTGAGGACCACAGGTAATGAGTGTCAGTGCTCTTCACCGTTACTGTCTCCTGCATAGAGTATCAACGACCACAAAGAACCACCATACACACACACACACACACACACACACACACACACACACACACACACACACAGAACCTGCTGTCACTTACATCGGTGCCTTTGCACATGGCCCATTGCTGGAGATGTCTTTATATTCTTCGTTGCTGCTCAACTTCTACTTCTGTTTCAAGGTTCTGCTCAAGCGTCACCTGCTGTGGGAAGCTGTCTCTGAGGCTTCCCAGGATTGCTGATCCCCTCCCGTCTCCTACAGCATTGAGGCCCTGACCTCCTGGGGTTAACTCTCAGTTTACTTTCTGTTTCCCAGACTGGGGCAGGCACTGGACTTTCATCTTCAGCCGCACAGTCCAAGTTTCTAGTAGGTGTCCAGTCATGTGTGTGAAAATGAAAAGCCCAACCAATCTCAGTTTCAGTAGTGATTCTCCCATGTTCTGACTTCCCCAATTCACAGATCGTCAGAAACGGGTGCCCTTCCCCTGCTGCTCCAGCAGCCCTTCGGCTGTGTGTGGTGACTCATGCTGGTTTTTTTCTATATCCACCTCCCTGCTGCTGGCTGGGAAGAGCCTTGCGGACAGGAACCCCAGGAGGGGTGGTGAGGGATGCTGACCATTTCAGCCAGCACCTCTCAGACTCGCCATGTGCTGGGTGGGGGCGGGGGGGGGGTTGTGCGGAGAAAGAGTGAGATTTGGGGCCAGGAGTCCTGAGTGTGGTTTGAGCCTTCCTCATTCCCCTGCTGTTGGGTCTTGGACAACTCCGTCTCTTTCTCAAGTCTCTCTCTTCATCTGTAAAATGGGGGCGACCCCAGTAAAAGGGCCGGGAGGGGAAGGCTCCTCCTCCTCCTCCTCCTTCCTTGTTCCCTGCAATGGGTGTGGCCACTGGCTGCTTCGTTCCTCAGGGTCCCTCAGAGCTGGAGGTTGAGGGACTGTGTGTTGAGCATCTAGGCTGATCTCCAAACCCAGGTTCTTACTGTCCTGTGCCAGCCACACGGCAGAACTGCCACTGCCACATGTCAGCCTTGCCTACATCCTGGGAACTGGGTCCCCGAAACTCCTTTACGGGGAAAAGGAAGTGGAAGAGAAGAGAAAGGAGAAGAGGCCCTCTCGCATCCTGGTAACAGGCCATAACCCGCCGGGGCTCTTTCCCCTGCCTTAAGCTTTTGTCAAAGTCAGGGGTGACCCTCTTCTCCAGGCCAAGCCTATTTTTCTGGCTGTTCTGGAATAAGGTATGAGGTGGACATTTCAGGACACCAGACTACCCAGAGGCCAATCAGAGCATCATCTTCATCTACCCTTGTTTTCTACCACAAATCGATACCGCCCGATATGCTGGAATGACCAAACTTCAGGCCTCCGCTCAGGAAAGAAATTAATTTTTCATGACCTACTCAGAATTTTCTGGAAGCAAACATAGAGGGTTTGCCTACACCAGCATCTGCTTTGAAGGGCTGGTGGCGAGGTCTTTTGTCCTTCAGCAGCAGGTGTCGCGGCGAACTGGGCAGAGGCTTCCTGCAGGAGTTTTGTACACACACTGTGTTCATGCCAGAGAAGGTGAAATTTATCCAAGAAAGGCACCCCGGAACTCCCTGGGATGTAGTTGAGATCTAGAGGTGATAGTCATAAAACATAGGCCCCTTTTAATTTTTCCCTCGTGACACAGGAACTAGATGGTGAGGGTAGGAAAGCTTTGGGCTCATCAAAGGGATCCTGATTAGGGACCTCTCGGGACGCGCATCCCTGAATGCTGGTGGGTCACAGCCTGGGACCTCACGGGGAGGTCAGTGAGGGAGGGGTTGTCTATGACTAGCAGTCTCGAGGGGCCTGGCTCAGAGCAGGCATCGTGCATTGTACTGGTGAATGAGTAAATGATTGACAAGAACTAGCGTTTACTAAGTGCTCACGTGCTAGGTCCTGAATGGGCTGTTTGGCATCCTTTTTCTAGTTAACCCTCCCAGTGGTGTTATAAGGCAAGCCCGGGTGTCCCATTTCACAGACCAGCAAACTGAGGCTCTGGGTGTATAAGTGATGTCCCTAGGTCATGCAGTAACAAAACTGAAATAGGAAACAACAGCTCTGGCTCCCACGTACACACCTTGCCGCTGTAGCCTGCTCCTTCCCGAGGACCAGACAAAAGGAGTTGAACAGAACAGGACCAAGCTTAGAATGGGAGCTGTGGCGATGGTCAGGGCAGGGTCACTGGTCTCCAGTAACTCAAAGGTGTGAGTGGCTGTGAATGTGAGCACGCGTAAATGGGTGGGTATGTGAGTGTGTGCCTGGGCAGGATGGTGGGCACGGAGCCATTTCTGGCCCTGGGGACCAGGGGAAGCTCCGCGGAGCAGGTGGCCTTTGCATTGGGCCTGGGGCGCTGAGTGGAAATTGAGCGGGGATGTCAGCAGGGGGGATGTCTCTTCGGGCAGAGTGGGCAGCCTGGGCTGTGGCTTGTGCTCTGAGAGCAGGGCTGAACAGTTCATCTGGAGCAAAAGGAGCCTAAGGATGCAATGGGAGAGGAGACAGAAAGGGGTTCCATAGCCGGAACCGGAGGGGCCTGCTGGACGGGTTTGCCAGCAACCTGACAGGCCCAGGAGCGATGCTGGAGGCTATGGAGCCCAGGAGTGTCAGCAGTTGGCCAAGGAACGGTCTCTGCTTGTGGCCTGGACTGGCCCTTCTCCGTGATCTGACACCCTTGTGGGTCAGTGAGTTAGTACCTGAGTGAGTGCCAGGCATAGGGTGGCCAGTGGGGAGGGAGTGTGACCCTTTGTCACAGGTGCTCCCACTGACCAGGATGGCCGAGGCTGCAGGGCATGGGTCCAGGCCATTTTCATAGGTGTTCTCTTTAAGGCCCTCAGTCTCCAGTCATGTTGAGCATTTCCACTGTGCTTGGCCTGCCACGTGGGCACCGCCCCCATCTTGACAGGTGAGCGGGGGAGCCCTTCATGGACTTAAGTGCCCTGACCAAGATCGCAGAGTTGGTGGGTAGAGGAATGGGGTTCTTGCCATGCATGCCTCCTTGGTCCAAAGCCTGTGCTCTGAGCCCTGAGAGCAACCAAATGATAGCCACCATCCACAGAGCGCCTTGTGCACTCTGGTTCTCAGCATTTTGTGAGTCTGAGCTCAGTTAAGCCAGACGCAAAGCCCATAGGGCAAGTGCTAGGATTCTCCCCATTTGATGGAGGAGAACACTGAGGCACGGAGAGGGGAGAAAGCTGCCTGAGGGCACACAGACGGTAAGGGGAGCTGGGTATGTTACAGCACGCTGGGCTTGTTGCTTGAAGGAGTGACGGTGTGGGGAGCCCTACTTCCACTCAACCCCTCCCCTGCCTCCACTTCATCCCATTCCTGGGACTGCACTGGGATTGCCAAATAAAAAAGTGAGGACAGTGCTCACAAGCTGGGTACTCAAAACTGAACCCTCACTGCACCGGTATAACACATACGATTGAGGTCTTCTTAGTGCTAACAGACGATGTCTGGCACAGAGAACGGGAGTTACCTGCCCAGTGACCCACAGCGGCTAAGCGGTAGAGGCTTGAAAGAGCCCCATGTGGCCCAGCTGTGAAGCTGGAGATGTCCTGCCCACCCTGATCCCTTCCTGTACACAAACTGGCTCTCGGGGAGGCCGGGCGTCACCCACATAATTTGGATCACACTCAGTTTGCCCCAGTCCCAGGCTTGTGCTCCCCTGCCCTGCTGTTCGAACCCTCCAGTGATCCCCATGCAACTGGATGGCTGGCCTAATCCTCTCTTTGAAAGTACAGAACATTTGATAAACCTGAAGAAAACCCCAAAGCCCCTGCCCACTTACCCCAGTGGGTGCTGACGAAAAAAGAACTCCTAGCACCTGAGTCAATCCTCAAAGTCATTTCCCATCACTCATTCTATCCCACTTCTGTGAGGCAGGTGAAGTGTCATGCCCACTTTACAGGTGGGGAAACTGAGGCTCAGGTGGGCCTATCATGTGCCCATGGTCGGATGCTGTCACATGCTGCATTCTGGGCTCAGCCCCCAATATTGACACACTGGTCTCCTCAAGTTGACTTATTTGCTCTGAATGGCTCAGGACGCGGATGTGTGACAGACTCTCCCCTCTGTGACAGCTCCTTCTTAGCCCTTTTTCAAAGACTCTCATCTCTTCCCTGTCCCCTTGCATCTATGCCCTGCGCTAGCCAGCAACATCCCTTACAACCCTTCCAGGACGCTCCCCCCCACTTGGTTTTGAGGAAGTGATACCTTCCAGTGTGGTTTGCGGCTGGGAAGCCGGGAGGCCTATCTAGAAAACAGGGTGACCAAAAAAGGCTTAAAGTGTCCCTCCCCTTCTACCAGTAATTCTGTTCCCAGAAATTCAGTTTCTACGGAAATAATCTGAAAGAAACATAGTGTTCGCTGCAAGGAGATGTTCATCACAGGGTTGCTTATAATAGCAAAAAAATCTGGAGACCACCGCAAAGTACAATGGGGAAACATTTCAGTCAATCATGAAGACAAGGCAGACAGGAGGCTTCAGCCTAACCCTGTGCCCCGATTCCTCTGCTCTCACAGGGTGTGCAGGAGGTCCCCCAAATCTCAGGGATATACAGTGAGCCCCAGTATGTGGCTGGGCTTTGAGGCCTGCCTGCTGGGGGAGTCTAAGGAGACTGGGGGCCTGCAGCAGAGGTGAAAGCCCTGAGAGAATATGGTGGGTCCTCAGCAGTGCCAGGAAGAGCCCAGGACCAGGTCATCTGTATCCTTGGGCCAACCATGGCACAAACACCAGGGGTGGAGAAACTGGTGTGACAAGTCTATTGTGGTCTAGAGAATGGCGTGGGGGTCAGACAGCCTCTGGGAACTTAGCCTACCCTAGAGGGAAGGAGATGGGGGCGGGGTGTGTGTGGAGAGAATCGTGTATTGAGTTGGTTCAACTTCCAAAGTCACTGTGTTTCCAGTTGGAAGTGACCGAGCTCCCTGACCTGGAAAGTCTACACTTCTCCAACATCCATGAAATGGTGGTCCACAGGCACGCTGAGCAGAACAAAACAAAGAATCTGACACCTCCACAGGCTCTAGGCTGCGCTGTAAGCTGCTGTCCCAGACACATGCATTCAGAGCCTTGCTCCTTCTCCAGCCTGGGATGAAGGTGGTGTAAGGACCAGACCTACTTTTCAGATGGGAACAGAGTTTTACAGAAGGGATTTTCTCAAGGTCAACCAGCCAGCAAAAATGGGAGGTTGGCTTCCGCGCTCTCTCAACAGACCACAGCACTAAATGGTGTCTCACACCTGTGAGTGCACCTCTCTTCCCATGTTCCTTTGTCCAGAATGGCCCCTCTGCTCCTCAGCTTAGAAACTGCCTACTGTCCTTCAAGAGTCAGCCGAGATGGTGCCCCTTCCAGGAGGCTTTCTTTGCCCTCCCAGCCAGGCCCCCACAGCAATGGGGTCTGAGCACCCATTGTGTCTGTACCCCTCCCTGCTCTCCTAAGGTCTCCAATAGGGCCCCCCTCCCTTCCCTCCAACCCCCTGCAGGGGAGTGCGCCCTTGGTAAAGGATGAGTGACTCAATGACTCAGTAAGACACAGCAGCCCCTAAAACAGGAGACACGTGGCCTTGCTGAAGAAGAACTCCAAGTGTGGAACCTCTTTTTGGCCATGATATTGAGGCCACATCTGCTCATGAAGAACACGAAGGGGGAACAGAGCCATGATCTCGGGGATTGCATAAGATGGCAACAGGAATGGCGTTTCTCCTCAACTTTCAATTTTAATGTTCCCTTCCACCATAATTCAGTATTTATAAATACTGTTTCCAAAGTCAGTGTGGATAGGGGAAGTTTCCTGAATCCTCTGGGCATTGGGACTTCCTTGCCGCCTGCCCCGAATGCCGGTCTCTGGGTGACACTGGCATGTTGCTTGGTCCTGGAAGAAGGAAGGCGAATCTCATCCATGGGCCTGTGCTGCCCAAGCCTGTGGCCCTCCCTGCAGGCTGCAGCCTTCCGCCAGATGGGGCCACAGCCGCACACTCACCAGTGTGCCGCTGAGCCATCCGTCCCTATGCCAGTTGGGACAAACTCCCCCGCCCCACTCCTTCCCATCTCTGGGCAGAGAGTAAGTCATCCACGAACCCCAGGAGAGTCTCAGGGGCTATGGACACCCTGCAATGCACGGCAGGTCTCAGGAGTACCCCATCCCTGTTCCCCGACCCCGCCACAAATGGCCCCTATAGATTTAATGAACACCCCAAAGCAGAGAGCCCTGTGACTCACTGCTGTTTCTTCAGGAGCTGTGGCAGCCTCCAGAAGTCTTAGCTCTCTTTGACAGATGAGGAAACTGGGACTTGGAGAGGGATGTGATCATCTCACGGCCACACAGGGACAGAGGCCATGAGGAATCCAGGGCCCTTATCCGCCAGGGCGGGGCTCCGGTGGCGCACCTGCTTGCCGCCCCCCTCCCCCCGCCATCTGCAGTCACAGCTTGGGGCGTGAAAAGGATATGTTTTACTGAATTTGCCTCCACACTCAGAACGATTTATTAGTATGAAAAACATGTTCTTTGCTGCCCATGCCAGAAGATTCTTGACACAAACACATTGGGGGTTTGGCATAAAATCTCTCTTGTTAAGCATTTATATATAATTTGAGTTGAAATTGTCCCTTGGACCTGATCCAAGTTCCCCATTTTCAGAGGACAGATGTGAGACTCAGGGGTCAGGGCCTGACTTGAACAATTCAGGGGCACAGCTGTGACATGAGTCCACCAAGACTGCCTTGAACTTCCCAGCTGTTCCTGTACAGAGTGGGGGAAGGAAGAAAGGAAGGAAGGAAGACAGACTACTTTCTAAGCATCTACTCTGTGCTAGGTGCTTCGCATAAATTGAGGCTGAGCCTTACTGCTATCTTCACAGGGAGGCATTTCTATCCCCAATTTGCAGATGAGCAAGCCAAGGCTCAGAGAGCACAAGCCACCTGCCCAAAGTCACAGAGCCAGGGAGTGCTGGGGCTGAAACTGACACCCATTTCTTTCCCTTACATCAAGGGTTGGCAAACTAGCCTGCAGGCCAAATCCAGCCTACCATGTATTTCTGTTGAAATGGTGGGGGGAATAATAAATATAAGAATAATATTTCACAACTGATGAAAATGATATGGAGTTCACATTTCAGCATCTGTAATAAAGTCTTATTAGAACACAAACACCCCCATTCATTTACGTACTGTCTATGGCTGTTTTCGCACTCTATGGGCAGATTTGGGTAGTTGCAAGAAAGAACAGATGGGTTGCAAAGCCCAGACTATTTACTATCTGTTTTTTTGCAGATAAGATTGGCTGATTCCTGCCCGATGCTATGCAATTTCCCAGGGGGCCTGGAAAGTTTTCAGGGTCTCCCTTGTCCCTGCACAAGGGCATCAGGACTGAAATCCAGGCCTCCTTCTCCTTGGCAAGCCATGTGCCCTGGGGCTGGATCCCCTGGAGAAGGGCCCTCCTCTAATTTGTTCACCCGGAGTGTTCACCCTTTTTTTTATGGGTACAAAACTACTAGCAGTGGCTCCAAATGCACAGTTCTCCTTTCCTCCTCATCACAGCCTCCGGGAAGGCAGCCCCAAAGTACGTCCCATCAGATCTGCAGCAGAAAGAGTAGATAGTGAAGGTGGGGAACAAGCAGGGGCAGGGGTCTACATGGAGCCAGAGGGAGGGAGGAGGGACGGTCTGGGTGGAAGCGGGGGCCTCTAGCTGGCTTCAAAGGCACCATCACCAGGGAGTTAAGTGATGAGTTCTCTACCTTTCAAATGAGTCCTGGGAGGCCACTATTTATTCTCCGTGACTTTTAAGGCTGTAAAAGACTTCCCACCTCCTCTCTCTCTGCTCTCCTTCCCCTGACTTCCCCTCTGGGGGTGGGAAGGAATCTCATTCCCCAAACTCTCAGAAGAGACAGAAGATGAAAAGGGTTAACTCTTTGTTGTAGCCTGTCTGCTCTGCCTGGCGGCTGTGCACAAGTGTGAGGCCTGCAAGCCTGAGCACAGTGTTCTGGGCCTCCCCTGGGCAGGAGGCAGGGACATAGGCACCTGGGGAGTCCATGACACAGTCTCATGCCCGGAGGTCCTCACCCAGGGCCTACCCGTGGCCAAAAGCTTCCGTAAAGCCCACGGTCTCGGTTAAGGAGAAACCAGACCGTGGATGGAGGAGGGGAGGAAGGAAGAAACAGAGGGAAGAAAAGAAAACACAAAATAGAATGGAAGAAAGAAAGAAAGAAAAAGCAGAAAGAAAGAACCTGGACAACATTATGCTAAGTGAAAAAGCAGGGCACCAAAGACCACACGTTATATGAAGTGTCCAGAATAGGCAAATCTGCAGAGAGAGAAATAGTTTAGTGTTTGCTTGGTGGAGGGCAGGCAAGGATCAGGGACTGGGAGGTGATCACAGAAGCCTCAGGGTTTCTTTTGGAGGTGATGAAAATGTTCTAAAATTGGTTGTGATGATGGCGGTACAACTCTGTGAATACACTAAAAACCAGTGAATTGTGCACTGAAATGGCTGAATTGCATGGTATGTGAAGTGTGTCTCAATAAAACTGTTACATGGAAGGAAGGAAGATTGAAGACGGTTCAAGATGGAGGCATAGGAAGACCCTGAAATCACCTCCTCCCATGGACACACCCAGAATATAGTTACACATGGAACAATTCCTGCTGAAGAAGAATGGAAAAGTAGTGGAACATTTCCCTCCACAATAAAGGATAAAAGGGCCACCTCATGACAGGTAGGAGAGGCAGAGACACGATCTCACCAAAATCCTCAACCCTGGTGGGATAATTCACAATAAGGAAAGATCTTGTGGGTCTAGACTCTCTCCCTGAGGAGAGAGGGGTTTGTGCCCCACACTGGGCACAACAACCCTTGGTACCCGCACTGAAGAGATGAGGCCCCCAAAACATCTGGCTTTGGAAACCAATGGGGCTTATATCCAGGAAACCCAGGGGTCTGTGGACATCTGAGATAGTCCTTCTGAGGGGCTCATGCACAGACTCGCCCATCCTGGGACCAGCGGGAAGTCAGCAGTTTGAGAGGTGACTGGGTTATATGTGGAGAAGATGCATTTACCAGAAGGGCAGAGGTCAGCTGAGACTTTCTTTGGGGACGGAGGTGCTGGTGAGCAGCATTTTTGCACTTTTCCTCTACCTTGCTAGCATAGGTCAGTATGCACAGACACAGCTTTGCTAAGCCTTGGGCATGTGCCTGGCCCCCAGCCCTCTTTCTCTGCCTCCCTAGAGCCATAGGCCTGCTCTGGCCTCAGCAGTCTCTAACAGCTTGCTGAAGCTGGTGGGCGAGGGCAGTCCACACAGGGGAAGCCGTTGATCACCCGGCCCTTGGGGCCAGAGGTGCTTGTGTTTATGGGCCCCCTGGGACCATAACAATTGGAAAGACAGTTCTGGGCAGGCTATCACACCCAGGGCACTACACAGACAGCAGATGGAAACACAACTGCCTCTGAAAAAGACCCATCTACTTGTCCTGGAGCTTCGACCTGAGGGACAGGCTTCGGGTTTGCCAGAAATCTAGAGGCTACAGAGGCACTCTGAGGGAATGCAGCCAGGGAAATAGCATCTTTGAGCCTTCCCTTGGCTCACTGGTATCTCTTAGAAAAAGAGCTTATACATTTGCCTAAAGCCCTGATTTCTCCAACAGTTGCCCACAGGACACCTCTAGATTTCCTGGTGTGGAGGCCAGCAAGGTGAACTACTGCAATCCCACAGAACTATATATATTTGCATACTTAAAATCTGCTACCTGAAGATCTGGTTTCTAATCAGACTGAAAGCAGGTGCTGCCTGTGATTCCTCCCTTTGGAACACTGGCAGGTCTTGGCACACCCTCAACCATAGAGGTCTATCAAGAATAAACCAGGCTACTCGGTCAGTCACAGTGGTTTGAGGGGCAGCAAGAGCTAGGGCAAAGTTGAATGATAAGGTTCATCTCCTACACAAGGCCACTCTTTCAAGACTGGGGAGATAGTTCTCTTGACTGATACACAGAGACAAACACAGAGAGGCAAGCAAGATGAGAAAACAGAGGAATATGTTCCAAATAAAAGAACAAGACAAAGTCTCAGAAAAACATCTCAATGAAACAGAAATAGTAATTTACCTATTAAAGAGTTCAAGGTAATGGTCATGAAGAGTCTCACTGAACTTAGGAGTAGGATGGATGAACATGGCGAGAACTTCAACAAAGAAACAGAAAATGTAAGAAAGTACCAAACAGAAGTAACAGAGCTGAAGAATACAATAATGGAACTGAAAAATACGGGAGAGGGGCTCAACAGCAGACAAGATGAAGCAGACGAATGGCTCAGTGACCTGGAAGATAGGACAGTGGAACTCACTCAGAGTGGCAAAAAGAAAAAAGAATTTTAAAAAGTGAAGATAGTTTAAGGGTTTTATGGAAGAACATCAAGCAGAATAACATTTGCTTTATAGGGGCCCCAGAGGGGAAAAAAAGAAAGGGGCAGAAAACTTATTTGAAGAAATAATGGCTGAAAACTTCTCTAACCTGGGACAGAAACAAACACCCAATCCAGGAAGCCCAGAGAGTTGTTTTTTTTTTGAAAGATTTTATTTATATTTTATATTCATGAGAGAGAGAGAGAGAGAGAGAGAGAGAGAGTACAAGCAGGTGGGGTGGCAGGCAGAGAGAGAGGGAGAAGAAGGCTTCCTGATGAGCAGGGAGCCCAATGTGGGGCTCGATCCCAGAACTCTGGGATCATGATCTGAGCTGAAGGCAGATGCTTAACTGACTGAGCCATTCAGGCACCCCTGCCAGAGAGTTCTAAATAATATAAAACCAAGGAGAATCACATTAAGACACATTGTAATTAAAATGTCAAAAGTTAAACAGAGAATATTAAAAGCAGTAAGAGAGGAAAAAAAAAAACAACACGACAACTTCTTGGATAAAAGGGAACCCCCATAAGATCATAATCTGACTTTTCGGCAGAAACTTTGGAGGCCAGAAGGCAGTGGCATCATATATTCAAAGCACTGAAAGGAAAAAATCTTCTGACCAAGAATACTCTAGTTGGCAAGGTTATCATTTGGAACTGAAGGAGAGATAAAGAGTTTTCCAGGCAAGCAAAATCTAAAGGAGTTCATCACCACTAAATTGGCCTTAGATGAAATGTTAAAGGGATTTCTTCAAGCTGAAAAGAAAAGGCACTAACTAATAACAAAAAAACATATGAGAATAAAAATCTCACCAGTAAAGGCAGTAGATTAACCACTTAAAAAGTTAGTATAAAGGTTAAAAGATAAAAGCAATAAAAATAACTGAAACTGTTAATGATTAGTTTAGGAATACCAAAATAGAAGAATGTAAATATAACATGAAAATCATAGAACATGGGGGGGAATGTAGAGTTTTTAGAATGCATTCAAATTTAAGTTGTTATCAACTTAAATGAGATATATATACACACACACACACTGTTCTATGTGAACCTCATGGTAACCACAAAGCAAAATCCTATAGTAGATACACAAAACATGAGAAAGGAATTGAAACATGACCCTAAATAAAGATAGTAAACCAGAGAGGAAGAGAGCAAAGAGAAAAAAACATAGAGGAACTATGTTCCGGAAAATATCTGACAAAATGGCAGTAAGTACATACTTAACAATAATTAAGTGTAAGTGGACTAAATTTTCCAATCAAAAAACACACAGTGGCTGAAAGGATAAAAATAAGACAACTATATATGCTGCCTACGAGAGACTCACTTCAGGTATAAGGACATGCACAGACTGAAAATGAAGGAGTGAACAAACGAGGAGTGAACAAATGAAGGAGTGTCCATGGGAACAGAAAGAAATCTGGTTTTGCTATATCAGACAAAATAGGCTTTATNCCTTTTAAAAAAAAACACACAGTGGCTGAAAGGATAAAAATAAGACAACTATATATGCTGCCTACGAGAGACTCACTTCAGGTATAAGGACATGCACAGACTGAAAATGAAGGAGTGAACAAACGAGGAGTGAACAAATGAAGGAGTGTCCATGGGAACAGAAAGAAATCTGGTTTTGCTATATCAGACAAAATAGGCTTTATTTTATTTTATTTTTATTTTTATTTTAGAGAGAGCACATATGCATGAGTGGGGTAGGTGGAGGGGTAAATGGAGAGAGAGAAGATCTTAAGCAGGTCACACAGCCAGCATGGAGCCTGATGTGGGGCTCAATCTCAAGACCCTGAGACCATGACTGACATCAAGAGTTGGACAATTAACTGACTGAGCCACCCAGGTGCCTCAGACAAAATAGACTTTAAAGCAAAGACCAATAGGGAAGACAAAGAAGAGTATTACATCATGATAAAGGGGTCAACCCAACAAGATGATAACCTTTGTAAATATTTATGTGCCAACACAGGAGCACCTAAATATATAAAGCAAATACTAACAGACCTACAGGGAGAAATTGACAATAATACAGTAATAGTAAGGGACATTAATACCCCACTGTCATCAATGGATAGAACATCCAGACAAAAAAACCATTTGGGAAACATTGGCCTTAAATGACACATTAGACCAGATGGACTTCAAAGATATATATGGAATATATCCTCAAACTGCAGAATACACATACTCTTCAAGTATGTATGGAGCACTCTCCAGGTTAGATTACATGTTAAGCCACAAAACAAGTCTCAATAAATTTAAGAAGATTGAAATCACTCTTAATGATAGAGAACAAACTGAAGGTTGGAGGGCAGGTGGGCAGGGGGATGGACTAAATGGGTGATGGATATGAAGGAGGGTGCTTGTGGTGATGAGCACCGGGAGTAGCATGTAAGTGACAAATCACTAAATTCTACTCCTGAAACAAATATTACACTATATATTAACTAACTAGAATTTAAACAAAAATTTGAAGGAAAAAAAAAACCCCAAAAAGACTGAAATCACATCAAGCATCTTGTCTGACTGCAGTGGTATGAAACCAAAATTTAATTATGAAGAAGAAAACTGGATCTTCACAAATATGTGAAGATTTTTTTTTAAAGATTTTTAAAATTTATTTATTTGACACAGAGAGAGAGATCACAAGTAGGCAGAGAGACAGGGAGAGGAGGAAGCAGGCTCCCCGCTGAGCAGAGAGCCCAATGCGGGCCTCGATCCCAGGACGCTGAGATCATGACCTGAGCCGAAAGCAGAGGCTTTAACCCACTGAGCCACCCAGGCGCCCCAAATATGTGAAGATTAAACAACATGTTATAAACAGCCAATGGGTCAATGAAGAAATCAAAGGGGAAATTTTTAAAAAATACCTTGAGACAAATGAAAATGGAAACACAACAATCCAAAATCTAGGGGAGTGCAGCAAAAACAGTTCTAAGAGGGAAATTCATAGGGATACAGGTCTACCTCAAGAAAAAGAAAAATCCCAAATAAATAATCTAACCTTACATTTAAGAAACTAGAAAAAGAAGAACAAATGAAGCCCAAAGTCAGTAGAAGGAAAGAAATAATAAAGATCAGAACAGAAATAAATGAAATAGAGACTAAAAAAGAAATAGAAAAGATCGATGAAAATAAGAGCTGGTTCTTTATTTTATTTTATTTCATTTTTAAGATTTTATTTATTTGACAGAGAGGTAGAGAGCACAAGTAGGCAGAGCGGCAGGCAGAGGGAGAGGGAGAAGCAGGCTCTCTGCAGAGCAGGGAGCCCGATGCGGGACTCGATCCCAGGAGCCTGGGATCATGACCTGAGCCGAAGGCAGCAGCTTAACCGACTGAGCCAGCCAGGCACCCAAGAGCTGGTTCTTTAAAAAGATAAACAAAATGGACAAATCTTTAGCTAGACTAAGAGAAAAAGGAAAAGTTTCACATAAGTGAAATCAAAAATGGAAGAAGTTAACTGATAGCGTAGAAATACAAAGGTTTATAAGAGATCGCCAAGAACAACTATATACAAACAAACTGGACAAACTGGAGGAAATGGATAAATCCCTAGGAACATACAGTCTTACAAAACTGAATCATGAAGATGCTTGGGTGGCTCAGTTGATTAAGCATCTGCCTTCGGTTCAGGTCACGATCCTGGGGTCCCTGGATCAAGCCCTGCATTGGGCTCCCTGCTCAGTGAGGAGCCTGCTTCTCCCTCTCCCTCTGCCTGCTGCTCCCCCAACTTGTGCTCCCTCTCTCTGTCAAATAAATAAATAAAATCTTTAAAAAACAAAGCAAAACAAAAAAACCTGAAGAAAGAGATAATTTGAATAGACCAATTACTTTACCAATTATTAAAGAGATTGAATCAGTAATCAAAAAACTACACCCTGCCCCCCCAAAAACCTCCCAACAAACAAAAGTTCAAAACCCCATAGCTTCGCTGATGAATTCTACCAAACATTCAAAGATTTAATACTTATTCTTCTCAGACACTTCCAACAAAATGAAGAGATAGGACTACTTCCAAACTCAGGTTAAGGCCAACATTATCCTGATCCAAAACCAGACCAGGACACTGCACACACACACACAGAGAATTACAGGCCAATATCTTTGATAAACATAGGTGCAAAAATTGTCAACAAAATATTAGCAAATCCAATTCAATAATACATGAAAAGAACCATATGCCATAATCCAGTGGGATTTATTCCAGGGAAGCAAGCATGGTTCACTATCATCAATGATGATATACCACTTTAACAAAAAAAAAGTATAAAAATCATATGATCATCTCAATAGATGCAGAAAAAGCATGTGACAAAATTCAAAATCCATTTACGATTAAAAAAAAACTCGATAAACTGGGTATGCGAGGAACATACCTCAACATGTTTAAGGCCATATATGACAAACCACAGCTTACATCATACTCAACAGTGAAAAGCTGAAAGCTCTTCCTTTAAGATCGGGAACAAGACAAGGATGCCCACTCTTGCCATTTTTATCCAACATCGTATTGGAAGTCCTAGTCACAGAAGTTGGCAAGAATAAGAAATTAAAGGCATCCAAATTGGAAAGGAAGAGTAAAACTGTCGCTTCTTGCAGATGACACGATGCACTATACAGAAAACTCTAAAGACTCCACCAAAAAACTGGTATAAATGAATTCAGTAAAGTCACAGGAAATAAAATCAACATACAAAAATCTGTTGCATTACTATATAGTAATAATGAAGTAGCAGAAAGAAAAACTAAAAAAACAGTCTCTTTAGGGGCGCCTGGGTGGCTCAGTCAGGTAAGTGTCCGACTCTTGCTTTCAGCTCAGGTCATGATCTCATGGGTGGTGAGATGGAGCCCTGAGCTGGGCTTTGTGCTCAGCGTGGCGTCTGCTTGGGATTCTCGGCCTCTCCCCCTGCCCCTCCCCCCACTTGCAGGCACGCTCACAAACAAACAAACAAACAAATAAATAAAATCTTTAAAAAAAAGTAAAGAAAACAATCTCTTTAACAACTGCCTCAAAGAGAATAAAATACCGAGGAATAAATTTAAGCAAGATGGTGGAAGATCTATACCCTGAAAACTATAAAACATTGACAAAAAAATTGAAGAAGGCACAAGTAAATGGAAAGATAGTCCATGCTCACGGATTGGTAGAATTAATATTGTTACAATGTCCATACTACCCAAGGCAAGGTACAGATGCAATGCAATCCGTAGCAGAATTCCAATGGCTTTTTTCACAGAACTAGAACAAATACTCCTCTAATTTGTATGGAACCACAAAAGACTTTCTCTAGCCAAAGCCATCTTGAGGAAGAAAATGAGGCTGGAGGTATGACACTCCCTGATTTCAAACTACATTACTAAGCTATAGTATCAAATATGGCAATTGGCATAAAAACAGACACATAGATCAATGGATCCAGAATAGAGAGCCCAGAAATAAACCCATACCAACCCCTAAGCCGTGGTGGAGCGGGACTCATACTGGGGCTCCCTAGTTCCACCCTAGAAGCAGAACACCCCAACAGCCTTGTGGTGTGACGGCCACGTACAGAGGAAAGAGGTGACAAAGCAGCCAATAGGATTCCAGAGTGCAGGGGGTTGGCCATGGCCCTTTCTTAGGAGTGAGCTGCTCCGGCCACCTTCGCAAAGAGCACCATAAAGGCCATTAAGAGATGTTGGAATCAGGTGCCAAACGGATGATATAAGGGAACAGATTTGGGCTCTTAGCTGGGTAGGCTATGGGGAACTTCCTGCCTGAGCAGCACTCCTTCTTAGGAAGTGTGCAGGGCTCTGGGGAGGCTCTCACTCCTGGGGGTACCGCAGCATCATCTGCAGAGCCTGGGCTTGGAGCAGCTAATGACGTTGCCCCCAACCTCTGGCCAAACCATGACCGTGGAGCCCTAACGGCCAGTGTCAGATTGTCAGAACTGTGGACCCCCCACCTCACCCCACTCAGAAGCTCACTTTCTGTGTCCTTGGCCCAAGTCACCTCCCCTGTCTGGGCTGGTGGGTAACACAGCCAGGGGAAGGGGCTGTGTTCCTGTTTGGGGCCTCTTCCCTCTCCAAGACTGATTCAGAGGCTGCGGTTGGATTCTGTTGTGAGCCCCGCCCTGACACCACTACTTAGTGGGAGGCCTGCTGTGACGTCTGAATTAGAAAAGGGAACCAAGGATTTCTGAGCCCAGGCTAGTTTCTGGAACTTCCCTCTCTGAGTTTTGGCTTCCTGATCTCTGTAGTGGAGGCAGTATTATTTACTTCTTAGGGCTCTTGGGGAACTAAAACTAGATATTCAGTCATGCATTCATTCAATAGTATTAGTGTGCTTATCCTGTTAGGGATTCTGCAGTGAACGGCACAGGCTGGAGCCTGCCCTAGGAGGCGTACCCTCGGTGGGGGGCGGGGAGGGATGGTGTACAGACCTGAAACACAGAGAATGCATCACAAGGAATTAGACAGTCTGGACTGAGGCAAGGGGGTCTCCCTCCTGGGCGGTCGGGATAAGAACTTGGTGTTTTATTCCGAGAGTATCAGGAGGGACAGCACATAGTCCCACTTCCAGGTAGCAAACCCACTCTCTAGCTGCAGAGGGCAGGAGAGCAGACAGGAGGGATTGGGTGGACCGCTGCCATGGGACCTCTGGGGGGAAAGCGGGGGGGGGGGGCACCTTGCCTCCCTTTGCACCTCTTCAGGGTCTTTCCAATCTCTGGCTCCAGCCTCCAGGCGCTCTGTGGGAATGAGGAAGGGCCACGCCCACGGGAGGCTGCTGATACTTCAGGAGCTTGTGAATATTATCTCCCTGCCCTGAGATTACCCAGAGCAAGCCAGCAGGTGGAAAAAGGACCCAAGAGCCCTGGGCAGGGGTCCAAAGTACTGGGTCTATCCCCGGCCCCTCCTGAGCTTGCGTTGGGCCTCGGATAGGTCACTTGCTTCCCAGTGATCTTAGTTCCGTCATCTGGTTTGATGGGACTAGCACTGAGTCTGGACTCCATTGAAGTCCAGACAGTGTTTTACTGTAGAAAGACCCCAAGCTTTAGGGTCAGACAGGCTTGGGCTGGAATCCTCACTTTGCCATGTTTGAGGCTATGTGGTCTGAGGCTGGCCAGACTTTGCTTCTGGAAGCCTGCAGCTGGCTGGGGGCCCACAGTTTGAGAACCACTGCCCTAGGCTATCATCCCTCAGGGAGGAGGGCCTCTGATCCGCTCACCGCTATGCCCCAGACAGGGCTGGGCGTATAGCAAATCCTTGCTGAATTGCCTGGGGATCCTGGGCTCTGGGTGGTCTGTTGTGGCTGTGACAGAAGTGGGTGGAGGGCAGGTGTGGGTCGGGGGAGGTCGGCAAGAAACAGATCAGGAGGAGGGTAGGGCTTCTAACAACAGGAGAGGCGCTGGGATTGGGGTTGCTGAACACGGTCCCCAGAGATGTCCACATCCTCATTGCTGGAACCTGAGGACATTTTCTTCTTTGGTAAAAAAGAGACTTAGTAGATATGGTGAAGTTCAGGAATGTGGGATGGGGAGATGATCCTGGATTACCCTGGTGGTCCCTAAATATAGTCACCAGAGCCCTTCCGAGAGAGTGGTCGGAGATTTGACTACAGATGGGAGAAGGAGTTGCGACAAAGGAAGCAAGAGGGGCAAGATGTGACAGAAGGCTCACAAGCCAAGGGGAGCAGGTGGCCCCTGGGAGCTGGAAAAGGCACGAAAATGGACTCACTCCTGAGGCCTCCAGGAGCAACCAGCCCCACCAGCACCGTGTTCTGACTCCTGACCTTCCAGACAGCGAGAGAATCCGCCTGCCTTGTTTTCTGCCACCAAGGATTACAGCAGTCCTAGGAAATGAATGCAGCCCGGTATCCAGCAGGAGGTGGCGGTCACTGAGCGGGGCGGGGGAGCACGTGGCCAGAGAGGTGCCAAGGGCCACTCTCCCCAGGAGTCTCCCCTCGGCTGGCGCCACCGCGCCCCTGACCAGGCCCCTCCCTGGCCAAGGGCAGGCCCAGTTAGGCCCTTCAGAATTCTCCACTCAGAGCGATGCCCCCCACCCCCTCCCAGCGTGATAAGGGCCTGCGGTCAGGTCAAGGCTGAGCTTTGTCCCCAGCTGGAGAGCAGAAAGGACATTGCTATCGGTCATCAGGGAAGCTGGGAGACAGCCTTACCGAGGGCCACACGAGGCCCTGATGCCATGGCAGTCTCAGTGTGAAAATCAGCCTCTGGCTCTTCGCGGCCTCCTTTGCCCCCCTAGGCCCCCGCCCGTCCAACTGGCTGGCCATCCTCCTCTCACTCACTCTCTGCTCACTGTCTCCGGGGCCTGGACAGCAGAGCATGGCCACGGCCACGCAGAGCATGCGCTCTGAGGGCCCTGGCTCTGTGGCTGCTGTGTGTGACCCAGGTGGACACAGCCTCTCAGCTGGCCTCCCAGGATGGCCGTGAAGATCGGAAGAAAAAGTGGGCATTCATAGTCCACAGCGCGCCTGGCACCCAGGGGATAGCCAGGCCGGGCGGGGGCGGGGGCTGCTCTTTCTGTTGTTGCTCAGAACTTGGCTTTGGCTGGCTCCCTAGCTTGTGTCACTTGGGCAATTTACTTATCTTTTCTGAGCCTCGGTTTCCCCATCTGTGAAGTGGAGATTAAACAAGCATAGGGTAGTGGGGAAAGTGAAATGAGGTCACAAGTCCAAAGGGTCCAGAGCCACCCTGGATGAAGAAGGTCTTTCCCGTCTGCCAATAAGGGCCGGGGGGGAGGGGTCTGCTCCCTGGGAGGGGCTCCCTGGGCCGGGCACCGCCTCCTCTGGGCGCCCGGCACACTGGGCTTCAATCTTGGGCATGTGCTGCACCGAGCTGCAACGAGGTGGTGAGACTGGTGTGTGTGTGTGTGTGTGTGTGTGTGTGTGTGTGTGTGTGTGTGTGTGTGTGT
>LNAC01000017.1:1062697-1081053 GCA_002007465.1 Ailurus styani
GAGTGTGAGTGTGAGTGTGAGTGTGAGTGTGAGTGTGTGTGTGGTTTCCCCACCTTGGAAATACATGGGTACTCACCTTGGGATTCTGTGGGTCTGGTTAGTACCTGAATGGACATGTGAAAATGGGCCTATTTCCCCCAGCATCTTATGGTGAACATTTTCACACACAAGAAGTTGAAAAAACAACACAATATACAATAGATCTTATCCAATTGTCCATGAAGATTAGATAATTGACTGTTCACCTCTCATTCTGTGTGAAAAATCACATGAAATTCATTAAAACAACCTCCAGCCACTTCCTCCCCGCATCTCGTAGGCTGACCGCGGGTGTCACAGCTGCCCGTGTCCCACTGCTTCCTCTTCTCATCTTTGTCTTAAGAGCCTTTCAAAAGGCACCTTCTGGAGAATTGGCTCAGGGTTGCAGCACTCCCCACTGCCTCCTGGGGAGGCTTCTGACCTTTACCTGCCGTTAGCCCCTCGCGGATGCAGCCATAACAAAGAGCAGGGCCCAATTCAGAGTCTGCCTCAGGCGAGGCCATCCTGGCCAATTAGCCCTCAAGAGCAGCCCCAGCTCAGCGTGATAAGTGCATCCTTGCACTCTCTGATGTGTTTTAAATCCTCCGTGCTGGGCTCTGTGCGGGGGAGGGCTGATCCGCTTTCCATTACGAGCTTTGGTTGGCCTCTAAGTTTAGATCCTTGACGTGGCATTCAAGGTTCTTCGTGACCCGGTTCTGTCTCCTCTCTTTCGTCTCAGCTCCTGCCTGCCATATGCACTTTCGTGTCCTGGGACAACACTTTGGGAAACAAGGCACTGGAGAGGTTGCACTCCTCTGGTTTTGAAAGTGCCAGGCCCATTCTGACTCTGTGCCTTTGCCTATGCTGTTCCGCCTGCCTGGAATGACCCTCTTCCCTTCTATTGCCTTGGCGAGCCGTTGCTCGTCCCGTAGTACCTGGCCTCCTCTGCTGTCTCAGTCAGGAAGGCTTCTAGAGGTACTAGCTCCATCTTCTCACTTCTGCCTCCTGCTTGCACCCACCTCTGGCCAGGCCTGGGCTTTCTGGGGTGGCTGGATAGAATCCTGGGCTTTCCGTGCCCCAGGAAAACTCTCCTCCTGAGAGGGGTGGTCCTTGGTGATTCATTGTCAGAATGTGTCTCCCCAGGAACTGAGTTGTGGTGGCTGGGGTCACCTCCTCATTCCTCCCACACAGCACAAAGAACACGGGGGCTTGGGTGGTTGAAAACACCGGCACAGGTGTAGCCCAGAGGCAACCCAGGCCCGCCTCGTGCCTCCACTTCCCTCTCACTGTTCCTCACAGACAAAATCCCAGAAGAAATGCCACTGGTGGTAGATTCTGTTCTCTAATTAGAGGGGTGAGGCCTTCTAGAAAAGCCTCTAATCTAGGGGCTCTGGGCTCTTCCCTTTCAAATTTTATCAAACTGAGTCCGGCACTTTCTTTTCCCTTTTCACTGGGAAGCGAAATGAAGTTCCCCTTTCGAGGTTTAAGTACTTAAGCTCCAGGCATAGGGGGCTGGCACTGTGCAAGCGGGGACCAGCTAAGGCTTGTCTGATGGGGTTTGTCCCAGGGCCTGACAGATGAGTCTGGTCTTCCAAGCAATAATTTACACGAGGAAAAGGAAATGGGATTCATCAGACAATCCCTATCTGCCAGGTCGCTCCTGGGTGATCCAGGCAGGCAACCTTGCAAAGGGGGTGATTTGATCCTTATTCTGCAAACATCGGCACGCCAAGCAAAAGGGAGCCCCAGGGGCAGAAAGCAAGGACTCTGGACAGATCTGGGTTCTAATTGCAGTGCTGCCATTTCGTAGCCTTGTGAGCTTGGGAAATTTCCTGCCCCCTCCCTGAGGCTTAGTGTCCTCATTTGTAAAATCTGTGAGATAATATGTCCTCTCTCACCTGGTGGATGTGAAAATGCAGAACCTACCAGCCGGCACATGGCGGGTTCTTCCTAAATATTATCCGTGTTATTGTCTAAAGCTGTACAGCCAGGAAATAAGCATTCCATGAGCACTCCACGTATTTCCTGAGTGCCTTCCAGGTGCAGACACTGCGCTGGGCTCTGGGAACACAGCAGTGAGCATGACAGACGCATCTAGAAGCTGCTAGTACAGTGGGGGAGACGAACATTAAGAAACTCACTGTAGAATTATTCATTTAATTATAGTTGTAGCAAGAGTTTTATATACAAATGGCAAGTATAGGGAGCCACAAGATTATATAATGGGGGGGGGGAGCTGACCTGGTCCAGGGGTTACTGAAGGCTTCTCAAGGAAGGGATATGTGAGTTGAGACACTGGAACAGATGGAAACTCAATGAAAATGGGGGACAAACAGAGGGAAGAGCTCGCACAAAATCTTCAGGAGGGAAATGGTGGATCTTAACCCCAGAGCCATGGGAAGCCTCAGGGGTAGACGGGGAGTGTGAGGGGAAGGCGATGTGACTGGAGGCAGGAAGGGGCCCCCTGCCCTGCTCTCCTGCCCTCTATACCAGGAGGCGAGCTGTGGCAGTGGGCGCGGTCTGAGCTGGGCCCTGCTGTCCACCCTCCGTAATCACCACAGGTTATGAGACAGAAGTCACTGGGTCCTGGGAAGGCAGTTCCTTGTCTTTTTGAGGCATAATTTCTTCAAACTTCCCTCTAATTGGCCATTCCAAACGTCCTAGGTGCCTGGTGTTGGGGGCTTTAAAGAGTAGCCCCAGCAGCAGACCCTCCGGAACTCTGTCCCTGTCAGGAGTCCCAAAGGGGCCTGAGAAGCAGGAGTTCTGTCAGCGGGGCCACTTCCATTCCTTCAGGAGGGAAGACAAGCCTTTGTCAGCTCCAGCGTGGCCATACCCACATGGGGTGCCGAGCAAACAGGACCGAGGCTCAGCCGGTCCGTCGGAACCGAAATGGCCTTGGCCTTCCCCGGGGGTCCTTTCTTCCCACTTACAAATGCCGGCCAAGGTGCAGGTCCACTTGAGAACGACTGACTGCCTGTTACACGCCAGGAGCTCTGGGGCTCCTCGTTACCATCCCCTGGGGACCTGGTGCAAGCTGTGAGGCCGGGACAGGGGACAACCCCCAAGTGGACATGGCGGGTCCCAGCCCCTGCAGCTCAGACACAGCCAGGGCATGGCTGACAGGGGCTGCGGTGGGGACAACAAGGGGCCGTGGGAACTCGGAGGAATGAAGTTGGACTCTGTGGCTGGTGGCAGGTGACAGCTGTGTGTGTCCACATGCATGCTCTACTGAGCCTGGAAAACCCCATTAATGTTAAGAACACTCAGACTCCTGACCCAGCCGTTGCGTTTCTAGGAACTTGTCCTGGGACTCCCCACAGCACTGACTGGGCTAGCCAAAGCCGGAAATGGCGTAAAAGCGCAGGGGACACAAAGAGTGAAGCCATCAGAAAGACGGAGTAGGCTGTCTGGGCCCACCTGGGATGGTCTCCAAACACGTGCTGAGTAGGACAGGAAAGGGGGGATGCGTGCGTGTACCCGCACGTTCCCCGTGACTGCTCGGGAAGGGTACTGGGACTTGCCAAAAGGGGGCTGTTTCCTCTGGAGACCTGGGGGTTGAGTCATGGGTGGGAGAAAGACTTTTTTTAAGATGTATTTATTTGTTTCAGAGAGAAAGAGAGAGAGAGCACGCGTGGGTACGAGCAGGAGCGGGAGAGACAGAGAGAGAGGGAGGAAGAATCTCATGCGGACTCCACGCTGAGCACGGAGCCTGACGTGGGGCTTGATCTCAGGACCCTGAGATCATGACCTGAGCTGAAACCAAGAGTGGGACGCTCAGTCAACTGAGCCACCAGGCGCCCCACGAAACCTCTTTTACCATATGCCCTTTGGAACATTCGGAACCTTTTTACCTTGCGTATGTACCGCCGATTCAAAACCTAACAGCCACACGGTTTGACAGGTAGAGAAGGGAAGGGACAGGGGAGGCCTGGCAGAGGGAACAGCACACAGAGGGATGGAAGCTGGGTGGTCAGACCACAATGAGGAGCGAGACTAAGCATGTGGCTGATCAGGGCTCCAGGCCAGGGCTGGCCCCGGTCCGCTCGGCCCAGGAGCCCCCCTACAAGAAACCCTCCACTCGAAGCTCACTGTGCTCAGGCACCATCCTCTCCCACAATCACTGTATAGGTTTGGGAGTCAGACTGGTCATGCCGTGATCCTCCAACGCTTCCCTGCTGTTTGCACAAAGATGACCATGCCTGTCACACCCCGTAGGATCTGGCCTCCGCCAGCCTCTTTGGCTGGTTCTCCAGGGGAAGTTGGAGCTGGGGATGGAGTGCTAAAGGGTTTGGACGTAGCAGTCAGAGAAAGACAAATACCATATGATTTCGCTATGTGTGGAATTTAAGAAACAAAACAGAGGAACAGAGGGGAAGGGAGGGAAAGATAAAATAAGATGAAAACAGAGAGGGAGGCAAACCATAAGAGACGCTTAGGAACAAACTGAGGGCTGCTGGAGAGGAGGTGGGGGATGGGGTCACTGGGTGATGGACATTAAGGAGGGCACGAGATGCAGTGAGCACAGGGTATTACATGCAACTGATGAATCACTGAATTCTACCTCTGAAACTAACAATGCAGTATATGCTAATTAAATTGAATTTACATAAAAAATTTAAAAAAAGAGTTTGGACTTAGTTCGGAAGGCACTGGACAGCCACCAAAGCTTTAATCATCAGGCCCAAGATTATCCCAGAAACTGGTAGCCGATTTGGAAACATGCTCCCCTGAGCCTAGTGAACCACCAGGGAGGACACGCTTCTTACTTGTTAGCACGTGTACAGCTCTTCCTTCGAAACAGGCCTGGGCTCTCTCTATGAGCATCAGCTCCTTTACACGTTACCACAACATCTTGAGGCAAGAAATCTCTTCTGCATTTTGCAAATGGCAGGAACCAAGGCTCAGACAAGTTCAGGAACTTGCCCAAAGTATCAACACCGTTTAGTGGAAAAGTCAGGATTTGAATCCGGGTCTGTGGGACTCTGGAGTCCCTGTACTGGGCCACTGCCTATTTATCTTCTGGTGTGGAGAAAGCAGTGACCGTTTGGGCTTTCAAAGAGATGGTGTGATTGCCTGGGCATCTGTAACACGAACACTTCCTTCTTCGCAATAGCATTAACGTTAGTCTTTCATCTCTGTGGTTGCAGACTTCTAACCCCTTCCCGGCAGTGGGCTGGACGTTCGGTCAAAGCCCTATGGGCAGGAAAAGGCTTCTGGTCGAGACTGTTCTTTAGAGAGAACGGTCCTGGATCCCAGTCGTCTGAGCTTTGGTCCCACCTTTCATTTCGTCCAGGGTCCCAAAGCCAGGGGCTGTGCTCCTTCTGTCCTCAGGTGTGTCTTGTTTCAAGCTTTGCAGCCCTTTTGGGGGGAGGGGCTCTGTATAGGCTGAGAGGTGAACAGATCCGAAGGTTGTCTGGAATCTGGGGCTGCCTGGCACAGGTTGGGGAGAGCCCTACCTGCTCCTTAGCCCAGAGTAGGGCAGTGGGATCAAAGTGGACATTCTGTTAGGATGAATGGTATCCCCTTGGCATGACACTGAGGGGGACACAAGGTCCACACACTGGACCACAGGCTGGGACACTGATCACCTCCACTTGCCAAACACCTACAGACAGTTTACTACATCTGTGAGGCCAATATGATGATTATTCATGTTTGAGAGATGGTGAAACTCAAGTTTAGAGAGGCAAAGTCCACTTGTCAAGTGCACACAGCTCGTAAAGAGGCAGGCAGGGCTTGGAAGCAGGCCTGGTCCCATAGTCTCCGAGTGTCCAAGACATGCACTCAGTCCAGCTCATTCCCTGACTATTTGCAGGAACAGTCCTTGTCGAGTTGTTTTCTTATTGGTGAGAGACCCCATGCTGTTTGCCTGGTCTTTGCTGACGGTTGATGTGGGAACCTGAAGCCACATCTGGTGACAACAAATTCCCTTAGTTATTGTTTATCTGAGAAAGTCTTTATTTCTCCTTCATTTTTTGTTTCAATTAAGGTGAAGGTCACATAACAGAGAATTAACCATTTCCAAGTGTATAATTCAGTAGCATTTGGTACATTCACAATGCTGAGTTTCTAAAACTTGTTTACCACCCCAAAAAGAAACTCCACCCTCATTAAGCAGTCCCTCGCCATCCCCTCTTGTCTTGGTCCCTCCCAACTACCCACCTGCTTTCTAGTTCTTTGATTTGCCTATTCTGGATATGGTGGGCACAGAGTGTGTGCAAAATTGGAAAGTGCAGGGCTGGGAGAGACCCCTGATTCTCTTTTCCTGCCCCTGCCTCCCTTTCATCCACCTAGATGCTCAGCTAAATATTTAGGCATCACCCTTGACCTCCAACCTACCAGCACGTCTGGGGACTCTGAAATGTGTGTATCTAGAATGTAACTACTTTCCTTGGCCTCTGCCACCATTAGTTCAAGCCAGCATCATCTCTTGCCTGGACTTCAGTGACCGCTTTCGACTGGCCTCCCTTCTCTCTTGCCAACGTTGTACCGTGACACCTCCCCTTGGCCCACAAGGCCCCGTGGGTTCTGCGCCCTGCCTCTCTGGTCTCCTACATTATGCCCGTGGCCTCAGTGGACACTTGACCATCCTGATCTCGCTCCAGGGCCTTGTGCATGCCCATCTCGCTCCTCCGTGGGGCTCTGCCTGTGGTGTGTCACTGACCCTCACCTTTCAATCTTGGCACAAATGTCAGGCCCTCCTTGACCCCCCAAAGCAGCTCTCTTCACCTCTATCATATCACTCCCTGCGGCTTTCCACAGAGCACATATCCTGCCCCCCTGGTATTTTTCTTGCTTTCCCTACTTGCTCACCACTTCTCTCTCCCCACCGGAACGTGGGTGCCGTGAGGGCCAGGATCCACTTGGTCTTGTTCCCTGACAGGCACTTAATGAGACCTCAATTAATACTGACTGCATTGACTAAATGCACGTTGAAAACAACCATCCTAACAATATAATATCCCATTTACTGGGCACTTTGAAGGCGCCAAGCGATGTTCTAAGTACCTCATACACCCATTTAATCTCGGCAATAACTCTATTATGTGGATTCCATCGTTCATTTCTATCTTCTAGATAAGGAAATTGAGGTTTATGGTGTTTCTGTGACTTGGCCAAAGTCCATGGCCAGCAGAGGCTTGGCAAGTGTGGGAAAGGCCTGGGGAAGGGCTTTGCAGGGCAGGTGTTGGACTTGGTCAAATGAAAATTCTGCCTTGGTTCTTCTGAGGAAGGTGAGACCCAGACTGCCAATGTTTGCAGGGGCCCCAAGTCTCTGCCATCCAGGGGGCAGGGGTAAGTTGGAGAGGGCGCTGGGTTGGGAATTTGGACCCTGAGTTTGAGTCCCTGGTATGCCTCTGACTGGGTTACCTCTAACAAGTTCCCTACCTTCAGTTTCCTCAGCAAAGTGCGGAGATGGGCTTAGAATATCTCAAAGGTTTCTTCCAATGACTTATGTATGTGTGTATGTGTAGAGGGGGTGGAAAGGATGGAATCATGAGCTCCCCAAATAACAACACAGGAGTGGTCTGGGTAGAAACAACATTCAGTGGTCACCCTGTGGTCAAGAACGCCTTCTACAGCATCCCTGAAAGGTAGTCAGCCCCTACTCCCTTGCATACCTCCAATAACGGGAGGCTTACTATCTCAGAAATTATTTGCCAACCAGTTACAGCCATTTAAAGATATTATCGAGCCCTACACACTCTTTGTTTTGGAGGCATACCCCACTGCATAATAAACGCATTGTAATAAATGCATATTCCAAAGAAAAGAGAACGTGTACTTAGCTATTTAGTATAATGAGCTGCCACTGACCAGCTGTCATAGTGGCACAATTGTAGATAGCCAATTAAACATTTATTACTTGCAATTTTGTGGTTTTCTTTTTGTATTTTAGATCTAGGGGGTGTGTGTGTGCACGCGCACGCATGTGCGCGCGCACGCCTGTATGAGTTTTCAGGCATTTTTGTAGGTTGCTTAAAGCTCTGAAACCCTATAGAACAAAGTCCCCTTTTCCAGGCAGCTCGACAGAGCTCCTTGTTCTCCTGAGTTGTTGCTTCTTTATGATCAAACAGCGCTCTGGCCCTCCAGCTGGACTTCTCACCATTTTCACTGCCACCACTGTCCTGCCCATCACTGCCGCTGTCAGTGTCCTCACCACCCTTGTGTCCATCACGGAATCGCCTCCTCCTCCCCCTCCAGCCCCCACCGCCACAGGAGCTGGGCCCTTGAAGCTGCCCCCGCCAACATGGGGTCTCCCTCCCCGTCTAATCTCTCCCCCAGCCTCACTCCAGGTTTTGTCCTTCCGACGAGGTACAGCTGGCTCCGACAGGCAACAGTCCTGCAGCCAGCCTGGTCACCCTAACGATGGCGGCAGCAAACAGCCAGCATTGGCCGTGAACGTTCACACACACACGGGCTAGCTTACGTAATCCTCTCTGTCCTCTCCCACTTTCCATGGCCCCTCCACGTGCCCATGGCCTCATTTCGGGTCCCGCAGGAGAACACTGTGGAGCAGGCAGGGCAGTCACTATTACCCCGCTTTGCAAATGTGGCACAGAGAGGCCAGCTGCCTAGGCGAGGTCACACAGCTGGTCAGAGGCAGGAAGAACCGTCTGTTTCTCATTCCCCACAGCTTGCCCTGTGCCACACCTCCTGTGTTTCTTTTTCTTTCTTTCTTTTTTTAAAGATTATTTATTTGAGAGAGACAGAGATAGTGAGAGAGAGCACAAGCAGGGAGGAGAGGGAGAAGCAGGCACCCCGCGGAGCAGGGATCCCCATGCGGGGCTTCATCCCAGGAACCCGGGATCATGACCTGAGCCGAAGGCAGACGCTTCACCGACCCCAGGCGCCCTAACTCCTGTGTTTCTCAAACCTCATTTGTTCATACACCACCTCCAGGAATCTTGCCAAACCAACAAAATACCAGTCCTGTTTTTTTACCTAATATTTTTCTTCAAAGTGACTGAATTTATTGCAAACGGAATCGTTTCGTCATTGCAATAACCAGCAGGATCGCTTTCCTTCAAATAGGTCACCCTGAAAATTAATGTGGCGATTAACCGACGTTACATTCCACGTGGCCACTGCTGCGCAAAGAGCCAGCCTCTCTCCTTGTCAGAAAGGCAGACCTGGCCTTTAAGTAATAAAATAGCAAACACCAGAGAGGTATTTAAGACAGACCGGCACCAAACTGATACTTTCCCCTGGACGCAGAGAGGAAGGTTTGGAGGCCTGAAAAGGGAACCCTCTCTCTGCAGGACGGGCTGCGTGCTGACATCGTGCCGCTGACCACCCCCGTCCACCCCCGGCCCCCAGGGCTGCCTGCCCCAGCCCAGAAGAAACATCTGGCTCATGCAGGAAGCCTCCACTGCCGTGGAAAGGAGCCAGAAACATCTGCGAGGCTCGGTTTTCCGTCTGTGCACGGGCGGGCGCGCGACCGCAGTGTGCAGCGCTGGGAAGACGAGGTGTGACGTGAAGGCATGGCCAGTGTCCCTCCCTTTCCCACGGCCGTTCTCTGCTCTTCTCTCAGAAACCCTGGGCTTGGAGTCCTGCCTTTTCCAGGAGGGAAGGCGCCCCAGCCGGCCAGATGGGGGAAGGAATGAGCACCGCGGGTCTCCGCGGGGACAGGGGTGCAGGGGCAGCTCCCGGTGAGCCCAGGGCAGCCTGCCGGGCCAGAGAGGACGCCGTGTCAGTTAGTAGGCTTCTCCCTCCCCACCGCCTGCCCCGCAGCCCCCCATCTCGGCCTCCCTGCCCCAGTGAAGCACAGGTTCCTCCCCAGCAGCCGCGGTGCCTTCTAATTCCAGCTCCGGTACTTACCAGTGAGGCGATTCTGGCCGGGAGCCCCGGCTTGGAGCCCCGATTTCCCTTCCTGTGAAATGGGGACAATAGCCTCAACCGCACGAGGGTGCCGAGATGCCTGCGGGCTTCGGAGTGAGGCGTTTCGAGAACCAGCTCCCCCACTGCTTCTCACCGCAGCCACGGCAAGCGTGGTGTCTCCCTGCCCCAGATGCCCGGGGCAGCGCCCCGAGCCCCCAGCCCCTGCCCTGGGGGTCCAACCCACACCTCCTGAGTATCGAAGTCCCAGGCATCCCGGAGACGCCCAGTCCAGTTATAGAACAAACTGCAGGTTTCACTGTATTCTTTATGACAGTTGAATCCTGGACATGACTTTGAGGTGTTTACAACTAGAAGACTGGCTGGAGAAATTAAGTCATAATGGAATCCTGATAGCCATCACTATCACGCTTTGGAAACTATGAAATAATAAAGGAAGATGTTTATCTTTAAGTAGTAAAATAGCAAGATTGAAATTGTATCTAGGAATTGTATCTAGGATCGTAACTAAGAACTCCTACCCTGTTAACGTACAGGAGAGAAACAACTAAAGTTTACGTCTAGAAGGGTAGACTGGCTGGGAATGGTGGTTTTCTTCGGATGGTGGTATGATGACTTACTACTGTCTTCTTCCGAGTTTCCTTATTCCAACTTTTCTACATTGAGAATTAATTCTACGGTGACTAAAAAGAACACAAAGATGCAGAATTGTGTATGCTGTACTCCACTTCTGTCCAAAATATGCAGGGGTGTGTGTGTGTGTGTGTGTGTGTGTGTGTGTGTGTGAAGTGTATATGTTTTTGCACAAAGAAAATTTGGAAGGATACATAATAACAAACAAAAGTGACCGACCCCCTCTTTTGGGAGTGGACTGGGCAGATGGGGGCTGGGGTGGAGCGAGGGTCTCCCTGTGTACTTTTGTATATTGTACTTCTGACCACATGAATGTCTCTAATCAGAAAGTGAAAAGAAAAAGAAAACATAACTATCCAATAAAGATTTAGTAAAGGCAGTATTTTCCCAACTGGCTCTGTGGACATTTGTTAAAGTTGTTACTTAAAAAAAAAGTCTGTGCCGGAAGTACAGGGTCTTAATGGTGCACTTGACAGAGCCCGTCACCATGTGCTGGGACTGAGAGGGCCTAGGGATTGCAGGGCTCCCAACAAGCCAGATAAGTTCCTGGAGCCCACCCCCACCCTGCCCTCTTTTTCCCACGGAGCCTTACTCGAGAATGATGCTCCCAGGACCAGTTTAGGGAACGTAGGGTAAGAGAAAGCTAGGAGGCTGGTCGTGCCTCCCCGAGCCAGGTAGGCTGTGTGAACAGTCCATACCCCTGTGGGACAGCGGGGTATGGGCATGGTGACCCAGAAAGAGGGTGCCTGTCCTGGCCAGAGGGGTGGTCACTGTGGTCCCTCTGGGCCTAGTGCCACCAGACTGTCACAATCTTCAAGAGAAGCTGGAAATCTGGATTTTAAATGAAATCTTCTTGCTATAGAATAAAATATCCAAGCTTTTCAAGGCAATCTCCCTCTCTCTTTTCTCTAATATCTTATGGTTCCCTGCAAAAGTCCTCCACCAGCTGCGGGCTAGGAGCTCAGTGTGTCGCTGGTGTTCTCAGAAAGCCAGGCCGGCCCTGAGGATTTATTTCCTTTTCTAGCCACCCACCCTCTTTCACGACTGCTTTGGGAATTTTGCCCCGGTTCAGCATCAAACTCATTGGCCCATTGCTCAGGGGAGTTTGCCTTCCTTCTGGTCGAAAATCGGGCTGACATCCATCTATCTCTGTCCCGGGAGTGTGGGAAGGAGTCTGGGAGAGGCTGACTAACCCTAGAAACCAGCCTTCTCGTGGGGAGTGCACGCTCTGCGTCAGGCAGTGACAGTCTGTGGCACTGCTGCTGGGGTCCTCTCTGGGCTCTAACAGCCCTCTGATGCCAGTGTCTCCACCCCTCCCGCCTTCTTCAGCCTATTTCCCTTCCTCTCCTGCCGTCACACCCTCAGTACGCCAGCCTGCCAGAAAGTCTCATCCTTCCTTTAACTCTCCATATTCTCGCACCTCAGTGCCTTTGCACATCCCGATCCCTGGGTCGGGATCACCCTCTCCTGCTGCTGCCTCTACCATCCATCCCTCAGGCAGCTGGACAGTGCCATACCCAAACGCCAACTCCTTGTGCCCTCTCTGTTGCAGCCAGCACCCCAGGAGGCTGGCATCCACTGTTCCTGTGTCGGTCATTATTTAGACTCCCCTTTCTCCTTCGACCCACACCCTTCTCACGTGCTTTCACCTCCCAAACAGCTTTTAAATCTGTCCCCTTCTCTCCCACTGCAGGCTCTCTCATCAGCCCCACCTGCCTCCACATTATCTGGGGAAAGGGCATTTTAGAAAACGTGACCTGGTCACCTCTATTCTCTGCCTGAAAACCTTGTGTCGCTCCCCAGTCTACAGGACAAAGTCCAGACTCCTCAGTTTGGCATTGCGGGGTCCAGACCTGTCGACTCCTCTGTCATGTCCTTCTGCTGCCCCTCACACCTCCGGCAAAGCCTAGCTGTCCTGTGTGCTCTGAGCAGCCTGGAGGTTTTGCGGCTCTGTGTCTTTGTGCACCTCTTTCTCCACCTGGAATACTCTTCATCTACCTGCTGCCCTCACCATTCACCTCTACCTCCAGCTCTGTGAATCCTGTCCTGATTCCCCCAGGGCAGCAGGTTTGGGTGTTAGAAGATTATTCTCTCAGCAAAGGTGGGCGATTCCCGAGCTGAACGTGGCTGAGGTGTCCAGTCCTGGCCAGAGCTCTTGACAATGCTTCCTGCTGTTCCTGGAGGTCAGGCGCCAGGTCGGAGCCACCACATGTTCCTGGAGACTGTCCCCACGGGGCTGGCGATAATCAGCCATGCCGACTGCTCCAATCTGTGACCAGCTTGGCTCCAGCCACCTTTCCCTCACTGCCACGGTGCCAGGCCCGCGCCCTCCTGGCAGGGCTGTCACAAGGAAGCTGGCATCAAAGACGGACAGAATCAGAAAGGCTCTACAAGATCAGCCAGTGTGCCCCTGCCTGGTTTTCAGATGGAGCAGCTGGGGCCCAGAGAGGGACAGTGGCTTGCCCAGGGTCACACAGTGATGAGAGGTGTAGTCCTGCCTGGAGCCCAGATCTTCCAGATTGTATCAGGTAGTTAAAAAAAATTTTTTTTCCCAAAGGAAACCTCGAGATGTGCTAACAAGGGCCTGGGAAGGAGGGCCTTGAAATTGACAGGACAGGGCAGGCCTCCCCGGGGCTGACCCCTGAGGGGCTATGCACGCAGCAGTGGTCAGGCAGAGGAAAACAGCCCATGGGGAGGACTTTAGGGAGACCAGCTTGCCGTTTTGGTCTGAGCAGGGTGAGTGAGCAGACATGCAGTCAAAGGCAGGGCCCGATCATGATCACATAGGGCCTTGTAGACCCCGGGAGGGTCTGCATTTTAGTCTATGTAAGGGAATGACACAATGGAGTTTTGACTCTGATCTGAGCAGACAGTTCTGAAAATAAGATATACAAATGGCCAACAAGCACCTGAAAACATATTCAAATTCATTAGCCATCGGGGGAATGCCAATCAAAACCATAGCGATACCAGGTCATACCCATAGAGTCTAAATGTTGGGTAATTAGGGTTGGTGAGGATGAGATGAAACTGGAATCCTCATACACCGCTGGTGGGGATGGAAAATGTTCAGCTGCTGGGACACCTGGGTGGTGCTGTGGGTTAAGCATCCCACTCTTGATCGGCTCAGATCGTGATCTCAGGGTCATGAGATCGAGCCCTGCACTGGGCTCCAAGCTCAGCACAGAGTCTGTGTAAGACTCTCTCTTCCTCTCCCTCGGCCCCTCTACCGACTCCTGCATGTGCTCTTTCTCTCTTTCAAATACATAGGTAAATCTTTATTTTTTTAAAGATTATTTATTTATTTATTTGACAGAAAGGGAGAGATCACAAGTAGGCAGAGAGGCAGGCAGAGAGAGAGAGAGGAGGAAGCAGGCTCCCCGCTGAGCAGAGAGCCCGATGCGGGGCTTGATCCCAGGACCCTGAGATTACGACCTGAGCCGAAGGCAGAGGCTTTAACTCACTGAGCCACCCAGGCGCCCCATAGGTAAATCTTTAAAGAAAAAAAAAATTTCAGCTGCTTTAAGGGTGCCTGGGTGGCTCAGTCATTAAGCGTCTGCCTTTGGCTCAGGTCATGATCCCAGGGTCCTGGGATGGAGCTTCACATTGGGCTCCCTGCTCAGGAGGGAGCCTGCTTCTCCCTCTGCCTGCACCTCCCCCTGCTGTGCTCTCTTTCTGTCAAATAAATAAATAAAATCTTTAAAAAAAGTTTCAGTTGCTTTGAAAAACACTCTGGTAGTTCCTCGAAAGGTTAAACATTGTATCCTTATATGGCTTAGTAATTCTACTCCTAGGTTTATCCCCAGAAGAAATGAAAATATATGTCCTCTAAATCAGTACATAAATGTTCATAGCAGTATTATTTATAACAGCCAAAAAAGTGGAAACAACCCAAACGTCCATCAACTGATGAATGGGTAAACAGAATGTGGTGTATCCATGAACAGAATATTATTTTGCCCACATCAAGGAATGAAGTATTGATACATGTTACATGCAACATAGGTGAACTTTGAAAACATGCTCAGAGAAATAAGCCAGATACAAAAGGCCATTATTCCATATAATCACATATAATATGATTCCATTGGTAGGAAACGTCCAGAAGAGGTGCATCTCTAGACACAGAATATAGATTAGCCGTTCCCAACCTTGGGTGGGAGTGAGGAAATGACAGTTAATGGGTACAAAGTTTCTTTTGGGGGTGATGGAAATGAGATCTGGAATTAGATCCTGGCCATGGTTGCACAACATACTGAAAACCAGTGACCCGTAGACTTTAAATGGGTGAGTTTTATGTCATGTGAATTACACCTCTATGAAGCCTTAGTTCTGTTTTGAAAGGCCACTCTGGTGGCTGGTGGGGGCAGAGTGGCAGCAAGGAGGCCAGGCAGCCAATGATGCAAATCACAGGCTCCGAGTGCCCAGTGCACAGGAGGAACCCAGTGACTATCTGTGGAACTCGCACAGGCTGATCCCCGTTCAGGAATGTCCCTCTCTTCTTATCCAGGCTTTCTTAACTCTGCACAGTTGACATTTTGCACAGGATCTTTGTTGCGGAGGCACCGTGGGATGTGAATTCCAGGATATACAACCACACCCCTGCCTCTACTCACTCGCCGTCAGCACATGCCCTCACCCCAACTGCGACAATCAAAAATACTTCCTAGGGACTAAACCGACCCCAATGGAGAACGGCTGCTCTAACCTCTTTTGCTCAGCTGGTGAATTCTTGAGTACCCTTCCAGGATCATTTCCCTTATCTTCTCTTCTGGGGAGCCGTCATCCTTCATTCTCCAAAGTTGCCCAGTTTCTTAAACAAATCCCCATTATAGCCCTGAGCGCGCTGTGCACACACCACTCTCCTGCACAGCTGCATAGAGACGGCACCTTGTGCACCTTTGGGTCCCCAGCATCGCGTACAAAACCTGATCTTCTGGAGGTTGCTACTGAGCCATTGCCTCACCTGCCAAGTGCATACATGCACCGCCTGCCTCCCCCAGGGTTTCTGTGATCTGTGCTCAAATGTGGGTTAACTGATCTGTCCACGCCTCCTGACTCTGGGTAGGAGGGTAGGTTCCAGATCCAGATGGGATGGGTTTGACTGCTGTGGGATGCTGGGCAAGTGACTGAGTTATCCGACCCTTGGTTTCTTCTCTGTAAAATGGGGATATTGATAGTGTCTACTCTGTGCCGTTATCATAAACACATAGCAAGGACACAACAAATGTCAGATATTCTTGGTAATAATGACGAGCTATTCTTTCTTTTTACTGAGGGGCCTTCCAGGATTCAACATAGAGGTGCCCTTGTCACTGGTATGTGTCCCTGTGCGAGCCCTGTCCTGGGTGCTGGCCAAGAGGAGGTCGGGGTGGGTCCACCATGAGAATATTACATAAAATATGGAAAGTTCAGAAATTATAAAGAGTCAGGGAACAAATCTCCCATAACCCTGCCACCCGCAGGCATACACAGTTAACACTCTTTAGTCTATTTCCTTCCAGTCTTTTTTCTAAGTGCTTGCCATGAATTTCTAATCATACCCTATATATACATGTGCATAAGCATGTCCTCATTCATCAAAAACTCCCCATTTTTAATAGTCACATGGCTGTCCCATAATTTACTTAATTGATCCCCTACTGGACATTTAGGCAGTCTCTGATTGTTGAGGAGTATCTTTGCATTTGAAAGAGACTTCGTTCTTACTCCCATCCTTTCATTTGGATGTCCTCCTTGCTTTTAAAACATTTTTGGCAAAGAGACCTCTCTAGGCTGCTGGGACACGCATTTTCCCATAGCTAGGCATCCATTTTCTCATCATCAGGGATTTCCTCCCCAAGGCTCAGCTAAATCCTTGAGATTATGACTTAATCCTATTTCCCCTTCTGTGGACTTTGGCGGAGACGGACCACAGCTGGCCTTGTCTTCCCCTTGGACGCATCAGCTGGGAGAGTCCGTTTATTTAGTCAACAGCGGATGGAGAACGAAAAGGAGAAGCAGCCTAGGCCAAGGTTAATGGAGACAGGGTTAACTGGGACAAGGTGGTAGAGGAAGAGAAGCTGGCTGGCTGGAGTTAGCCAGCCTGACACCTGCTTCCCATGTGCTGTTGACTAATGCCTTTCCTTCCTTCCAGATCCCTAGAGAAATCGCCAGGCAAGGGTACCCCAACCCCGTTGCCAGACTCAGACTCACTCTCTCCTGTGTTTATATAGTAGCTCTTCCTATTACACATAGAATAAGAAACCAGTGCTGACTGGGCCCCAGCCAGGTGTCAGGACCCATACTAGACACCTTCCACACTCATATTTTGGAGCCAACCGAAGTGCTTCGAATCAGGCAGATCTGGAACCAATCCCAGCACAGGCATGTCCTACCGATGTGACCGTGTAGAAACCATTTGCCCCTGTGAGACTTGGTTTCCTTGTCTGTAATTCTGGGGTTTAATGGCACCAGCTTCCCAGAATCTTTGTGGAGAGTAGAGCCCACACTGTATGCACAATGCCCCAAGTACCATGCCTGCACAGAGCAATAGCAGGAGAAAGGTTATTTTCTCATTCCATTCAATTCTCATCATATCTCGTGGTCAAAGATGTCAATAAATGTAATCTATCTCCTTGCCTTTTAAAGATTTTTTTTTTTTTTTATTTATTCATTTGACAGAGAGAGAGATTACAAGTAGGCAGAGAGGCAGGCAGAGAGAGGAGAGAGGAGGAAGCAGGCTCCCTGCTGAGCAGGGAGCCCGATATGGGCCTCGATCCCAGGACCCTGGGATCATGACCTGAGCCGAAGGCAGCGGCTTTAACCCACTGAGCCACCCAGGCGCCCTCTCCTTGCCTTTTATAATCTCCAGCAATGGGGCACTCAGTATGAACTTGTAACTTCCCATTACAAATAAGATACTGAGGCTCAGAGAGAGTCCACCAGGAGTTTTTCAGGACAGAAACTGTCATCTCACAGATTTTGTGTCTCAGAGAACCAACAGGATGCGTGCCTGGAGCTGAAGGGGCCCCTGACCCCACTCCAATTTCCTGGGCCCTGCTTCATGCCCAGCCAGGCCACTGGCCACCTCTGGCAAAGGAGACCAGAGAGGACCTGCCGCGCACAAATGGGTTCCCAGGAGGCAACCAGAACCAGGACTCTGGCCACTGAAGTTAGGGTATGACAGCTGCCAGTGCGGGACACCACAATCTGTACTTTCCTGACCCACCTTCCTATCCTCAGAGCCTCCTCAAAGGGCCATTAACATCCCCACCCCTCTTCACAGGCTGGGAAACTGAGGTTCACATGGTCAAGGTCAACTACAATTACTTAAGTCAGCAAACTGGGATTCCCAGCCGAGGCCACTTGTCCGGCTCATCCCAGAGGCAAATCGGTCCAGGCAAGCCGTGCCGGTCCTTGCTCTTGGGCATAGGGCAGCAGCCCAGGAGGGCGAAGGCCAGATGCCTGGGCTCCCTGAGGAGCTCCGCGCCCCCTTCCTGTCCACCCCCAACCCTCCACTGGCTTTCTTTAAGCAGAATGTCGCTCCATGCTCCCGCAGACACAACGCCCCTAGAAAATGCCACCGCTCAGAGCCGGGGTCCAAACAGGGGCAAGTGGACTTTCCAAATCCACCCCCACGCGGGCAGAAGGGACAATACACCGGACCCCGCGCCCAGAGCACAGCTTCGGAATCCGGGCTGCATCCCGTCCTTGCAACGCCCCCTTGGCGCGCGCACGACCCCCGCGAGTCACAGAGAAGGAAACTGAGGCTCGCAGGCGGAGAGAATCGTCCAAGGTCAGGCACAGTCAGCCAGCCGCGGGGCCGGAGCTCGCACTCGGGGTCAGGGTCACGAAGGCCGCGGGGACCCCACCCGAGCCGAGGCCCC
>LNAC01000017.1:1081268-1137756 GCA_002007465.1 Ailurus styani
TGGCGCCGCCCCCCCCCGCCCTCCCTTCCCTCCCCGGGCTCTCCCGCTCCCCTCCGGCTCTGCCTCTCTCCTCCCGCCTCCGGGCACAGCACACGCTCTCTTCCTCCCCGCAGTCCTTCTCCCCCGCGCCCCCCCACTTTCCCCTGGACCTTCTTTCCTTCTCTCTCTGGCTCTGACGCTCCTACCCCGTCCTCTTTCTTTCTGTCGCACTACCCCTCTTTCTCATTTCTCCGCCTCACTTCCACCCACGCCCTCCACCCCCAGCCCTGTCTGGGACCCGGCGTCCAGCGTGAGGGGAGAGGAGTGGAAGGGGACTCCCAGCTGTGGCCCAGGGACCCGGTGGCACCCCTCAGCATGGGGGCCCAGCACCCTGCTACCTGGAATCAGGCCACAGGAGAAAAAGGACTCGTTTCCGGGGGGGAAAGTCTGGATTATTCTGGGATCTGTAGAACTTCAGAGAACCCCAGAGAGGGTTGGTTCTAGTTGGAGGAAGGGATGGAGAAAGAAAAGAGGTAGAGAACAGGGTCTTGGGAAAGGGGCTTTTGGGGATGGAAAATGGAGGCTCAGATGGGGAAGCCTATCTCTTAAATATCCAGACGGCAAGGCCGCTGTGCTAAGCGTGCAGACGTGGGTGAGGGAGCCTGGGTGGGCAGGATGGCCAAGGGCGCTGTGCCAGGCTGGGTAGTCAGCCGGGGTAGCAGTGGCAGGTGGTCAGGTGGGCTGCCCCTAGTTGCTTGGGGAGCCTGACACGAGGAAGGGAGTTTGCACAGAAGCTTGGCAAAGGAGAGCAGAAGGATGCCGGCTCAGGGGAGCAGACATTTCAGAGGCGTGCTATTGATGATTGACACACCACCGTAAGCCATTCCGACACCGTGGGCCTGGCCCTGTGCCCACGGGCTGAGATGCAGACTAAGGCCACAGTCCTCTGGAGCTCTGAGGTCACAGTTTCTGGGGGAGGATGTGGAAGGCCATGTCACCAGTGTCTTGGAATGATCGCAGGAGCCTCCAAGCAGGTCCGGGGGACCCCATGCTTGCTCGCCTACAATCTACAAAGCCACAAAGATCATCCCTAAAAACGTGCAAATCAGATCACACCTCTCTGTACTCCCTGCTTAAAACCCTCCCATGACTTCCTGTTGTAGTTAGGATAAAATCCAAGCCCCTATCATTGCCAATGTGATCTGATCTTATGTCTCACCACATTCTGCCTTACTCCGCGTGCCTCAGCCACAGCCGCTTCCTACTCGTGCCCAGAACGGGCCACGCTGGACCATACCACAGACCATTTACACTGGCGGTTCCTTCTTCTGAGACTGCTCTTCTCCCACATCTTCCTGGGCGCTCAAATGTCAGAGAGGCCCCGTGGCCTGATCGTCTTACCTAAAGCAGTCACCTCCTCACCACAGTGCTTTTCACATCGTCCCTTTATATTACCATGAAAACACTTACTGGTATCTAGAATTTTTTGTTGTAATGCTTATTGTCTGCTTTACCTCTCCACAATGTAACCAGTGAAGAAGCAGGAACCTTGTTTGTATCGTTCCCTGGGTCTTCCCAGTGCCTGTAACAGTAGCTGGCATATACTAATAAATGCCCAGCAAATGTTGGTTGAATAAGTACATAAATAAAGACTATAATGAAAATGTTTAGAAAAAAGAAAGGGCGATTGACCCTGCCAGGGAAAAAAAGATTGTCTTGCGATAGGAGTGGAGAAGAGGGGAGGGCCGCAGGGTTGGAGGAAAGAGCATGAAGACAGGCACAGAGTATTAGCTAGCCTGGGGGATTCAGGAGTGCTGCCAGATGGGTCACCCCGCAGAAATCATATGGGTGGGGGGCCTTTAAGGTCACCTCAGGGATGCAAGTTTGGATTTGATCTTGTGAGCAAAGGAAGCTGTGGCAGGTTTTGGGACTGGGGGCTGGAAAGGCTGGGGTGTGTATTCCGGAGAAGAGAAGGCTCCAGCAACATCTGTCTCTAGGAAGAGCTCTCCGAGAGCAGATGAGACTCCAGCACTTGGACCAATGGTAGAAACAGAATGAGACAGATTTGGACTCTGTGAGGAATTCTTTTAAGGATCTGAAAAGGGAAATTTGCTCTATGTGGGTGAGATTATGGTACACTCCTATTTGGTGGCCCTTCCAGAGAAAGGATGCCATGTCTGTGGCCTCTTTAGCCACTGATCTGGGAGAAATGATGCATCTTTGTTGTTTTAAGTCAGTAAATGTTGCGGTAGTTTGTAACAAAGCAATGATTGGATAAGGGGCCTTGGGGAGTATCAGTTCCTATCTCTGAACCCATTTCCTTGACCATTAAATAAGAATGACAGCAATGTCCGCTTCAAAGAGTTTAGATGAGGCTCAGATGAAAAAAGAAATGGATAGTAAATTCATTCATTCATTCAACACATGGCAACTGGATCTACTATGTTTCAGGCCCTGGGATTACCCTAGGATACTGCAATGATCCAGATAGGCGAGGATTGGAAATGTGAGGAGGAAAAAGACAAAGAGCAAGGCACATAATTTCAGCTAAAGATAATTGCTACCAGGAAAACAAAGCAGGATAATGTAATTGAGAGTGACTAAGAGCAGTGCTTTGCTCACGATGGTTGGGGAAGGATTTTCTTAGGCCATGATGTTTGAGCCCAGGCATACATAACTATAAGGGGAGCAGCGATCCATGGAGGGGTAGCAATAAGTGCAAATGCCCTGAGGTAGGGAGAAGTTCATCATGGCTGAGTGCATAAGGGAGAGGGAAGATGTTTGGAGATGGTGTTGGTGCAAGGCCATGGTTAGGTGAGTAGATTTCATCCTAAATGAAATGGAGCCAAGGAAGGATTTTAACAGGGAAGTGATACCCTTGTACACTATAAAGCAAGTTAGTACTGGAGTTATTGCTGGAGTCCATTCGTGGTTGGTCCCCCCCACAGACTGGGATAACATTTGCAACCCCTTCCAGCTCTCAAAGTTTCTAGTTCTGTATTAGATAGGAAAAACCTTTGGAAACTACTAGATATGATCATGTAGGGAGTTATCATTATAACTAAGAAGCTCCCCACCTTGCAAGAGGGCATTGGGATCTGATAGCCTAAATTTTCTCCTTGCTCTGAATACTTAATTAAAAACTATCTTTCAAAGGAAACGGAAGAAGCTTCTTATTCTGAGAAAACCCAAACCACTATTTGACCAAAATAGCAAAAACAAAACAAAACAAAAAACCAACCCCCCCCCCAAAACGTGCCTTCTTTGGATGAGTAATCTCTGCCAAGTCTGACGGCTTAAAATTGAAAAAAAAAATTGTAACAATTAAGATAACAGATGACACGGCATAGTGATAACATTTACTCAAGTGGTCTGCGGAAAATTCCAGCGAAACCCACTGGGATTTTTCATCAGTTATTTCTCATCTCTGTCCTGGGCTCCGGGGTGGCTCTGGGTTTGTGATAGGGCACCGAGCCAGTGATTAGGACATGTGAGGTGTAGATTTTCTTGGCTGTCATGTGCTCTGAGTCTTGAGAGAGGCTTTGAAAAGGTCGCTGGGCTGGGAGTCCCTGGGCGGATGCAGTTGGTTCCTACCTATGGCTACTCCAAAGGGCCCAGACTTGGCTATTTCTCCAGCGTCTCCAACATTACAGACACCCCAGTTCTGGCTTACAAGCTAGGAAGGAACACAATTTGTTGAATACCCACCATCTTCTGTATACTGTGCTGGATTTTTTGCATACATCATCTCAAGTAATTCTTGTCACAGCCCTGTGGGGTAGATACTAGGATTACCTGCTACCATCACCCCTTTATAGATAAGGATGCTGAAGCTCAGACAGTCAGCGGTTTCTCCAAGGCCCCACAGCTAGGGAATTCACTTGACCGGTTCCAAAGCTCCATCTTTTAACCAGTTGGCTTTCTGGGGACACTCCACTAGAGAAAAGGAGAATGTTCTATGGGCACCCAGAGTTGGAAAGGATGCATTTAGCTTGGGTCTCCAGAGAGCCAGCCAACCCTGTGGATTCTGGACTTACCAGCCTCCATAATGGCATGAGCCAATTCCTTAAAATATATCTTTCTATATCCACAGAACCCTGACTAGTGCATAGAATAGGAACTATTAGCCATTTCCTAAAGGAAGGATTTCCTAAGAGCAGCTGGAGGATGTGTTGGCTGATACAGGCAGCCCAGAACTGAGACTCAAGTAAGAGCACAAAGCCCCAGAATGAAGGAAAAGCTAGATTTTGGACTCATGCTCAGCTGACCCCCTGGGAGACTGGCTGGGTCATTAATCAGAGTCCCAGGAGGCAAGGAGTTTGGATGTGAAGGTCAGAAGCTGAGCCCAAGGCCCAGCCAAAGACAACTTGGAAAGCTCGTTTCTGATTCGTGGGGGTGGGAGGTGGAGGGTGGTGGGCAGTGGACACTGCTGTTGTCTCCAACAGTGATTTCCACCCTGCTGTCCCAGCCTCCATTACAAATGGAGATTGTCATGTGACCCCGTCCAGCCAATGAGAAGAAGGAAATTGGGTCGGGGGGGATGAAAATTTCCCTCCTATAACAGGAGAGACAGGCACAATTTCTCCTGCTTGTTCAGCTACTTCCTTCTTTTGATCCTGCAGAACTGCAAAGAAAGGGACTCAAAACCTAATGTTATAGGGCTTCTGGGCCAACTTTTTCACTTGTGAGTGAATAAGCCCCCTCCACCTTAAGTCAGGGTTTCTGTGATTTGCGGCTGAACATATCCTCATTGGAGGAGGAAGTACCCGAACATACAGTTATATGACCCCATCCCTGATTTGTTGCCCTTTGAGAGTACAGTGAGGCACTTTTCCTCTGCTGGGACATTTTTCCTCTCTATTCTCTACCTGCTCCTGTGCTGGGCTTAGATGTTGGTTTCTGCACAAGTTCAACCTGAAATTCTCAGGCTGGGTCTCACACCCCTCTTCAGAGCCTTCTTAGCTGGGTGCCCCTTCCCAAGATGGTGGACACAAGATGGCTACTCATAGGGGAAGGAAGAATGAGGGAAGGGAGGGAGGCAGTGATACTTGTCTCCCTCAGCAGGCTTCCACTTTTGCCTCATTCACCCCAGCCCACCACATGGCCACCCCTAGCCACAAGGTACAAAATGACTGTGTCACCCTTCTAGCCTCCGTAGCGGGAGGCAGGCAATGAGAAGAGGGCTGGGAATGGAAGTGCTGGGTTGGCCATGAAGTAGCACCTGCCACAAACGACAAAATATTTTATTAAGTTTTTGACGTTTGAACCATATATTATTTGTCTTTTTTTTTAAATTGAAATATTTGTATTATTTTTTTTACCCATTCCAAAAGTAACAAAGCTTGTAGTAAAATTTAAAACCATATGGGTTAAGTGAGTTTCCTGAAATCTTATTCCTCCAGAGATAAGCCTATGAATAATTTGATCTATAGCACATTCCAGACTTTTATCTATGCATAAGTAATTTTTTAGGCATTTATTTGTAAAAAAAAAAAAAGTGGGTGTTTTTTTCTGTAAGGACACAAAGCAACTTCAGAAAGAGATCACCACCTTGCCGTTTGAAAAGTGACACCCTCTACCCCACTCTCTGGTCACTTCTTTCACTGCTCGCTCCCTGGGGACCCAGGAGAGGATGCTGTTTCTCTCTGTCCCTTTGCTCCACTCTCTTCTCCTCCTTTACTTAACAGCTCCTCCACTTAGCAAAGAAAGCTTCCTCATGGCTTTCTTCTAGTTTCCAAAAGAAAACCCGCCTATGACCAGAATGCGAATTCATGGGACGGGGGAGGAGGTCACGATCATACTGCCTTCTCCACTCCCATCCCTTCTCTTGGAGGTTTGGCAAGGAACTGTATGATGTCCATCCTTCTGGTTTCCTTGCTCTGTGGAGAATGATGACGATGGGAGCTACTGGTTACTGAGCACTTGGTTTGTTCCCGCCATGGTTCTACGATAAGACAGATTTTCATCCTCATTAAAACAACCATTTGAAGCTGATACGGTTATTTCTCACTTTAGAAATGAGGAAATTGAGGTTAAGTAATTTGCTCAAAGCCATATGGCTAAGAATGTCAGAGCCAGGATTCAAACCCAGGGGGTTTGAATCTGACACACACAGACACACAACACTAGAAATATAAATTTAAAAATAGAGGGTTTTTTAATAAAATAAAAACCCAGTAATTTTCTGCATCTTTTTCTGTATATAAAGATTTACCTGACTCTTTAAATTCCTAAATGATACTCGATTATATGGATGAACTAGACTTTTTTTTTTAGTCCGTCTCCTATTGAGGGACATTTAGCTGTTCTCAATTCATCACTTTGCCGCCTTCCTCACGAGAATGTCATACTTGAGGCTTCAGCTCTATGGCAGTGACTCTGGCCTTGCCCTAAGGTGACCATTCAGCTCAACTTTCCCCCACCTGACCTCAAGTTCTATAACTCATCTCTTCATTCAGATCTTCAGGAGAGAGGATCTGATGGCCCTCAGGCCAGCAAATGAGCACCTAGGACGTGGGAGGCCAAAGGGAAGGCAGGTCCTTCGGAGGGGCCTGTGTGTGGGGCCAGCAGCCAGCCCAGCACCCTTTGGTTCTTTTCCTGGTGTTGCTTGATCATGCCCTTTGCCTGTCTTTCTAGGAGAGTGGTTGTCTTTCCTTACGGGCTTATAAGAGTTCCTTGAGTATCAAGCTTTGTGCTGTGAATATACTTTCTCATTTCGTTCTTTGTGTCCTGCCTTCGGCCATAAGGAAGTCTTAAACTGCAATGTGGTTAGCTCCTTCAATCTTTTCTTGTATCTTTATTGGCCTTCATGTCCTACTGAGAAAGGCCTTTCTCAACTCAACATTGTAAACTGTTAGCTCCCTTTATTGTCTCTATTATTTTTATGGTTTTTGTCTCACATTTAAATACCCAATCCAGGGATGCCTGGGTGGCTCAGTTGGTTAAGCATCTGCCTTTGGCTCAAGTCATGATCCCAAGGTCCTCGGATCGAGCCCCACATCAGGCTCCTTGCTCAGCGGGGAGTCTGCTTCTCCTTCTGCCTCTACCCCTTACCCCACTTGTGTGCTCTCACACTCTCTCTCTGACAAACAAATATATCTTTTTAAAAAGTAAAAAATATATATATATCTGACCCATTTCCCTTTATTTTATCTGTCGCTTTTTTGGATCTGCCTTACATTAAAATATTTAATCCATTTCAAATTTGTTTTTAAAATCAAGTAAATCATCTCTCAAATAATTATTTAGTACAAGTGGTTGATGAAGCCACCTTTTCCCTACTGATCTGCGATATCTTGATGTCCTATCCTATCACGTGTTGTAGTGCTTATGAGCAGGGGAACGGGGACATAGGACTTGGATGGACTTGGATTCAGGACTCTGCTCCACCATTCATTGGCTTGTGACCTTGAGCAGGTGAGTATCTCTGGGCTTATTTTCTTTATGTGTAAAGTAGGGATCATCAGGGTTCCTGATTCACAGGATTACTAGGGGATGCAATCACGCAGCACATGAAAAGCACTCAGTAAACATCCTTATGATTCTTATTTCCTAATTTCCCCCACCTTCGGGAGCCTGTGCCTGGGCCCTCACTGCTTCCGTCTGTGAGTGCTACATGGTCCTAGTTCTATGGTATGTTTAATATCCATTAGACTGTAAACTTCTTGAGGACGGGGACGGTGTCTAGGTCTTCAGCACCTCATATTGAGCTATTGAGCAGGTGTTCAATAAATATCCACAAAAAGAATGGATGAATAGAGTGAGCTCCTCTCCTTATTCCGCTTTTCCAAGCATTTTCTTGGCTACTCTTGAGCATTTGTTCTTGCAAATTAATTTTAATTGATTTGCCAAGATCTTCTCCCAGGCACTAATGGGATTTTTGTTGGCTTTACAACAAATTAATGGGTCAACATGAGGAGCATCAACCCTACAACCCCAGGAATGTGATCTGCAGTCCCCTCACCCAACCCTCCTGCTTTGTTGGGCTGTGCAGAGCTGCATCGCATCCTTGCTGTAGGCCTTGCTTGCTTGCCCAAAGTTTATTCCTGGGTATTTTTCTTTCACTCTCGCTCTTTGGAAAAGGTGTCTTTGTCTATTAGAGTGACCGAACACTTAGAATCTTGAGTTGGACTTCCTCTTGCTGGCTTCTGTGGTATTGAGAACTGGCTTTGGAGCCTAGCAGATATGGGTGCTAAACCACTTAATAAGTGTATGACCGTGACATATCATGCAACCACCATGAGTCTCAGTTTCCTGGTCTTTGACAGAGAAGAAGTAATGTCTGCTCCATGGGTGTACTGTAAATGTTAAGTAAGATACTGTAGGTAAAGCTTTGAGGGTGTTGCCTGGTACTATTGCAAATATGCTCTAAATGTCTGTTATTATGATTACTTAGTAATATTACTGACATAAATATTTTATAACTTTAAGTGGTGTCCTATCATGTTGGATGTTTTATTATTGCTATATACAAAAAAATATTTCTAACTCTCTCCCCCCACCTCATCTCTTTGGCCACTGGGGGACCTTTCTGTTCACTAAATACATGTGTTCAGTACTCAGCCTAATGACTTTTCAGATTCTTGAAGGTGATATTAATGTTGGCCATGGAGATGCTGGAAGAGAACGAAATTGCCCTAGGATCCCACAGAGACGAGATGGGAGACAAGCAATCTTGGGTGGGATGAGGAGGGCATGGGGGAAAGTGGGGAGAGAGAGAGAGAGAGAAGGGAAGAGAATAGAAGGAGCATGAGATATACCAGGTGATGGGAAAGGAGGGCAGAACCAATGTGCCAAATGTCATGGGGATTTGGGCGGGAAATCCCACCCCTTCCTAGCTCCTCCACTCCTACGCACACTCATGGCTACCAACCATGTAACCATGTGTTTTTTCTAACGCCACCAAGCTGGGTGTTCTCAATTCATCTCAATTCTGACAGTATCTTCTAGAGACAGCCCCAGAAACCACAAGACTGCCCCTGCCACTTCAGATGCCAATCACGAGACCAGATCGCCAGCTGTGCTTCTGAACAGACCAACTATGGACTAGAGATTCCCACTACTCCCTCCTTGGGTTTGTTAACTTGCCAGAGCTCACCAAATTCAGAGAAATATTTTACTTACTAGATTACCAGTTTTTTATCAAAGGATGTAACTCAGGAACAGCCAGATGGAAGAAATGCATAAAGGCGAGGTATGTGGGAAGAGCTCAGAGCTTCCATGTCCTCTCCAAGTGCACCGCTCAGCCCAAGTGTCTGTGTTCACCAATCCAGAAGCTCCCCAAACCTTGTCCTTTTGGACTTTTACAGAGGGTTCATCACAAGCGTGATGAATCGATCATTGGGGATTGGGGATTGAGTCCATCTCCAGCCTTCCTCCTCTCCCCATAAGTGGGCGAGGAAGGGGTGAGGGAGTAGGATGAAAAGTTCCAACCCTCCAATCACATGGACACCAACCCAACCCCACTCTCCCCTTCCCTCCTGGCAGCACTGGACACAATGAGAAGTCGGAAGCAAGGGAGTTCTTTGATACAGTGGGTCTTTGGGGGTGAAGAGAGGGCCTGCAGGGAGAAAGAGGGCTTATCTGCCACAGCAGGGGAGCCACAGTCAGTCTCCAAGAGAGTAATGGCAGGGCGCCCATTGGTACTAAATTATTTAACCCCCACCATAACCCTGTGAAGTAGATACTTCCTTTCTCCTTAAGTGAATCGGAGGCCTAAAGAAAATAACAGACTTCCAAATGTATTCCCAACTGCTTCTCTTAATAAATTCCTACTGGATTTTCTCAAAACCTGAACTTGGTGCCCAGATTTCTCAAAATCTTTTTTTGCCATCCTGCCTGATGTCTTTCCAGGTAAAGCACGAGCTTGCCCATCTCATTCTACTCCAGCCAAGCTCCAAAGAGAGGGGTCTTTCCTCTTGACCTCCAGCAGAATTCTCCAGTACAAAAGAATACCTCTCCCCAGAGGGCCTGTAGATGCAGCTAGAGTCCTCAGAAAGACTAGATGGAAGACCTCCTATTTTAAATATTTATTACATACCCGACATTGAGGTAAGTATATATACTTATATAATAAGTTTGTTCCACTCTCATCGTTACATAGGTAATCATCCCTGATTTACAGGTGAGGAAACTGGGGCTTGAAGGAGAAGGCCCTGACTTAAAGTTACATATAAGACATCCATATACAGCTGCTCAGGCTGTGCACTGCAGAACTCCAAACCATGACATTGATAAACTATGTGAACTGGCTGGTAAGAGCCAGTGCCAAGATCTGAACTTGACATTTCTAGCTACACAGTGGATACTCTCAATCACTATGCTATGTGCTTTTTAGAAAAGAAGAGCGGTGGGACCTCAGAGACCACCTTGCCGGGAGCCAAGAGTCGTGTCCAGCCTGTTTCATTTGTCTGGCACATTGAAGTCAATGTTTACAAATTAGAAGATTTCACCTAAAAAACCAGACTTTTGTCTTCTTCTCAAACATCAGACACTGAGCTAACTCTCACAAGGCAGCATTGGACTGAATCGGAAGAATGTCTCTCTTGACAGGGCATGAGCTCTCTACTTCACCACAGTCCCCACACTTCCTGTGGTCTTAGATACTTCTCCACCACACACATGTGCATCACCTCCCAGGCCCCATAGTCACCGTGCTCTGGTACTTTTGCTGCAGATGTCCAGTATACATACAGGAAGCTTCTAGGTGCTCACTGAACAAAACATTCCTCCCTGCTGTGGCTCATGTGGCTTCCTCCCCAGGGATGCCCTTTCTCTTTCTCCCAGGAGAAACTCCTACTCATTCCTTGAGCTTTGGCTTGATGAGCCTCTGATTGCTCCTCAAGTATGAGCTATTTACTTGTTTCCTGCCCAGGTAATGGGCTTCCCGAGGTCCCGGAAGGTGTCTTCGATCTCTGCATCCCCGTGCACAGCGTGATATCTGGCCCAGAGTCAACAGGACACTAACCCACGCTTATTCCTTATTCCATCTGCCTCCCCTTTCCCCTCTTCTCCCTACAGGCCAAAAACTGAGGATCAGAAAGGACATGTAACTTGTCTCAGGGCGCACAACACAGACCATTTGTAGAGTAGAAAGAGCCCTTGCTGCTCATGTATTTCCACTCCCCTGTTTTCTAGAACAGCAGGCAGAAAGGCGCAAGGCCCCCCTGCTGGTTTTCTCCCCTTGCACACAGCCTCTTTTCCACATTCAAATTTTGGCTAGAGTTTTGCCCACAATAGAAGCATGAGCCCCCTTGTCTGATGCTACCCCATCCCAGCTCTGAAGAGTGGGATCTTCCCTTCCAAACTCAGCAGAAAGGACACCTCCTCCCAGAAGGTCCTCAGATTCAACTCCATGGGGGTGGGGGGCGGGCAGCACCTGCTAAGCTGTTGGAGACATTCCTCTTGAGTTCTATTTCCTAGCAGAGCCCAAGAGTGTCTCTGGATTTCTGGAGTGTCTAATGCCATAGCTGGATTAGGCAAGAAGGGAAGGTGGGGAGCCCTGGTATTTCTTAATTCCCTTCCATCCCTGAACTCAAAGAAGGAACGCCTACCGGATCTATTTGAGCGTTGCTGACGGTAGTGTGGAGGAAAAACTCAGTCCCAGGGCTGGGGGTCGCCCCCTGGCCCAACCTCATGGCTGTCCTTATTAGTCTTTCCCTGCTTCTGGTCCCAGGACCTCAAGCACAGCTGGGCGGCCTCGAAAGAAGGCTATTCATAGATCCCGAGAAGTCCCGGCTCGCAGGCGGCCAACTAAAGCCTGCAGGGTTCATTTCCCTCTTGCTGGGGTGCAACTTTCTTCCAGAGTCAGCATCATTGATTTTCCAGTGGTCAGGAAGTGCTCCAAATTATAACTCGCACTGTTCTTCTTGTTCAGTTTCCTTTGGTAATCAACAGCCTTCCGGTCGCCTTCCGATTCTGTCTGCCGTTCACTGAGCTCTTATCAGAACAATACGAATAAATGCAACAAAGCCTATTAGTTGCAGAGTGTGATGAGATACTACAGTAAAGGAATAGATGATATTTCATATTGGAAAAAAAGGAAGGAACAGATTTTACCCTCCAAACCATGCACCATCCTGTGTCTATTACAGAGGGTGTGGATACCTGTAGTGACTGAGGATAGACTAGGATAGGCTGTTGTCAAAGACCACCCACCAGAGACCACCAGGAACACACCTGTAGCCAAAAGGTAGCTTCCCTTGGCTTGCTGCAGCAAGGGGAAATGCGCCCTAAGGGGAACCCCACAGGTAGGTTTTGGTTGGGAGAGTTTCTCAGAGAATTTGGGTTTGATCAGGATGAACCTCCAGGGGCGTTAAGGAAGTGGGTTCTGGTTTGGATGGTAGCAAGGGCAATTCGGTCATTGGGTATCTTACTGGTTTCTATTTTGGAGGCAACACAAAACTGTCAGTCATTCACATTAGTCAAAGGAGGGGGTCTTTCATAACTTTTGTGGCTTCTAAATGGCTTTGTCTCTGTCTTATTTGAAACACAGATGCAGCATGGCCCAGTCTGAGCCCCACACCCCCGAGGGTCCGTTTGTATTCTGTGAGCACTGAGCATCAGTTATGTTCAGATGGGAACATCACGGTCTGGCAGGAGGCAGAACAAATTTTTATTTCTCATTGATAATAGGAAAAAAAAAACTGGTTTCAAAGGTTAGGCAAGGGGGCACCCCTGGGTGGTGCAGTCAGTGAAGCATCCGACTCCTGGGTTCGGCTCAGGTCATGATCTCAGGGTCGTGAGATTGAGCCCTGTGTGGAGCCCTGGGTTGGGCTTGGCACTCAGCATGGAGTCGGCTTGGGGATCTCTCCTCCCTCTGCTCATCCCTCTAATCTCTCTTTCTCTAAAATAGATAAATCTTAAAAAAAAAAGATGAAGGAAGTACACACAAACACAAAATATATAAGTATGATGTGTTTGTATGATAGAAATTAAATAAATGATTTATTAATAGTGTTTTGTTTTGCTTCGTTTTGTAGTTGACAGGTTTTGGCCCTGGTGATGTTTTTAAGATCTGGAAATTTCACATGAAAATAAGCATTTATGACTTTTACTGATAAACAATGGGAAAACTTGGCAACACTGGGCTTGAACACTTTTCTAAAGTGAAATACATCAGGGTACTTTGGAAAGAAAGGTATTGAAACTCCCAAGCCCTGCACTCTGATATTTCAAGTTAAGAAATTGCAGTGGGATGGGGATGCCTGGTTGGCTCAGTGGGTAAAGCATAGGGCTCTTGATCTCAGGGTTGTAAGTTTGAACCCCATGTTGGGTGTAGAGATAACTTAAAAAAAAAAAGAAAGAAATCTCAGTGCGAGCCCCCGACCTGCATCTGCTAGTAACACCCAAAGAAGAATTAATTCATCAGTAGGGGAAGGGAAATCTGTGTTTGTGGGAAGAGCAGAACTCATGGGGCTGAAAGCCACTCTGGATCCAGCCATCCTGGCTTGAGCTGGTGCTTCAGAATGAAGAGCTGACCATGTAGTGTGTGCCCCAAGAGGGATGAAATTTAGTGCTAGGCATGGGGCACCACTGTGGTGTCAACTGGGAGGGTCAGACAAGCTGGGGCAAGTTGCTACAGTAGATAGGTGTTCACAGGACTGTGCAAAACCACTGTTCAACAGGGACACCCGGTGAAGTAACAGAAGCAGGTTACTGGTGGATGATTAATACCGCTTCTCTCTCCCCATGATGTTTAGAAGCAGGACTCCTGTCCCATCTCATAGCACTTGACCTCTTCCTCTTGCTGCTCCAGCCACACTGGTCTTGCTGTTTCATAAACATGCTAAGCTCATTCCTACCTCAGGGCCTTTGCATTTGCTGCTTTCTTGGCCTGAAATATTCTTCCCTATGCTCTTCATATGGCTGGATGCTTCTCAGCATTTAGCCCCTCCCTGAGCACTCTATCTAAATGAGCAGCTCCTCTCCCTTCCAATCACTCTCTCCCATTACCCTGCTTTCTTTTCTTCATAGTGTACACTCTTCTCTGACATGTTCCTATTTACTTATTTATTCGCCCATTGGCCTAACACAGCCACCCACTCTCCATTTATTGCTTATCTCTTTTCACTGGAATCTAGGCGCCATGTTTGTCTGGTTTGTTCATTGCCAAACTGCCAGTGTATAGAATCGTGCCTGGCAAGTAGTAGGAACTCAATAACTACCTGTTGAATAAAAGGTAATTATTTTAACCCTTTCACTGAAGGCCAGCTCACAGCTTGACCTGGGGTGGGAGGGTCAGTAGCTGCGTTATGCCAATGGAGCCCTGAACTTCTAGTCAACTCTCTCTACCATTTTTCATCTGAATGTTTCAAGTCTTGGTTTTCTCTTCTTTAAAAGATGTGTACTGAGTTAACCATACAGGATATTGACCCCCTCTTGGGGGAGGGTAGGTGTGTGTTTATGAAATCTGGAAGTGGTGGGGTACATAAGTTAGTAGCTTCCAGAAGCAGACAGACAGAAAGCCAAACAGCACTTTTTTTTTTTTCCTAAACCTTCACGGGCACGGAACTAAGAGGCATCTTTGTCCTGGCTCCGGTTCCCTGGGATCCTGAGGCGGGCTTGGTGCCAGTGGACACCTTGGGGAATGGTGGGAGGACCCGGCATTAACAGTGCCGTAAGCACAAGTGGGGAAGGAGCCAGTGAGACGAGACCGGGGTGCCGAGCCAGGCTGGGAGCTGGCAGTAAGAGCTCCTAAGGGCAAGCCACCCTGGAGGGTGAGACGCAGGCTTCGGACATTCAGAAGGCTTATCCCTTGCTGGTTTCCCCAGTTTCAATTCTTGCTCTGTTCCGGAAAGCCTGGCTTAACTCCTCTGGGCTGAATTAGCTGCTTCTTCACTGCTCACGTTAAGTTTTGCTCACACATCTGTGAATGCCCTGATCGGGTTGTATGGACATTATGTATTCATGGGTTTGCCTCTGTTCTAAACCCTAAACTCTTGGCATGGAGGAACCACAAGTTTTCAACTTATGTCCCCAGGCAGCACGAGGCAGGACTCCTTCTCCAGTGCTCCCCCTGAATATCGCACACACATGGGTAATGGCAATGACTGGGTCAGTTGGGATTATTTATTCACATGAGTCCTTCTCAGCGGAGCTAGAGGGCAGGGGTCATTTATTTCCATCTTCGTGTCCCCAGCTCTTAGCCTTAGAATGGACATTCAGCAGTAGTTTGCCAAATGAAATAGGAATAAGGATTGCCTGGGGATGCCCAAGCCCATGTGCATGCTGTGGATGGACACGGATATTGCTCCGTGCATGAAACCTCCCTGCATAACCTTAGGTTAGAAGGACTTGTGGGACTCGTAGCCAGGAAGGGGGCGGGGGGTCCGCTTGTCTGTCCGGAAGAACTTACCTCCTTTCTTTTGGGCAGTAAGAGTCAGCAGAGGATGGTACGGAAGACCGTCACCTGCCAGGCTTTCCCGTTCACAGCTAGTAGCCCACGCAGCCCCCACCGCCGTCCTGTCTCTGATCCATAAAGGCAGCAACTCAAGCGCCAAGTGGTGGGGGAGTCACGATCAGAACCCAGGTCCAGGAGAGGCCTGAGCTGGACACTTGACTACCTTAGACCACCAGAGAGGCAATAACAAGTCCCTGTAGTTCAGTGATAGCGCGCTAGAATGATCTGCTCAGCTCCAACACATGTGGGGGCAAAGCTGTCCTGAGCCCTCGGCCGGGCGTCTATTGGATCCAAGATCCCCGAGGGGACAGTGGGGTGGTGTGTGGGCAGACTGCTGGGAAAGCAGTGGGCGCCGGCTCTTCTGACAGGGGGCCCAGCTTCTGAAGGCCCCTGATCACCAGCTAACGGTCCATACCACTACCAGGGACCTGGGCTAACAGGCGGTAGGCCTCCCCGTGACCTTGCCCGCTGACCTTATCTCCCTACAGCAGGGCATCAGCTACACGATGGCAATCCCCCCGTGACTCCCGCAAAATGCAGTGTTGGAGGCCCAGTACGACCAGAAGAACCCCAGACCTTGATGAGCCAGCACCCCATCATCTCCCAGCGATGCCCCAGACCCGGCATTGGTGACTGCGGCATGTCCTCAGGCCCCCCAAGGCTTCCTGGACTCCCCGGCAGCCTTTCGTCTTGCCCCTGGGGGTGTTCCCAACGCTCAGATCCAATCTGGTGTGTCCCCAAAGTCTTTCAGCCTTTTGACAGGCTCTTTTCCTGGCTCCGCCTCCTTTCTCTCCTCCCCCAACCTGCCAGGGAGGAGCTTTTGGCAACGGGATGGGCTGACCTCCCCGTCATTGCAGATATTCAAGCCAAGGCCGGTGGGGGTTGCTTTCTTCGTGACTCTGGGGCCTGCAATTCTAGGAGCCCCCTTATTTCTGACAAGCCCTGCAGAGGGAACCGTGTAGGTCCTCGAACGGGCCCCCCTTACTTTAGAAGCCACGTGATCATGGGTAAGCCATTCCTTGATCTCCCGGGGGCTCCATCTTCTCACCTGTGCAGTGGGGATGATGGTGAAGAGGAAACGCGAGGAGGTTTGTGAGTTGCCCGGCGCACACATCATGCTTGTTGTTCCACCATTTGGTCTGCAGGTAGGCCCGCTGCCTCGTGCCAGAGCCGGCCATGGGATAGGAACTGATCTACCTGAGGGTGGGCAGGAAGCCCCCTGCCCCCTGGGAGGGCTCCTCTCTCTCCTTCATTTTTTACTCCTTTGGCGGGGATTTCTCCGTCCCCAAACATTTCCCACCTCCTAGCCTTGGCTTATGCTGTTCCTCCCACCAGCACATCCTCCTCTCCATATTTATTCACGCGTCCGTTAATTTTCTGACCCTGATTTTGTGTCAGGGACTGTTCTAGGCCCTGAGGATACAATTGTGAGCAAAACAGACCAGGCGTTTGTTTCATGCAGCTTGCGTTCTAGTTGGGAGGAAGGAAAGACATCCAAATAGGTAACTGTACTCACACTGTTTCATATGGTAATTGGATGATGTGTCTGGTGGAGGGGGGTGGGGGCTGGTCCCTGTGGGAAGGGAGGTGAGGGATGAGTGCACAGTGCAGAAACCAGCTCTGGCTAAGGAGTGCTGATCAGGAACTGAGTGGGGCCCTGGGGTGCTGGATGGATTTACATACATTAGAGAACAAGACCTGGAGATGGGGCTGGACCCAAGTGAGACCCTCAGCCAGACCAGCCATAGCACAGCGAGCCTAGGAAGCCACCTGGCACCCTCTCTCTTGCCCTGGGGGACCCAGGATTTGATTGTTCTCAACACTGGGGATAATTTCTGGTTGTCCCATTGGAGGCTAGATCATGTGCTTGCTCCACAGATCCCAGGGGGCAAGAGAGAGAGAGAGAGAGAGGGAAAAAGAGACAGAGAGAGAGAGGAAAAAAGAGAGAGAGTGAGAGCATAGACATCCACCTTTCGTTGACTTTCTTTGACGTGAAGTCTGGTCTGTTGCTGAGTAGCCAAGAAATGGTAAGTATCTGAAGAGGTGACATCTGATTTGAGGCCTAAACGATAAAGAACCAGTCATGCAAAAATGGGGGGAATGGGCGTTCCAGACAAAAGGAACAGCAAGTGCAAAGGCTCTGGGGCAGGAATGGGCTTGATGTGTACAGGAATGAAAAGCAGACCATGTGGAGGGAGAGCAGCGAGTGAGGGAGAAACCAGCAGGATAGATGGGGCAGGGGAGCCACCCTGCTTTACGATGATGCCACTGCCCCGCTGTCCCTCCTCCCTGACCGCCTACCTCCCTAAGTTCAGTAGAGACTGCTTAGCTTTGAATTTCCTCCATATCTGAGTGGCATTATCCCACGAACACATACTTTCCATCTGATCTGGCTGTTATTTACGGGCATGCCTGACTCTGAGAACCCTGGAGGGTTATATAACAGGGTTATATTTTCATTTCTGGGTCTCAGGACCCAGAGACAGCTTGGCACAGGAACGGTCTTTTAGGATTGCGGCATGACTGAATCAGCTGTCACCGAGGCAGAACATGTGAGTAACGTGGGAACCCGTGTCAAGAAGCACCAACGTTTCTTGCTCTTATGTAAATCTTGTACCAAGTGCTCTGAGTATCATGTCAGGTTACGTGTATCAGGCTTACGAGAAAGTTCCTAGTATTACTCTGGTGGCTCTGAGTTTGGTGGTCAGATGCCCCAGTTCTTGCCACGTGGTAGACGTTGGGGGTTGCCGGTCCCACAGTCACTGCCCCCCTTCTTTGCTACTCAAGTCCCAGCTTCACCTAGCCTCAGGGACTGAAGCAACTTTGGGGCAAGCCAATCACGTGACCTGGCGATCAACCGCTGCCTCACAAATGACCTCAAACGCAGAAACCACCACCACCACCACCTTATCATCTCACATGGTTCTGAGGTTGGTTGAAATTCACAGGGACTTCCCCCTCGGGGAGGAGAGTGACAAGACACCTTGGGAAACGGCCACCTCACGTCATCCCCGCTCTTTTGCCACTGGTTGGTCTAGGGGTGGTCGTGTGATCCGTTTCTGGCCAATGAGACTTGAAGTCTACTGGAGGCTTCTCAGGAAATTGTTGATATCTCTGTTCTTGAGAGAGGGAAAACAGGGGTCAGGAAGACTCGCCAGAGGTCACATGGCTGGTCAGGGCCAGAGCCGGAGTTTCCAGGTCTGACGGAGTCAGAGTCCGGCAGAGACTCCTTCACTCCAGTGTTCTATAATGACTCTTATTCAGCCCTTGTTTCCATAGAGACCGAGCCTGTTGAGACACCCTGAGATCCATAAGTTTTCCACGTCTCACGCTTCCTGGGGTCACCCTTTCTCACTCATCCATTCCTGCTAATTCTGCTCTGCCATAACCTCCCGTAGTTATGTCGCCCCACCCCCCAAGGCCACCACCCAGTCGAGGCCACAGTGCTCTCTCGCCAGGGTCACTGCACCCTCTTTGGAAGGGTCTTCCAGTGTCTAATCATGGGCCCTGTAGCCCAGGTGCTTCTAAAGCCTGAAGAGCTTACATCCTTCCGGTGGCTTCTCAGGGTGCCTGGGGGAAAGTGCAGACTCCCTGCCCCGGCCTCCCAGGCCTGCGGCCCCTCCTGAGCCCTGCAGAGCCCTCCGGCTGCAGCCAAAGCCTGACCCCCCCTGCCCAGGGCCCCTTTCTCTTCCCTCGGCAGCCGGGCAGCCCCCCCTCAAGGTCGCCCTCCCCCTGCCTCCTCCCATCTCTGTCTCCTGTCCCATGACTGGATGCCACAGAACTTTTCCGTTCGTAATTCTGTGTTAGTTTCTCAGTTTTTTCCAAGCCTTGTCCCCTTCGCCGAGGCTGCGAGCCCCACGTGGGCAGCAGGGCACTGTGCACTCGTGGTCAGAGGGAAGGCGCCAGACCCAGACCAAGGTCATAGCCCCATTTGCTTCCGTCCGTGGGCCTCTAACAGTTTCGTTCTGCCTTGTTTGCCCAGTCTGCAAAGAGGGGGTGATGAGTGCACCCCCCTCCCTGGGTTGCTGTGAAAGTTAAATGAAACAATTCCACGTGATACAACTGGAGCAGAGCCTGGGCATCAGGCTGCACCTGGTCTCCCACCTGACATGAAGGTTCTCCTAGTAAGTGCTCGGTCAGAGCGTGCTGGCTGAGAGCAAGTGGATGACCCCCTTTACCCCCACGTAGCCCTGTGAGGCAGGAAGGTGGGATTATTGTTCTTGTTCCTCCAGGAAGGAAACTGAGGCACAGAGCTGGGGACTGGCCTGCCCGTGGCTCACAGCGAGTCCGGAGCAGATGGAGATGTTGCACTCAAGGCTCTTGACTCCCAGTCAGATCTCTAACCACCCACATTCAGAGGATGAGGCCCTGGGGAAATCCAGCGGGGTCCTTGACCAGTCAGCATAGGACGCAAGGGATTCGAGCTATCTCCTCCTCTGGGGTCAAGGCTAGAGCTCTAACCTTTATCAAGATGTCCTCACTGGGCATAGAGCCAGCTGAGTGATTAGAAGGCATCTGGCTCAGCTGCAGATGTCCTTGGGGACAGAGTGGCGTGGAGGGGGAGGGCGCGGGCCCCAGACTGGGGAGCACACCACACGCACGTCCAGACCCCTAGCCTTTCCTGAGTGCCCAGCGGGGCGGGCCCTGTGCTGACAGTGCCTTCTGGGGCTGTGGCACCAGCATCCCCTTCTACATGGGGTGAGCTCCTAAAAGAGAGATCTAACCTCATCTCCCCTCTGCTCGGAGCTCTTCTGGGGCTCTCTCTCACCCCAGATTCCTGGGCCTGGCATTTGAGGTTCGCTCTGAAGCTCTGTCTTTACATGTTTACTCATGTCTTGCTCATCTCGTTCCTCCACACTTAAAGCTCTGAGACGTGTTGGCTGTTGTAACCAGAGCCCAGCACAGAGCCTGAGTCTTCCTCTGCTCAACGGATGAATGAATAAATGTGTGAATGAACAGTCTGGCCCCAGCCACCTCTCTAGCCACATCTCCTAATGGTGTCCCCACCCTGTCCCCAACTTGGATTTTATTTTCCAACAATCTCAAGCCCCTCCGACTTCCCAGCAAGATCTTTCCGTGCCTCTGTGCTTTTGCACATAACCGTTTTCCATCCAGAATGCCCTCCTTTTTTGGCTTCCTGATTCTTTCCTGTTCATCCACCAGGTCTCAGCTCTTTCCTGCCCTCGCCTCACCTTGTCTTCACCCGCCAGGTGCCCTCCTCCATTCTTCCATGGCCTCTCTCTTACTGCTTTGGGAATCAGTGACACCCTGGATCATGAGCTCCTTAAGGGTGCCATGTCTGATTCATTTCTTGAAATCTAGAACCTAGCCAGCCTTGGACAGAGCGGACATTTAGTAAAAGCTTGCTGAAAGATGAATTGACTTAACGTGCACATACCTAAGAGTTTGAGATCCTTTGTGTTTGGCAGATGTGCTTGCTGATGGTGAGCAGCAGAGATGCTGCTCGATCTCAGGCATGGAATAGGTGCTCTTAGTCTTAGGCCATGGAGTCCAACAGACCTGGGTGTGGGAATCTTGGTCTTGCTACATGCCCACAGGGACAGGTCTCCCAGTACTCTGTGCTTCAATTTTTCCACTTGTAAATGGGGATAATAATAAGATCCCCACAGGGAGGCTGAAAGAGTTCAACGGGACAGTCCTCACAAAACACTTCGCAAAAAGCCTGGCATACAGTAGGTGCTCAGTAAATGTTCACTGCTGTTACTATTGTTGCCATTATCTTGACTCCATGTCCTCTGCTCCATTCCATCCCACTAACTCAGTTACATCTACCCAGAGTAAACTCTGCCTGAAAAATAGAAAGTGAAAGCACTAAGTCACTGTTTTTGCTCCTGGATGCAAAGGTAAAGGTCAGAGACATAAGCTCTTCCTGTGCCTTTGGTTTGAGGGCTAGGAAGTTAGGATCTCCAACCTGGGGTGCTGGGGATAGTGGTAGCTGGGAGCAATCTGGGACTACGTCTCTGCGACTCTGATCTCAGTCCAGTCTGAACCATCCCAGAGGCCAGATCACTAGACCTGTCTAACCCTGGCAGCTGGTCAGCAGAGAGGCCCCGCTATGAAACAGCACAAACGGGACCCACCTCTCTTATCAAGACCAAAGGCTCACAAAGCAAAACAGAGGCCCTTTGTGAAATCAGAAAACTGATTAGCCATCAGCTGCTCTGTGGTTGGAGTTTTCCCATGCACGAGTTTCTTGATGTTCCCAGCTTCCCAGTGAACCATAGAACCTGTGGAGAAGACTGTTGGCACTTGCCAAATAGCACATAGATGTCCCCCAGCAATCCTTGCAAGTATGCGGTAACCATGTGATGCCTGGTCCAGCAGCTTGTGCGTGGAGGTGATGGGGGTCACTTCGGGGTCAAGGCAACTGACAGCCAGTATACCTCCTCCCTCCCTTCTGTTCCCACTACCCTAGTGACCACAGCAACCGTGTGCTCTAGATGACATAGTTCTGGGACAGAGCAGTGCTATGAGTGAGGGTGTGAGCAAGAATGAACCTCTGTTATGTTAGGAGGTATTTGTTACTGCAGCAAAACCTAGCCGAATCCTGACTAATGGAGGATATATTTCTGTTTTCCAGACAAGAAACATAACCTTCTGGACTTGAAGTGATGCTCGAGGCCATCCAACTAGGAAATGGTGGGCCGGAAATGTGCCATTGGCCTTTGGACTTATGTCTTTTTAGGACTCTGTTCAAGCCAGATTCTATGCTTGGCAGGCTCAGGATCTGAAGTTGGAATGAGCTGAGAAAGCACGGTAAGAGGTCTTGGGCAGTGACTGGGTGAGAAGGGGAATCTGGGCGGACCCAAGAGATGATGTAAGCAAGTGAGGAGCCTCAGCCTTAGCCTAGGAAGTGAAGTTTGGGTCTGAAGCTCTAGGTCAGAAGGAGATTTAGGGAAGGTCTGTGGGTACCTGAAGGTGAGTAGAATGAATCCACATGTAGCTGAAAGATGAGCTCAGCTCTCAGGTTGAAAACAATAAATTCAGAGCCTGGACAATTCAATCAAAGCTTTGGGGGAGGAGAGAAGAGAGAGGCTTACTCAGGGAGGTATATTAAAATAAAGAATATATCTGGTTTTTGTCCTGGCACAGAGCTCCAGAAACTTTTAGAATTTCCTTAGTGAAAGGAGTGTCTTTGTCATGCTAATGAGGTGACACTAGGTGGGCCCCTAGCTATCTTCCTGATGGGGGTTAGTCACCAGAAAGTCCACCTTTGTGATTAGAAAATTGGAACTTTGGGCCAGCCTGACGTCTAGGGGTGGGGGATGGGCGGTATTGGAGATCGAGTCCAATTAAGTGACCAATTATTTCTTTAATCATGCTTACATAATGGAGCCCCAGTAAAAGCACGGCCATCATGGCATAATGGAGCTTCCTGGTTGGCAAACACATTGATGTGCTCATGAGGTGATGAGTCTGGATTCCACAAACTGAAGGCACAGAAGCTCTGTGTCTCTTCTTCAGAACTTTCTTGTCCTATTTCTCTTCATTTGGCTGCTGCCGATCGGTATCCTTTATATTAAAACTGTAATCATAAGTCTAGCACTTTCAGCGAGTTCTGTGAGTTATTCTAGGGAATTATCAAACCTGAGGGAATCATGGGAACTTGTATATTTATAGTCAGCCGGTCAGATATGTGGTGGCTCCTAAGATTTGTGATCGGCAACTAAAGTGGGGACATCTTATGGAGGGCTGAGCTGTAAAACTGGAAATTGATGCTAATTCCAGGACACCCAGTAGATACTAAAGCACTGGAGATAAATGTGGCCACAGTGATTAGTCTACCTGGAGGAAGTGTGAACAAAAGGGTAGTGTGGAGGGATCCTAGATAGAGAAAGAGTTTCAGTGTGTCAGTGTCTGCATCCAGAGATGCCACTATCCGCTGCTTTCGGTGGGTTGTCTTTGCATTGATAATGGAAAGGACTTATGTTCATGTGAAGGATTCTAGCCACTGGGGCCATCCAATCACTATTTGCACTTTTCTGATAAAATCATCTTCATCATCTTCACCATCTTCACCATCACTACCAATGTCATTATAATCATCACCACCACCATCATCACCATCATCACCATCACCACCATCAGCAGCACCATCACCATCATCACCATCACTATCATCATCCTATCACCATCACCACCATCACCACCATCACCACCATCACCACCATCACTGCCATCACCACCATCACCCTCATCACTACCACCACTATCACTACCATCACCATCATCACCACCATCACCACCATCACCACCATTAGCATCATCACCACCATCACCACCACCATCACCATATCACCATCACCATCACCACAATAAGCAGTACCATCATCATCACCATCATCACCATCATCATCACCATCATCACCATTACTAACATTGATCCAGTGCTTAGCCCGTGCCAGATCCTCTGCTAAATGCTTGCTACACATCCCATGGTAACCCAGTGATATAGAAACTGTAATTACCCCATTTTACAGAAGAGGGACCTAAGGGTGGGAAAAGTGAAGGGACTTCTCCAGTAAATTTGAGGGAGGGTATAGCAGGACCTCAAGCCCAGGCAGCCTCACTGCAGAGCCTGAGTTCATAGGCACCATCCTGTGAGCTGCCAAGTAGAAGTCTCCATAACGATGAAAATACAGACTTCTGTGATTTAAGTCACTCCATCTCTGGTATTGTGTTGTGGCAGCCTGAGCCGACTAAGACACAGGCCCACTGGCAGAGGGAGAGGGTGAGGAGGGGAGTCCCATTTACTGAGCACCTGCTGGGTGCCAAGTGCTGACCCATCCCTCAGGCACACACTCGCAGCCTCTGGGGCCCACGGTGCATTTAGGGTCTCATGAAAATAATTTCTTTTAAAATCATACAATTAAAAACATGAAAAATTTTCTTCACATAAAAAAGAAGAAATTTCTAAGGCCACAAAATTCTATTATGGTGAAAGGGACCTAGAAAGGCAAAAGTTCCTGGGGCCCATGGAAGTCCTACCCAGTGCTGTGTGCCTGACTCTGGCTGGGTACCTTGTCTCAGGCTGGGGTCAGCCGACCATGGGCCAAATCAACCTGCTGCGTGTTTTTGTAAATACAGATGGTCTGTGCTTACGTAAGCTACGAAAGCAGTTCAGAAGATGGGACAGGGACTGTATGGCCCAAGACGCTGAAAACATTTAGTATCTGGCCCTGTGCAGAAAAAGTTGGCCAACTCCCACTTTATGACCATCAGTTGAGTTAATCCAACTATTTTCTATATAAGGAAACCAAGGCTGAGTGCCACTCAGTGACTTGCTGGAGATCCCACAGATTTCCAGCGAGCTCCCCGTGACTTCACGGAGAGCCCACATTCTGCTACAACTGCCACCAGCTGGGATGTTCGATCTGCTTCCTTCCTGCAATTTCCCTCTGTTCCCCCTACACTTACCAAATGAATCTGCAACATTAGAGCAAAACTTGTTACCACAATTAGGTTCAATTCAACCAGGGTTTGCTGTGCCAAGCCTTCCCAGTGCTCGCTGCCAGTGGCGTAAAGATGTGCCTGACTCATTCTTTGAAGGAAAGCATCAGGACCGTGACTCCAGCGTGAGTGGGGGCGAGCTGCAGCAACCCTGACCGAGCGAGGCCCCTCTCTGAGGCTCGGGCCACTAGTATAGTTAAGCATGTGACTCTGGAGGCAGATGATCTGAGTTTGAATCTTGTCCAGAAGCTGAGCTTATCCTCCTGTGTCCTTGGCGATGAAGTTGGGTGTCTAACGGTTCCTACCTCATAGGGTTGTTGTGAGAAGCAAAGTTAAACATGTAAATAAACACCTTAGCGAAGCCTGGGTGGCTCAGTCAGTTAAGCGTCTGCCTTTAGTTCAGGTCATGATCCCAGAGTCGTGGGATCGAGTCCCACATCGGGCTCCCTGCTCAGTGGGGAGTCTGCTTCTCCCTTTCCCTCTACCCTTCCCTGAGGCTCGTGCTCTCTCTCTTTCTCTCTTAGGCTCTCTCTCTCTCAAATAAATACATAAAATCTTTTAAAAAAAATTCCTTAGGACAGGGCCCAGCACCCAGCGAAAGCTTCGTGATTATTAGCTACCACAGCTGTTGTGCCCTAGGGCATGATGACAGAACCCCATTCGGATCTGGTCCCGACTGTTTCCGGCTTGCCGCACGACCTGAGATAAGCCACTTTCTCTCTCTGGCCCTTGGTTTCCCCAGGTGATCTCCAGGGTCCCACTCGGCATTCATCTTCCCTTTTTCTGGAACTTTTCCACTGTTTCTTCCCTCCTAGGCCTCAGTTCTGCCAGGGCCTGCCCAGGGTGCTGCCCGTCCCCGGCTCCACTGCCAAGTGACGAATGTCACCCTTGCCTGCCTGCCAGCGATTCAGATAGGGAGGTCCTGGGAAAGGTCAGATCCAGGGACGCAGCCTACCGGGGCCTGGAAAGATAAACAGGAAAGGAAATGAGAAGAATAATTCGTTGCTTACTTAGCTCTAAGGTGTGTCCATTTGCTGAGAGTATCGAGACAGGCCCCAACCCCGACAACTGAGTCTTTCCTTGGCCCTGGGAAAAGCAAGTGTGTCCCCTCTCATATGTCTTACAAAGCACGTTCACAGCCAGGAAGCTTCCTCCTTCCTGTCACTGCTTCTAAAACGCTCCTCCTGAATTGGAGCAAAAGCTGAACCCTGCTCCCTGGCGTCTAGACCTCCCCACTTGCCCCCTGCCTGCCTCCCCGACAGGTCTCCTACCTGACCACACCTAGCTCACCACCCTTCAGCCCCACTGTCCGCTTTCCTGAGAAGCCAGGTTTATTCCCATCACTTTTGCGGTTATTCCTGCCTGGAATGTTCTCTGCCGCTCATGCTTTCTTCTTGGAGGCCTACCCTAGTTGCCCCTTAATGCAGTCTTCCCCAGGTACCCTTAATTGGTCCTTCGGGTCACTTCTACTCTGGGAGTCTCCTGTTTCCACGTTCATTCTTAGTTCTGGGAAGCCCGAAGCCGAGGGCCTTGTCGGTCAGATTACTGCCACACTGACAGCCCCCAGGCAGTGCCTTGGGGGTAGTAGGTTGTCAGGAATACCTGCTACAGGACCGAATGAGAGACATCCACACACATCATCACTTTCTGTGAGTGGAGGGGGAAGGCCCAGGGGGAGAAATGACGTGAGGGCCTCTCTGAGGAAGCCGGCAGCCTTGTTCGGGCTCTACACCAAAAGCCATTGAATTGTACACCTGAAGGGTGAATTATATGGTATGTGACTCATATCTCCAATAAAGTTGTTTAAGAAGCCCTTTCGCATATCAAAAATGTAGTTGCGGCGGGGAGGAGGCGGCGCCTGAGTGGCTCAGTCAGTTAAATGTCTGCCTTCGGCTCAGGTCATGCTCCCAGGGTCCTGGGATCAAGCCCCCAATCCGGCTCCTTGCTCAGCAGGGAATCTGCTTCTCTGTCTGCAGCTCTCCCAGCTTGTGCTCTCTCTCTTTTTCTGTGTCAAATAAATAAATAAAATCTTGGGGAAAAAAATGCAGTTGGGATCCAAAAGGTACAGTTACTGACCCAGGACCACAGGCTAGCAGGGCAAAGTGGGACTGGAAGACAGGGCTGTGTGACCCCAAGGCTGTGGTGTTTGTCTGCCCTCAGCCACCTCGCCTGGGGTCGGGTGAGAAGGGGAGGTGGAGCCTTTACCTCGCTAAAAATTAAGCATCTACCCAAACGGGTCTTAGCTAATATTTTAATAGGGTTGTCTGTGGGTGATCAAATTTTCTATCTTCCTTCTCTCTGGTACTGTATGAATATTTTTCTTTCTTTCTTTCTTTTTTTTAATTGAAGCATAATGGACATACGACATTATATGAGATTTAGATGCACAATATAATGATTTGTTATTTGCATATATTATAAAATGATTAGTGCAATAAGTCTAGTTTAACATCATCACCATACAGAGTTACAGAATTTTTCTTTTCTTGGGATGAGAGCTTTTAAGAACTACCCTCTTAGCAACTTTCAAAGATGTGATACAACATTGTTAATTATAATCACCAGGCTGTCCGTCGTATCCCCAGGACTCATTTATTGTATAACTGGAAGTTATGTGAGTATTTGAATATAAAAAAATGTTAAATCCCTTTTCGAAAGGAAACATTTTTCAAGAAACGTGGGTGTAGTTCGTTCACTAGGCATCAAGAGTAAACACCTGCTCTTGTAAGCGCTCAGCTAAGACGGACTGCTTTGTGCACTCGGGGAACCGTGCGCAGTGCATGCTGGGTAGTACCGCTTTTCGGGGTCACACCGGCTCCGTGAGGGGGAGGCAATGATGGTCCTCCTGTGCGGATGAGTAAATTGGGGTTCCGAGAAATGAAGTGCGTCCCAGATGACACGGCAGGTGGTGGCAGGGCTGCGTTTATCCTCAGGTCTGTCCAGCTCCACAGTCCGCTTCTAACCAGGTGTTTCTCAGGGAGACATATTGTCCAGACCAATAGGGGCAAGAGTCTGGCCACGGGTCACACTGATCGGCTGTGACAGTTAGTCGAGACTTGGCACTGATGGAGGATAATAGGCAAGGAGAGTCTGTAGAGAGGTGAAGACACAGGGGACCGTGTTGTACAGAAGCGCTAGGCGTCGGGGGTGGGGAGTGGCTCCACAACACCTTGCCACCCCAGTTTCTGCCAGGTGTGTGGGGGTAGTCTTACTCTGTGAGGCTGGGAAAGAGGGACCCTGGGAGCTGGGACCAATGGTCAAACTCAGATTGGGGGGGGATGGGTCCAACTATTTCAGTCTTAGCAGATCATGACCTCCTATCACTGGAAGTACACAAGGTGAGGCTTGATTTGGAAATGGGCAGAAATGGTGAGAAGTGGCTTTACGCATTGGGCGGAGGTTGTCCTAGATGACTTTATTAGTCCCTGTATGCTGGATAACGACTCCCCAAAACTCTGTGGCTTACAGCAACAAATGGTTACTTCTCATTCGCCGGTCTGCGGGTCATCTGTGGCTCAGCCTGGCTTAGGTTCAGATCTGTTCCATGTATCTTCAATTTTTATAGTTCCTGGAGAGAGCTCTTCTCATGGCCTATGTTGAAAGCATAAAAGCAGGAACAGAAATAGGCAATGCATCTTAAATTCTCTGCTCAGTATGGCCACAGTCAGTTCCACTCAGCTTCTATTGGTCAAAGCAAGTCATGCGGCCAAGTCCAAGTCCATGGGTTTTGGGATGTGTATTCTGCCCATGGAATGGGGAGAGCAAATATTTACTGAGCACTGATGCAGTCTACCACAATGATCTTTCAGATGATCTGCTCCATATCAAAGAAATCGATATGTGATTTTTTGGATCCCTCCAGGAATGCGTGGTAATGAATGGACACATGGCCAACCCAACTCCAAAGTGTACCCTTGTTCCCTCTAGCCTTTCTCTTGGTTTGTGTGCTATGTTGTCATCCACCCGTCATTTCTTCACTCTTTCTATTATCCCTCCCTCGAAATAGAATTGGTGAGATGAGTCAGTCTCTGACCTTGACTTCCTTACAGCCCCTATGCAGGAGAGCATAGAAAGAAAAACACACAGTCCCTGGAACTTCCTTTGTTCCTAGGGAGGGATTCCTGACCTAGAATTTGTCCCATGAAGGGAAATGGGTAATATCAATGCCTCGCATGTTTTTGGGGCAGCTCAAGGATGGTGCCCAGGAATGGGGAGCCCTTTGCTGAGTGTGTGGGGTGTGTAGCTGTGCCTAGCTGTGCCCAGGAGATACAAGCAGAGTAGGGACCAGAAACCTGAAGTCTCTTAGTGGAGAGGGAATTTAGAATGGGAAGACAAGGAACTGAGAGGGCCTGGAGAGGCTGTCATGGAAGGAAAAAAGCAGGACAAAAGGTCAACAAGCTAACATCTAAGGGTGAATGTGGCCAGCTGGAAATTTGTCCTGGCAGGATTTTAGGATTACACTGGATTTTAGGATAATATTTAAGTGGAGGCTGTTGTCTTCCCTGTGTGAGGTGCGATAACCAAACTTTCCGTCAGATTCTGTTACATACAGAACCTGATGTGCAGGATGATCTGGGGCAGACAAATCATCAGGCTGGTGTCCAGTGTGGGGTTGGGGCACTGGGTGGCTGTGGCAGGAAAGGGGTGTGGGGGACATGTGGGGAGCAAAGGTAGCTGGAGAGTGAGCCCTCAGAGGAGTCAAAGAACGAAGGCTGGCTAGGAGAAATGTAGACATCTAGATTAGAGTGCCAACTATTTTTACTTAAATATCAAAGAGCAGGCTTTGCTCAGTAGGCTAGAGGGCCTAGGGTCTTCAGGGGTCTGCCACCTGACTTATATTTGGGGGCCTATTTAGGATAATTTTGGCCTGTCTGGAAGACCCTTTGCAGCTTGGGCTAACCCCTGACCTCATGTTGACCCAGAATGGTGTCTGCACAGCACTGGGGAGAACAGTCCCAGGCTGGGCAGACCCTCAGAACAGAATCAGAAGGAAATTATGTAAACGAGTCTGGGGTGTGGAGTCCCTCAGTTTGAGGGACTGTTGCAGCGTGTCAAGGCAACTGCAGCATTGAAAGAACTTTCTAGAGCCTTTCGGTCAAACAAATCCTCTGAGACATATGGCCTGGAGACAGGACAACCTCAGGGGTTCACTTCCGGGGTATGCTAGAATACGGTGTGACAGGGTACAAAGGTAGGGGGTGGGGGACGTGAGGGGAAAAGCCATCATTTCTGCCCTGGGTGCCTCTGGGAAAGCTCTGTAGAAGACATGGCCTTCCAGCTGGGCCTTGAACATGAAGAGGGGTTCATTAGACGGCAAAGATGAGGATGGGCTTCTTGGCAGAAGGAAGTATAGGAGGTAGAATCTGAAGACGGGCGATGATACACAATTTCACTAGTTAACATGAGCTTTTTAAGCTCTTTTTTCATGTATTTCTATTTTCTGTTAAAAATGAGAAATTTATTCAGATTTATGCTAATTGCATGCCCTGCACCCAGAATAGAAAAAGTCGTAGGCAGAGGCTGCAGAATCATCACTCCTGCCGGAGCTTCTTGCTGTGAGAGATGAGTCTGTGGCTTCTGTGGAAGATACCCAGCCCCTGGTGCCTTACACCACTTGTTGGACAGCCTCGCACTGTGGATACGTCACAGACCCTGCGGCCACACAGACTGGGGTTTGGTGACCGAGACTGGTGCTCTGGACTGGGGGCTGTGTGACCTTGGGCAAGTCATCTTGCCTCTCTCAGCATTAAGTCTCCAAAATCTAAAATAGGGATGCAGACCTGTCCTCCTGTCCCTTTGCCTTCTTCAGGCTTGAGCACCAAGGCGATCTCCCTGGGAGTTAGCCAGCTGGACTCCCAAGGCACCTTCTTACTTGATCTAGAAGCTCTCTGGCTGCCTGGACCAAAGCAGAAGATGGCTTTGATCCCTCTTTCACTCAGTTGCTCAAAAATCCTTTAAATAAATGAAAATAAGCAAGCATACCTGTCTTCCCTCCCTGGTGCTCAAATCAGCTTCCTGGTAACTTCTCACCCCAGATCACTAACACCAGTTCCATTAATGAGGCTGAATTCCTGTGCCTCTGGCTTCAGGGTGATGCCCAGAGGAGACGTGTCTTCTTTTCAGTCCATGCTGAGCAAGGTGAAGCCATCCTTTCTACTGGCAGGTTCTGGAATGTTTAGAACATGAGCTGGAACCTGTGATGCCTTGGACAAGCCTGCGATCCTCTCTGAGTGACCTTTTCCTAATCATTTAAATGGGGATGACAGCAGTGACCTCACAGAATTATGATCAGGAGGACATAAAAAGAGATAGCACTTGCAAAATGGCAGATTATGACAACTGTGTATTTGGGTTTTGTCTCCAGTTCTTGGCATGGAGCTCCTAAAACCCTTGGAATATCCGGGAGTAATGAGCGTCTCTGTATGCTAATGAGGTGACTTGTGGTGGGGGGAGGGGGAGCTAGATAGCTTCAGGATGGGTGCTGGTTGCTAGAAAGATCAATCGATGATTAGAAGGTTGGAACTTTCAGCCCCACATCCACCCTCTGGGGAGATCTGAGGGGTTAGAAGTTGACTCAATCACCAATGGCCAGTAATTTGCTCAATCATGCCTATTCAATGAAACTCCCATGACACCCTGAAAGATGGTGTTCAGGGAGCTTCCAGGTTGGTGAACACATATCGAGGTGCTGGGAAGAGAGCCCATCAAGAGAGGGTGCGGAAGTCCCCAATCGCGCCCCTATACCTTGCCCTAGGCACTTCTTCCATCTGGCTGATCCTGAGTTGTAGTTTTTATGATAAACTGGTAATAGTAAGTAAAGCACTTTCCTGAATTCTGTGAACTGTTCTAGCAAATGATCAAGTCTGAGGAGGAGGTGGTGGGAAGCCCTTGAATTTATAGCTGGTTGGTCAGAAGCATAGGCAGCGACCCAGGACATGTGCCTGGTGTCTTTAGTGGGGAGTGTGTGGGATGGAGCCCTCGACCAGTGAGGTCTGTGCTAACTCCAGGTGGTCCGTGTCGGGACCGAGTTGAACCAAGTTGGTGTCCAGAGAGCTGGCATCAGAACTGGTCGCTGGTGTTGGAAAAGCGGTTCACAGAGGCGGCGTGTCCTCAGGGAACAGTGCCATGCACCACAGACTGTGTGAGAATCTTCGGCAATGCTCATCTACTGAGAATGCTGACTGGGTTCTGAACGCTGCTTCGTGGTTTATCAAGAACGTTCCCCCCGACACCCCTGTCCTGTTGGCTTGGGCTTTTCTGGCAGAGCAGGACATCGAGGCTTAAAGAGATAAAGGGTTGAGCTGGGAGCCCCAGCCCGCTCTTCTGATTCTAGATTTGGGACTTTCCCCCCCCTCTGTTGCTCCAGGGGGCAGCCCTCATCAGTGGCCCTTCTGGGCTCAGGGAAGGATGTTCTGGAGGGGCTGAGCATGCCAGGGCGACCAGGGAGCAACAGCGAGGGATCATCTGAGAACTGAACCGCAGAAACAAGAAAAACTAAAAGTCAATTTGCTTTCTATCACCATATGCCTGCGCTTTTAAACAATGTTAGAGAATCTTCCTCCCTGAAAAAACTTTTTGTTGGTATAAGTTCTCAAAGATTGCTGCAGTTATCTTTGAGAGTTTTAATAATATATGTCAGCTTAGAGGATGAATCAAGAGATGGTCCAAACAGGTGATTCCAAGCAAGTAAATCACTGGTCCCTTTCCTGCCATAACATTTTAAAAAGAAAGACTTTAACAAAGGAATAAAAAAAAATAATATATGTCAGCTTCAGGTTAGTACATTTTTGTTACTTATTCTTTAAAAATGTATTAGTCTACATGGAAATGAATTCCAAGACCTCTGTGCTCTACAGTCGACGGTGGCATACTCAGACTCAGCTGCGAGCTCTGGCTTGAGGGGAGGTAACACTCTGGACTCATTCAAGTTTGCTTGGGGAGAGGTTTTTGATGCTGTCTGCTCCTGTGTGTGAATAACTGACTTGAAATGAATGAAAGCACGGTGATTGCAGAGATGAAGAAACTGAACTTGCATTTCTCCAATCCTGTCATTCTACATGACTACTTGGAGCTCGTATTTGTGTTTGAAATTTAAAATGTTGGGGGCACCTGGGTGGCTCAGTCAGTTAAGCGTCTGCGTTCGGCTCAGGTCATGATCCCGGGATCCCGGGATTGAGTACCACGTCAGGCTCCCTGCTCAGGAGAGAGTCTGCTTCTCCCTCTCCCTCTGACCCTCACCCCTGCTCATGCTCTCTCTCTCTCTCTCTCTCTCTCTCTCTCTCTCTCTCTCGCTCTACTCTCTCTTACAAATAACTAAATAAAATATTTAAAAGAAAGAAATTTAAAATGGTGGAACAAATGACAAACTGTGAAGTGTGACATTTTTTGTCTGCTACTGCGAATTTTCATTTGTACATGAACTAGATCCATTTCACTTTTGATTATTATTTTATTTCAGATAATTATAGGTAATTCTCCACATTATAGAGAGAAGAGGATGCTAATAAAATGATCTACCTACTATAGAATCAACCAGATGAAGGCCAGGTCCTTGGGGTACCTGAAGGGACCTCTGTCATTCCCCCCTCAAATCAAGACTGCCTAAGAATCCGGGGGAGTGAGCCTATGCACTGTGGTTGTACAAAGGAGGTGGCAGGAGTTAGTATAACAGATAACACACAAGCTTTGGAATCAGGGAAAGCAGGTATAGATTCCCAATAGCTCTGTGGCCTGGAGTAAGTCACCCTACCTCTCTGAGCTCAGTGTTGTCATCTATAAAAGAGAAATAATGACAATACCTACCTCCTGGTTCGTGAAGAAGGTTCAGAGAGACGATGTGGCCAAACTCTGCCTGGCTCACCATTGGTGGTCAAAGGTGGGTGGCCACTGTTAACGATATAATTTCCATATACCAATGATATAATTTCCATATACCAATATACCAAGGGTAGGGAAGGAAAAGACAGGAAGCAGAAGAGAATGTGAGTGTGGACATTTCCGGTATGACCAGGGGAGGATGTGGTAACTGGAAGAGCAAAGGCACCTTTTACAGCCTCCTGTCTAAGTTCGGAGAGTCTGATTTTGCAAGAGAAGTTGGAACTAGGGAGTTTTAACTGTAATTTCTCATTGAAAATGTTGGCTCAACTAGTTTTAAAACACTGTGAGGATTGAACAAAACAACTGTAGGCTGAGTTTGAACCATGGGCCACCACTTGGCAAGCACAGTCTAAGGAAAGATGGAACCCAAACACAACAGGAAGGAAGTCTATTGCTTGGAGAAACATCAATGAATCTCTCTTTCCTTTTATCTCTGGCTCTCAGTCTGTATATTTGTCTCTCCCATACTCTATTTTATCTGCAAATATGTCAATAGTTATCTCTGGAAGATAAGGGCTTCTAAAAAATGTAATCACGATATCATTATCATACTGAAAAAATTAACACTTTATCAGCTACTCAGTAAATAGTTAACATTTCCCCTGCTGCTTCATATTTTACAATTTGTTCCAACTATGTGTTTTCAAAAGTTTCTCCATTATGGCCTTCTAAGGAGCTACTTAAAGCATTTTTTCCCCAGTCACACCTCTCCTTGTCCAACTCTGAAATTTTCATACCACATATATATGCTGGTATTTCCTTATATACTGGGGCCCTTTGGAAGGCTACAAGCCACTGAAAACCAAGTTTTTCCACCCCTAGAGAAACCATTTTTGCTCCCCTAGGGTGACTCCCCTGTGAAAATGCATGTTCGAATGGGATCCAAATATGGCATGGCTCGGACCGTATCAATAGCTCATACTGTAACAATGGGTTGGTGTGTTCTCCTAGACCCCTTCTAAGGGTCTCCCTCTCTCTCTCTCAATTTTTAAAAGCAATATTGTTGTTAAAGAAATGTGCTTGGGTACCTGGGTGGCTCAGTTGGTTAAGTGGCTGCCTTCGGCTCGAGTCATGATCCCAGGGTCCTGGGATCAAGTCCCACATCGGGCTCCCTGCTCGCGGAAGGCCTGTTTCTCCTTCTCCCTCTGCCTGCTGCTCTGCCTACTTGTGCTCTCGCTCTCTCTCTCTCTGTCAAATAAATAAATAATTTTTTTTAAAAAAATGTGCTTATGTGTCTTATTACGTCTCTCCCAGGCATTTGCTGACCGCAGCCTTCAGGTGTGCTTTACATGTTCCTCTGTCCCCTGTATTTCCCAGTCCTTGCTGTCTGGATTCACTGGATCCTGAATCAGTATGAGAATGGGTCCCTACTTCCTTTATTTATTTATTTATTTTTTTGGTAAGACTGTGTCTCCTTTTTAAATGGGAGAAGGCACTGAATATCAGAGTCTGGATCCATTAATTCATTAGGAGTCTCTCTCCCTTTTGAGAAAATGATTTTAGAGGGGAGAACAATTTTTCCTTTCTTCCCTTTTAGGTACTTTGGCTGGTCTAATAATTGACGTAAGATGGATCAATGAGAGAAAAACAAATGTGATTTCATACTGTGGGAGCCTTTAAAAATATGTACTCTCTGAAGTGACAAAGCAGGTAGCTTTTATATCTTATAAACAAAGAGAAACTGTCATTTCTGAAGAGTTGGCCAAGGGATTTGGGTTTGGGCTAGCAAAGGAATGAAGAAGTAACAGTTTGTTTTTACAGCCTTCTCATTCCCGAATTCCCTATCTCTGGTGAACAGAATGCCTTCTAACCTCTAACAGGGAGGGTAGACTTCACATATTTCCTCTTTTCAGGGAGCCAAAGGCAGGCAGAGTATCCTCCTGGTACCAGATGTTTCTTAAGAAACTTTAATTCAAAATAATCAACATGCAAAAGTGGCACACTTTAGGGCAGCCTACGCTAAGCACCATCAGTTTCCAAGAGTTAATTCTTCAAAGGGTTGAAAACGGTAGCATTTCTTAAGGGTTTATCCATTGCGCTTTCTGCAAAGAATATTTTAAACCTGCTTAATCTAAAACACAAAGGCTCTAGCTAAAAGTTTAGTTCTGGTAGCTTCTGGAAGGCAGTTAGATAACATATGTGAAATTCACACATTTCATAGCCCTCTACAAACGTGAGGGAAAAGGATGACCAACCTGCCCCCCAACGCCTATCTTTTTGCCTTCTTCCTCTCCTTTCCTCCATTAACAAGTACTTTCTTTTTTAAAGATTTTATTTATTTATTTGACACAGAGAGAGAGATCACAAGTAGGCAGAGAGGCAGGCAGAGAGAGAGGGAAGCAGGCTCCCTGCTGAGCAGAGAGCCCCATGCGGGGCTTGATCCCAGGACCCTGAGATCATGACCTGAGCCGAAGGCAGAGGCTTTAACCCACTGAGCCAACCTGGCACCCCTAACAAGTACTTTTGAAGCACCTCTTGTGTGTGTTGGACCCTGTCTGAGGCATCGGGGTGAGCGGGACAAAGTGGGGGGGTTATGTGCACAGAATGCACCCATCTCTTCTCTCCAACTCAGCCGTGTGTTGCCTTTTTTCTGGCTCTGATTTTATGGTGGCTTGAGCAATGACAACAAAAGCATACCCTTGACTTGGCCAGAGACCCAGAGGCACACTTCGGGAAGAGTCCAAGCCAGGAACTCTGGAAGAATATAGACCACTCCTTTGCTGCCAGAGACCAAGCCCCACCCTTGTTCATTCTGTAGGGGCCGGTCCGTGGACATCAGCTCACTGTCCCCAATCCTGCCTGCACACCCTCCCGTCCCAGGACTGAGTAAAGTAGGAATTAGCGGCAGTGGTTTGTTGTGAGGAGGACTGGCAGGCCTTGGCTTATCCTCTCACATGTAAATGCCCTCCCAGGGATATCTGCACCACTTCTAACTTCCTGTTCCTTCCCACTTGCAGTTACTGGGGATCAGGGGGGAGAGCTAGGGTCAACACTCCATGCTCAGCTCCAAACAAGGATAGCTTTTTTTTTTTTAGATTTATGTATTTACCTGAGAAAGATACAGAGAATGAGAAGGAGGGGCAGAGGGAGAGAAAGACAGAATCTCTAGCCGACTCTGCACTGAGCACGGAGCCTGATTCGGGGCTCAATCTCATGACCCTGAGATCATGACCTGACCCAGAAACCCAAGAGTCGGATGCTCAGCGGATTGTGCCACCCAGGTGCCGCAAGGATAGCTTTGATCAGCTTTCATCCTGGTCCTGGTATCTCCAGCTACCGCGCTCTGTTTTTGCCTGTTGTCTTCTCCTTAAAATAGAACCGCAGCTCCCACCTGTCCCCATGAAGGGAGGAAGCTGAATAAGGATCTGCTAAGTCAACACCCGAGGGACAGGCATGCAGTATCTTCAGGGTATTTTCAGAGTAGAAGAGGAAAAGCTCCTTTAAGAGCCAAATGCGAGCTCGGAAGGGAAATAAACCCAGCCAAGCTGGTTCAATCTGACCTTTAACATAAAGCCAGATTGTGAAGGGCAGGGCTTCGCCAAAGACTTGCTTCCAATGCTAATTAGGCAGTATCTTGAAAGAGCAGAGGGAAGAAATGTGAGAATCTGAGTGGGGCTGAGAACCGGGGTCTGTCTTCCCCCCCTCAGCTGGTGTCTCTGGGTGTCTAGTCGGTGCTCAAAACCCACTCTTTCAATACATAAAAATCAAGTGAGAATAGGCATATAGAAGTGCTTTTGCAATCTGTAAAGTGCTATAGTCGAGTGAAGGATTATTTTTATTAAGGGGAATTTTATCTTGACCTTGGAAAGTGAGGGTGGGGTAAAGGATATGGGAAGGGATGGGAATATTATATGCCTAGTACTTTCAAAACGTAGATCTGGTTTAATTCCTCTATTTCTTGTATGAAGTAGGAATTCTTATCCCATGATTTGTCAGACTCCGGAAATTCCTTTTCGATTTTATATATTCCAGAAACATACTGGATTGGGTGCTAGAATGAAGAAAGCCTTCCAGACAGTTCTCCTAGTCAGTTCATTTCCTATTCACTCATTTCATAAATATGTATAGAGTGCTTGCCTCCCAGCCATTTTACAAATGAGGACACTGGAGTCACAGAGCCAACGGCTCACCAGCTGGTTGACCTTGGGCAAGTCGCTTCACCTCTTTGGACTTTCATTTCTTTATTCGTAAAATGAGGATAATAGAATGGTTTTCTGGTCTGCTGTGAGGATTGCCTGAGAACCTTGCATGGAGCAGGGACTCAATAAAGCAGCAGGTCAGGGCTGCCCAACCTGAGTTTTCCTTCACTGTGTTCCTCCAGGATGCTTACCGGGATGACACCTCTCCCTTTGGAAACGGGAGGTAGTGTTTTTCTTTTCACAAGGATTGTGAAGGCTAGTGACGTTTGGGGGAAGGGACAAGGATGCTTGAATCCTGCCATGGGCACGGCTCACACAGCAAGACACAAGGAAGCCTTGTCTGTGTCCTTTAAAATGTCCCACCGGGCTACTCAGTACCAATAGAATAACAAATCCATCAATATTTTAATAAGGAGGGCGCCTGGGTAGCTCAGTGGGTTAAAGCCTCTGCCTTTGGCTCAGGTCATGATCCCAGGGTCCTGGGATCGAGGCCCGCGTCGGGCTCTCTGCTCAGCAGGGAGCCTGCTTCCTCCTCTCTCCTCTCTCTCTGCCTGCCTCTCTGCCTACTTGTAATCTCTCTCTCTCTGTGTCAAATAAATAAATAAAATCTTTAAAAAATAAAAAAAATATTTTAATAAGGAAAAGTTTTTTACAAGACATTATGTGACATCCCAGCAATTCAGGGGATGAGGAGAGAGGTTTTGATGGAAGAAAAATTCTGTCTCGAGATTATTGACCATTTCTTTTGGTCTAACTCATGTAACTCATCCTCTACCATAGTGTTTCCAACCTCATGATTAGTCGAGAAGGGCTTCCAGCCACCCACACAGTTGCTGTAAGAGTGCCTAACTCATTGCCCGTTTCTTGTAACAGACTTAGAACCAAATTGCCTTAAATCAGTGGAGATACACAAAATGTAGAAATCTCACTAATTTCCTAAATGTTTTTCAAAAATATTCAAAACCATTGTTCTTCAATATAATTTTATATTTTCGCATAGCCTAACTATGAGAGATCTCTGTTCTGGAATTACACAATAAAGTGATTTATTGGGGGATTGCCTGTTATTTTTCATTTCTCCTCTAACAGGGTTTTCAGTCAACAACACAACTGTTCTAAGATATCTTGTGCTATTTATTATTATCTGTTTCTGTGGCGTACCCCGTATCCTGTCTCCTCTCTAAGGACACAGAATCCCAGGGCCCTGAGTTTGGCGACATGCCCCGGTATGTTTCCTGGGATTCTTCCTCACTGCCTTGTCTCCCGTCAACAGAGTATCATCCAGACCCTCCACTTCTACAGAAGGCCCAGCTTCCTCCTGGGACTGTCACGTCCTTATTTTCTCCCGTTGTCTGGGTGTGTTAACCAAACTTCAGTTAAGGTTATTGCCTTTCCTCTTACCATCTATGAGTATGTCTGATCTGTTTATACTAATCCTAACACTGGTTTTTACTGGAAGGTCCACTCTGCCTCAGCCCCTTCACTTCCTGGCCCTTCTTCTGCCTTCTGGAAGTCATCTGAGCATCTTGCTCCTCTTTAATCCAAATTTATATATTTTAAATTACGTCAGTCTCTGTGTGACCGAAGGTTCATTGTGACCAGGGACACATGTTCTCATGACCCCAGGACACATGTCCTCACTGCCGCACCTGTCCCTGACCTCTCCTGCTTCACTCCATCCACCCTCCAGGGCGATGGTTCCCTACTCCCCGCCCTGCTTACCACCGTCACGAGGGTCTTTCGAGATGGCTGAGAACCTTGCATGGTGTCAAGGTAGACACTCCCTGTTTTGAGAAGATGGATCTGGGCAGCAGTTCCCTCCTCTGTCCTGTTGGGAGACTCAGTGGCTGGAAGGATCCAGAGAGCTTCATGCGCCCTGCCTCCGACAGTGGTACTGTGAACCGTCTTAGAATGGCTGAGGCAGAAGGGCTGCCTGGCTCCATGCTTTGTCAGCGTTAGTGTTTGGAGGACCAGCGTCCTTCCCGCATCACGAGGAGGCTGTTGAGAGGATAGACTCTAGATCCAGGCTGGCCAGGCTCACATCCTCCCTCTACCATCCACTGTGTGACTACGGAAAAATTACTCAGCAACTCTGTACCTCTGTTTCTCCATCTGCAAAATGGGTATGATAATGGCACCTGCCTTATAGGATTGTTATAAGGTGCTAATGAATTAATCCATAAACACAAGTAAGCATTATACACTTGCTGGATACACACTGTTTAGTGAATATTTTCTTGAGCTCCACTTGCTTTATTTATTTATTTTAAGATTTTATTTATTTGAGAGAGAGAGAGAGAGAGAGAGAGCAGAGAGGGAGAGGGAGAGGGAGAAGCAGACATCCTGATGAACAGAGAACCCCAAGCGGGGCTGGATCCCAGGACCCTGAGATCATGACCTGAGCCAAAGGCAGACGCTTAGCCTACTCAGTCACCCAGGTACCCCAAGATTCACTGACTTTAAAAAGACTTAAGTTTAGCACCTTTCTACAAAATAATTCCCCAGAACAGTATAGATTTGATATGCGACTTATACATTTTTTCTCGTTCACTTTTGATAAATGCACGACTATTAAACTGCAGGCTGTCAGCGTACAGTACACTTCACACCTTGGGAGGGCATATAAGCCTGGCCCTCCCATCCCAGCAGGGAAGGCCCGGCTCAGTCCCCAGCATCCAGAGCCTGGGGCCAAGCTGGTGCTCTTGGATAATTCTCAGATAACTGATTTGACCATTGAGGAAAGTGAGTCCGGGGGGGTTTGTCCAAGGACCCTGCCCATAGTCCCCTCTACTGCTTGCAGCCCGCCTATCCAGGGGACAGGGACGTCCCTGGATTCACCACCACATCTCCCAGCCCCAAGGCGTTGCTGAGGAGACTGTGATTCCTTTTTTTTGCTGACATCATACATTTTGGAGCTATTTGGCTCGCCTCCTACCCGCTCCTAGTGGGGGTGGCTGTGGAAATCACGCTCTGGCAGATAATTAAAATTGCAAGTGAGTGAGGAGTCAGGAGGCCCGCATCTCCTGCCGAGGAGATGTGCTAATCAGCTGGAAGAGAGGGCTGCAGATGGGCTGCCAGGCAGAGGGCCCGAGGGGACACGGAGATGCCCCTGACCTGCTTGTGAGTCCGCTGCCCCTGCTCTGGTCCCCAGACCGCAGCCTGGGGTCGCCCCTGCCAGCGTTCCTCATCTGCCGTCCAGCCTGCTGGCGGCTCCTTCCAAAGAAAAGAGGACCCTGCCCCGCCTGATGAACGCCCCTCCGCGGTCCTCCACTGCCCACCCCGCGGCTTCTCAGAGTAGGGTGTTCAGACCAGCGGCGGCAGCAGCTGGGAACGTGTTAGAAAAGCAGATCCTTGGCCCCCCTCCAGCGCTACTTACTCACAGCCTCGGGGGTGGTACCCAGAAATCTGTGTTCCACAGCCTCCCAGGTGGCCCTGAGGCCCACTGGAGGGTGAGAACCAGGGTCCCCGACGAGGTTCCGCCTTATCAGCGGAGCATCGGGGGCCCTCGGGACTGGGGTGGCGACATCCCCGCCGTAGACTTCACCCAGCCTCAGGTCTGCTGCTGCCCTGGCGCTGTGTCCTGGCACGGGTCCCTCTGCCTCTTGCTGCCCCACCTTTGTGCCTGAGCCTTTACTCACAGGAGTGTTGAGATTGTAAAGGAAACGGCTGTCTAAGGTGGCCTGCCTGGCGTGGACCAATTCAAAGATGACTATCTGTTGAGCAACCACGACATGGCAGGCACTGTTACAGGCATTCGGGATAAATCTATGAGCAAAACAGATAAAGATAAAAATCATCACAAGATGCTTATATCCTACTTGGGAAATATAGACCACAAACCAAAAACAAAACAAAACAAAAAACCCATAACAAAAAACCCGTAACAAATGAGAACATGATCCAGGATTGTAGAAGATGATAAAGCTGATGGGGGAGGCGCACAGAAAGGGCAGGGTGGGTGGATCAGGAGGGTGAGGGGCAGGCATGGCTGTGCGGTTCTGCCCATAAACGGGTAGTCAGGGAAAGAGACAGTCCATCAGGGACTGGAAGGTGAGGCACTAGCCAGGACATATCAAGGAAGGGTGTCAAGGACAGCAGACACAGCACCAGAGCAGAGGACCTCTGAAGGGGTTCCTGGCTTATTGGAGCAATGGCCATGGGTCCGGGGAGCTGGAGTCGAGTGGGTGAGGGACTGTGGCACAGAGGAGGACAGAAAGGGCAGTGGGCTGGACCTCGAAGGCCTGGTCAGCTCTGATTTTGAGCCAAGGCTTTCCTGGAAGTACAATGGGAATCCCTGGGAATTTTAAAGCAGAAAAATGACATGAATCAGACTTACACTTGGCAGGGCTCTCCACGGGGGCTATGTTGGGAAAGGCTATGCAGGAATAAGGGTGGTGGTAGCTGAGGGGCTCTGAGGGGCGGCTGTAGATCCAAGTTAGAAAAGATGGTGGCCGGAAGCAAGAGCGGTAAGTCCTGTGCTCTTGGATACACTCAGTAGAGGCAATAGATTGTCTTTGGATGGGATGTGGAATGTGAAAGGCTTGGGAAAGCAGGGAATGACTCCAAGGTTCTGACTGAGCTGATGGAAGGAGGACATGGCCGCAGGGAGCCTGGAAGGCTGTGGGTGGGACTGTTTTGAGGGAAGAACTGAGTTAGGTTCAGACAGACTGAGGGTGCCTCATAGATGATCAAGCAGAGACGTTGAGTAGGGATTAGACACACAACGATGGAGTTCAGGACTGTGCTCTGAAGAGGTGAACTGGAGAGTTGAAAGACACGGATGACATTTGAAGCCATGGGTCCAGCTGAGATCAGTTCCGTGGTCTAGGGAGTGTCGACAAGCAAAGAAGCAGACCTCAGACCGAGCCCTTGGATTCTCCTTGGACTAGCTGTACAGTCTTTTTTCTTCCCTCATTATTAATGAGCTAAATTATATCTTTGACACATGCATATTTTATGTTTGTGTAACAGTCATGATTTTGCTTTTAAAAAAAAGAATAAATAAATAGGTAGAATCTTTTTAAAAAACTAGCAAGTGGGTAGGAGATTAAGTTTGGCTGCACGTAACAGAATTAAGGAGAAGTTTCTCTGTCTTCTTTAAAGAAGTATGGAATTCAAAAGCTCAGGGCTAGTATGACAGCTTTTCAATATTACAAAGGACTCAGACTCCTATTTTTTCTACTGTATCACCTTTAACATGCTTCCAAGTTCAAAGTCACCTCAGTGTCTAATATGATTGCTGAAGCTCTAGCTATCACTTCCTTATTCCAAGCATCAGGAAGGAGGAAGGAAAGAAAGACTTCTTGCCCTTTAAGAAAACTTCTAGGTAGTCCCAAATAACACTCCTACTGACCACACAATACTTGAGTTGGCCAGAACTTAGTCACGTGGCCATACCCAAATGCAAAGGAGTCTGGGAAATGAAGATGATGATAGCAACATTAGACACTCAGACTATGGTTGGAATCCAGCCTGCAGATATATTTTGGTTGGCCTCGACAATTTTGAATTTTCTAAAAACGTGATCAATAATTTAAATGTTATAAGATGTGACACTTAAAAAATTGAGATTTCTGGATTCTCAGAAACGCTCAGAAGGTCTGACAACCCTGGGCTCACGTTCCACATGGGGGCCTTTGAAAGGTTTGCCCTTACGGAGAGCATTGCTCTCCACTTTGCTCCACCTTTTCAGGTTGTTTCCAGGCCTTGTGACTTTGAAATACAGCCTTTGTAAGGGAGGAAGTAATGAGCCCGGATCACCTGCTTGCAGGAGAACTGTAAGCGCTGGCCACTGGTGGAGGCGGTTGGGGGCCATGCAGGCAGATCTCCAGATTGAGCTGTGGTGCAGACCTCTACCCCCAAACCTGCCTATTACAGATGATAAGTAATCTGCGTTGGCACCCTGGGGCCTCTTGCAAGATAGGGCCAGCTGTCAGAGCCCTGACCTGCCCCTTACTGAGCACCTACTGAATGCTGCATTTATTAGACTCCAAATCCCATTTTTCCAGAGTTTCTCCAAGGGGGACACAGAGGCCTCCTGCATCAGCATCACCTGGGGAGTCTGTTTAAACTGTTGACTCCTCGGGCCTGTTCCAGTACTCTCCAGGGAGGGGCCGGGGACTCTGCAGCCCTGCAGGTAGGAGCATGGGCCACAGATCTGCCCCCTGAGGCTCTCCAGGGTCGGGGGCTGGGAATCAGCAGAGTCTTCTGCATGAGGAGGCCGCTGGCCCCTGCAGGGCTCTGCCCTGAGAGGAATTCTGAGGCAACCTGGAGCGTCTCCTGCCCACAAGATTAACCCCGAGCGGCTTCTTCTCTTGATTTCTATTTCAGATTGAGGTTGGGGGTGGGGGTGTGGAGAGGAAGACAAAGCGCTCTGGAGAGAACGAGTCACACTAGGTTCCACTCCCCACTCCGCCCTGGGCACGCGGCTCCCCTGTAGACTCTGCTTCCTCCCTAGAAAGGGGGTCAGGCATTCGTAGAGGGGATAGCTAGTGCTATGTTATCTAAATGCTATCGGTTTTGACCTTATCTATTTCCGCCCCTGCTGCCTTCACTTCCCCTTTCCTGAGGGGAGCCCGCCCCACGTGCAGTGCTTGGGGCGCGGGTGGGCCACCCTCCCGTCTCTGAGCCAGGATGGGCATCCGAGCCCCTGAGTGAGAGGAGACCAGTGGGACCAGAACCAGGATTCAGGTTGAACCCAGAGGGAGGGACATTCTCTTCCTTGGCTGGGAGCTGTGGGGATATAGGCTGGTGGCCAGCTTCTTCCCCACAAAGGGTAATTCTGCCTGGGAAGGACAGCAGCGTGGGGGTGAGCAAGGTAGAGAGAAAAGAAGCCATGAAAATGTCAGATGACATCCTGGAAGCCCCTGGATCCAGGACAGTCTTGAAAGCCAGGTCCACTCCAGGGTTAATTTGCCAGTGGGTTTCCTTCTTTTTTCTTTTTTTTTTTTTTTTTGAGATTTTTTAAATGTATTTATTTGACAGAGAGAGAGATAGCAAGAGAAGGAACACAAGCAGGGGGAGTGGGAGAGGGAGAAGCAGGCTTCCCGCTGAGCAGGGAGCCCAACGCGGGGCTCCATCCCAGGACCCTGGGATCATGACCTGAGTCAAAGGCAGCTGCTTACTGACTGAGCCACCCAGGCATCCCTGGGTTTCCTGGTTTCCTTTTTTGGTTACAGTTCACTTGAGTTGGTGTTCTCTCACTGAGGGAGTGATAGAGGGCCTAATATAACCAGCCGCCACCACACCTGAAGCGTGTTTGCCGCTAGGTATGGCATCACTGCGACATAATAGAGCTTGGTTGCTCTTTTGGACCTTCTTTGCCTTCTTAGGATTCGTGCTAGATATTTGCTCTTTTTCACTTTGTTATTTCATTCCTTGAAAGCTTGGCCCATGGTAACGGCAGGCAGTTAAATGCTTGTGCAGGAAAAGGCATGCAACTTTCATCTGGGTGACGACTATTTTCTTATTGGCTGCCTGGAGCGCTGGGTTAAGAAATCAGTGGGAAAGAATGCAGGGATTGATTAGCAAAGTCTGCCGTGGAGCAGAAGCTACTGTAGGTGCACATGTGATATACTTGCCAGTGTGGATGATTCTTTCACTGACGTTAGTCTTTCCTAATTGAGAGGACAGAATTATAAGGGCTGTGTACTCTGTGATTTCCTGAATTGATGCAGTTCTCAGTGCAATTCAAAACTTGGAGCATGGGAAGATTCGTGGCCAGAGGTGACCGAGGTTCCTGAGGAAGGTGGGAATTCCCAGAGGCCACATTCAGCTTCTACCACTTGCTGGTGATCCTGGACACATCCCTCCCCTTCCTGGGTATCATGGCTGAATTTGCCACCATAGGGAGCTGAACCAGGAGGGGACTAGAAGAGGCCCTTCAACTTGCACGCGGGAGACATTGCCCATGCTCTCCTGCCCTGCACTTAATGCTCTGGTGACCTTGACCTACTTCCCCAAATGTACTGCTTTGCCTCCGTAGCTTTGAGGATCTTTGTCCCCTGTGCAATGTCACCCTTACACACTCTTCATCATTCCTCAGCACCCTGATCAAATGTCCCCTCTCCCCTGCCCCTTGGGCAGAGAGGGTAAAGTCCTCCACTTGGGCTGATGTTGTCATCTGCCACCCCAACTGTGAGTTGCTTGAAGGCAGGTCCAGGTCTGATTGAGCTTGGCCTGGGACCTGGCACAAAGCAAGTGCTCAGACAAGTTTTGTTGAATAAATTAGTGCATCATGCTCTTTCAGGGCCATGAAGCTGCTGAGATATTGAGGGAAAGGCCAACATCCCAAGGGATTTAATACGTTAGATATTTCTCTTCCCTTCTTTCCTTCCTTCCCTCCCTTCTCTCATCTCCCGTGGAATTTCCAGGCTGAAAAGCCCTTGAGATGTGAGATCCTCATTACTGCCTCTGTAGGTGAAACTCCTGAGTCATGCTACTGGCCTGGGCTGGCTGGTCTCCAGGGAGCGGGGAGGCACTGGGGCTTCCGATCCGCCCTTACCTCCAAAGGCTGAGCGGCCAGGGGCTCGCCAAAGAGGCAATCAGAGGCACTGTTTACATGCTAAGGCCTGTTTTTCTCTGAACTTCTTGCAAATTGGACTGAATGTGCTAAATACATAATGAATCTGCTAAACTCTTTAATGCACTTGCAGTACTTATTGATTTCCTTGTTGATTACATATAATTTGCTGAACTGATTTGGCTGTGTGACTTGAAAGGCATTTGGGAGAGATCTCTGTTATTTGTCACTCAACTCATCCTGGACTTTAGAATGAATAGAGAATGATACATTAAAAAGAGTTTCAGGGTCATGATCCAGATTATCTTCAATGGATGGGACCATATTCAAGACAGCAAATTTTGGACTGAATTCCAATTATGTGCCAGGCCCTGTGTGAGCTGCTGGGGTTTCACTGATGAATAGGAGTGCATTTCTGACCTTGTGGGATCACAGTCTGTTGCAGAGGTGGGTAGACAGGCCCACAGCGTTTATAGTTGAGAGAGTGGGAGCACGGAGGAGGAGCACATAAATTCATTTTTTGAAGGTCAAAGGAATTTTCAGAGAGAATTTGACCTTTGAGCTGGGTGGCAAAAGATGTGTGGGAGATTCCAGGCAGGTATAGCAGGTGTCTGATGCTCTGTCTGCCCAGCTTCCCACTTCCCTTCTTTGAGAATTTACCCAGGTTTTCTTTGAGAGCTTCCCTCCCCCATCCTGCATGTCATGAGGTCCTGGTGGAAACAGGTGTGCCCCCAACCACACCCCATGGCCAAGATGTGGGTCCTTCAGACTTTGCTCCTGGGACTCTCCCCTTGTGGTGGCCTGTTACAAGGACAGAAGGCAGCTGAGGCTGAGCCATCCCAAGACGGTTCTTGAGTTTCTGCTGCTGAGATTCAGGCCCTACCTGGGTTCTTTCCTTCTCAACTCTCAGTCTATGAGTTGTTCAGCTACCAGGGTTGGTTTCTGTCACTTACGATCAAAAGTCTTCAAGTGACACATAAATGTGGAGGGCCTTTCTCTCCACTCCCCCAATGGAAGAAATTGATCCTTCCTCCTTGGCAAGACCACAATCTTAAGGTCATGCCTCTGTCAGGGCCATAACCCCGACATGTGGCCATAACCTGCCATTTTATCTCTGTCTCTGAGTTCCCCAGTGAGCTCAGAACTTGTATATCTAACTGGCTCATTAACACAGCCACTCGATGACTACCACACTTCCAAAACGTTACCCCGTTCCCATTGCCCTGTGCCCCTCAACAATGGCTTCCTCTTCCATCCCAGTAAATGGCACCATCACCCACCCCCGAACTCAAGCTGTCTCTCCATCTGCCCTATCCCAATCCCATTCATCTGCCAGTCTTGTTGATTCTGCCTCCAACTTCCACTTTGAACCCATTTTCTTTCTACACTGATTCCACCAACCTAGATCTGGGCATCCTATAAAATAGCTTCTTTTTTTTCCTCTTTTTTTTAAAAGATTTTATTTATTTATTTATTTGACGGAGAGAGAGATCACAAGTAGGCAGAGAGGCAGGCAGAGAGAGAGGGAAGCAGGCTCTCCGCTGAGCAGAGAGCCTGATTTGGGGCTCGATCCCAGGACCCTGAGATGATGACCTGAGCCGAAGGCAGAAGCTCAACCCATTGAGCCACCCAGGCGCCCCTATAATACAGCTTCTTAAATCCAATCTCAGACTCCACAACCCTATATACACCTCTGCTTAAAATTCTTCCATGGCACCCCATTGCACTTGAGATGAAATTCAAATTTCTGGGATCTGGGATCCTGCTCCATTAGGTCCCTCCCACCTCCCTGTCTTCACTTCCTATCTTCCTCCCTTAGTCAACTAGCCTTCCTCATCCTGGAACCCATGGCATACCTCATGGGATTTGTTCTGGCCATGCCTCTGCCTAGAATATGCTTCTCCTCTATTGCTTCCTGGTGGCTCCTTCTCAGCATTCTGGATCAGAGTCTCAGCTCAAAGGTCGTCTCCTCAGTGAAGCCCCCCTTGATCACACCAGGCTCCTCTCTTCCCCACAGCCAGCACCTCTCTAACATGATCTAGTTCTATTTTTCTCATCACACATATTACTGTCAGATCTGGCCGGGGTTCATTCATTCACCTCTTCCATGTTGTCTTCCCCCACTACAATGAGAGCTCTTGCAGAGCAGGGTCTTGTCTACTTGTCCACTGCTGTATCCCCATCGCCCTGCACAGGGTGTGCTCAAACATTTCCATTGTGCAAGCAAACGAGTGAGTGAATGAACGAATGAATCAATAGTACATATTCTCGGTGTCCTGCATTTGTCAGATTGCATTTTGCAACCATCTCTCCTAGTAGACAGAGCTCCTCAGGACAGAGATTGGCTCTGTTTTTAGTCTCAGTAACTCCAACACCCAGCAGGTAGCTGGCACATGGTAGATGTTCCATAAACGTGTGTTAAAAGAATACAGATGTGGGCACCTGAGTGGCTCAGTTGGTTAAGCGTCTGCCTTCAGCTCAGGTCATGATCCCGGGGTCCTGGGATCGAGCCCAGCATTGTTGGGATCTCTGCTCAGTGGGGAGCCTGCTTCTCCTTCTACCCCTCCCCGCTGCTTGGGATCTCTCTCTCAAATAAATCAATAAAATCTTTAAAAAAACCAAAACAATAGAGCAGCAAATGGCATTTGTGGCAGAGGGAACAGGAGAGGGAAAAGCATGGAGGGTTGATTTGTGTTACACAGATTTACACTCTTCTTGGAGATACACGGAGCACAACTAGTTTTATGGCACTAGAAGTGTGTGTGTGCCCACACACAGTTGCCGGGAAGAGATGAGGCAACAAAATTCCAGCTGATAAAATCTTTACAGTGAAGCCTCCCTGCTCAGGTCAAGCTGTGTAACAGAAATGATTTCCAAGGATCAGTTTCCAGAGAGGGAAAATATGAAAGTCGGCAATTTCCATAAGAGGGAAGTGGTGGGAGGGGAAGTTGAGACTTTGGTAAACACCCAGACTTTGTAAGATTGCAGAATTAAAAGGGACTTAACATTTTTTTAGGCCAGAAGTTGTCAAATGTTGGCAAACATTAGAATCACCTGGAGATTTTGATAAAGGGGCAGATTGGTGGGGTCCATTCCCAGAGATTCTGATTCCATAGGTCTGGGCTGAAGTTTCCTTCCATCTGTGAATCTATATTTTAACAATTACCCTGTGGTTCTGACATAAGCGGTTATTGACTCCGCAGGCCAGAGAAAGCCTGAGCTGAACCAAATGTTATTTGATGCCTTGAATTCTCTCTGTAACATCCCTTCTGAAGGCCTTTCTTCCTGACTGTGATCCTCATAGGGACGGGAACTCCCTGTCTTTGGACATCTAAGACTATTAGGAGGTTTTATTGCTATGGGGTGGGGTGGTGGGGAGGAATGCCATTTGAGGCAGAAGATACAGCATATATAAAAGTTGCTGAGAAGAAAAAATGCTGGTTTGTTGCTGAAGTGTGAGTGATGGAAGACAGCTGGAGCACTGGATTACAGGAAGATGTGCAGAGCCTGGAAGTGGAAACAGCAGTCTGAAGCCAGATCAGGGAGTCCTCAGATGCCAAATGGTGTAGTTTGGACAATATTACCACACCCCGGGGACTTGTTGAAGAGTTTTCGGGAAAGAATATCTTACTAAAACCAGCCCAGCTGGGGTATGATTACTGTTTGTCATAGATTGATCCAAAAAGACCCAATTTCTTTCTCTCCCCTTCTCTTGACTCTGCTGCCTCAGTGTTGACTCTATTACCAGACCTCATGTCACAAAATGGCTGCAGCAGTTCCAGCCATTCTAATTCCTCTCTAGCTGAAAAGAACCACAGTGTATTTCTGAAATTCACAGAAAGCATCTGAGGGCATCTCATTGGCTGTGACTGGGTTCAGGTGTCTATCTCTGAACCAATCACCACAAGGAAGGGAATATGATAACAGGATTGGCCAGGCTTGAGGCACATGTCTATGGAAAGATTAGAGTCAACTCTACTGGAAACAAAGGGACTGCTTGTGGAGATTGGGTGGTCCCCCACAAGGAGATTTGATGAGTCAATGTAGAATGATTTATTCAATATTTACAGAGAACCGGGGCCAGGGAATGGGAGAGTGTGAGGTGGAAACCGTGGAGCGGCACAGGCTGAATATTTTGGAGGAGACAAACTAGATTGCACGGTGATTCACAGGTCAAGGTCTGGCTTGGCCATTTACTTCCTGGGTGGCCTTGGGCATGTCACTCATTCCTCTGAGCCTCATTCTTCATCTCTAAAGCAGTGCACGAACTGTCTTTAGAGAGTTGCTGTCAGGACCTGATGAACTAGGTAGTTCCTGGCACATCATAACTACTCCATAAAAAAACAGCAATTACAGCATTTCCTTGATTGTATGACAGCACTGATTATAGATAAATCGTTGGTTTAGTAAGAGAGAGAGAAAAAAGCTGCTCTATGAATTGTATTTCAGAAATGTTAAAATGTGAGAAAAAGTGTCTTTGGGTTGAGGAAATGAACAGTGATGATGACGCCGGTGGTGTTGGGGACTGGGGCAGTTGATCAGTGGGTAAGAGGTAAGAGCACAGACTTGGACTTGACACAATCGCACATAAACCCTGGTTTTGACACCCATGGCTGCCTGAAGTTGAGACTCAAGAACCATAAAAAAGGGCTCATTGCATAGCTCCTTCTCCTTGCCCCCTCTGTGCCTCAGTTTCCATTTTCATTCTCCTGTCCCATGCCACCAAACTTCACAATTTTTGCTTTCCTTATGTGTATTTGCATTCACCTACTTTCCTACAATTTTTAAAAAATAATCCAACTGTTTTGATAACTTAGGAAAATTTCTCCTAGAAAATTAAAAGGACCCTCCTATGTCATCCCCACCCCCTGAAGATAACTCTTTACTACTGAATGGATTTCTTTCTCTGATATTTTTCTGTGTTGAAGGTTTTGTTGTTGTCACAGTAGAAATCATCTATAATTTCAATTTTGTATCCTGTCTCCCTCCCAGTTATTACCAGCTCTCCCCAAATAGAATTTTAATGACCGTAATATAGTTCATCATGTGTCTAGAAGTGGTTCACTTAATCATTTTCTATTTTTGAACACTCACTAGTTTCCAAGTTTTACTGGAGTTGAGAACAGAGGGATGAACAATTTTCTGTAGAAACCAATTTCGTATTCCAGATAACATCATGAGGAAACAGTCTTGGATGTAGAAATATTGGGACAAGAGTTGAGACATGTTTTCATTTCCTGGTTGCCAGAGCGTCTTTCTTTTCTTTCTTTTTTTTAAAATTTTTTATTATTTTATTTATTTACTTATCAGAGAGAAGAGAGAGAGCACAAGCAGGGGGAGCAGCAGGCAGAAGGAGAAGCAGGCTCCCCGCTGAGCAAGGAGACTGACGAGGGACTTGAACCCAGGATCCTGGGATCATGACCTGAGCCGAAGGCAGACTCTTAACCGACTGAGCCACCCAGGCATCCTGCCAGTGTGCCTTTCAAGATAGTTTTAACCCATGTGATCTTACAAATATCTGTCATGCCTGTTTCAAATGCTTGGCATGTACATAAGTGCGTGTGCACGAACGCACACGTGTGTTTAGCATCTGTCATGAGTCACCCCCGGGGCTGGGAAGAGTGGGTCTCTGTAACCAGGGAAACAGCCCTTCAAAAGTCTGCCACCCCCAGCTCAGTGTTAAAATAACCCAAGGAGGCTCCCGTAGGAGCAGACTGGAGTGTAGGTGCCATTTATCTTCCCAGTTCTGGCTCAGGCACTCAATTTTGGCTTTAACTCGGGCCTTCTCCCTTGCCGGAGATGTGTGTCTCAGACCTGAACTTCTTGCTCGTCCCCCCGCCCCCCTGCACTGCACAGAGTCCCCCAGGGAATCCTCAGGGCTTCAGCAACCACTTCCCCCATGCCTTCTTGTCCAGCGAGCTCTCCACTGGGCCCCGGGCAGGTTCCCCCGCCCCCTCCCCAGGGAGATCTGCTCCTGGAACAGTCTGCAAGAAAATATCCCGGGGTGTGAGAATACGCATCAGAACTTTTCATATTTTCGAAAACATTTTCTTGCGTGTGACAAATAATCCATGTTCAGAAAAGTACATGCTATCCATATGTGCAGTTTCAGGAATGGTTTTAAAATGAGCATGCGTGACCACTCCCCGGCTCAAGGATTCTACAGACTGGGCACCAGAGGCTCCGGGGAGTCAGAGGACACCCCTGGTCAGTGGCAGACACACGATGATTCATTCATTCTTTTCACACATACTGTTGAGATCCTACTGTGTGCCCGACCCCGTGTTGGATCCCCACTCTCAGGGAACCCACATCCGGAGAAGAGGGATGTAGGAGGAGCAATCACACAAGTGAACAAGGTTAGTGTAGGCTGAGGAAGTGCCACGAAGGAGGTGGATGGGGGCAGAGAAAGCCGCTTCTGACAGCCTGCTCAGGGTGACCTCCTGGAGGAGGTGAGTTGGGAGCAGAAGCCTGAATGAACAGGGGCTGCCCATGCAGAGGGAACAGCAATTTTGGCAGAGGGAACAGCAATGAAAAGGCCCCAACGTGGGAACAAGCATAGGTGTTTGAGGAACAGAGAGACCAAAATGATTATAATCTGATCAAATCTGGATAATCTGGACCAAAATGATGAGGGTCAAGTGGAATGAGGGTGAGGGGCAAGGCAGGCAGGAGCAAAATCACACAAGGGCCCTGTAGGCTGCAGGAAGGTTGAATTTGATTCCAAGGGCCACGAGAAGCTGCTGGAGAGCTTTACCTCAAGCAGGGGTGTGATATGATTTATAGTTTTAAAAGGAGGACTCTAGGTGATGGGTGGGGCATGAGAGGGAAGAGCCAGGCTAGTCCGATGGCCATGGCCTCAGTTCAGGAGTGATGTCTGGGACTGGGATGGGGCAGTGGAGGCATGGACAAGCCAGGGAGACAGACCCCTGAATCTCCCAGGGTTTTGTTTTTTTTTTTTAAATTGAGATGTAATTCACATCCCATAAAATTTACCATTTCTAGGTATACAATTCAGAGATTTTTTAGTATATTCATAATGTTGTGTAACCATGACCACTATCTAATTCCAAAACCTTTCCACTATCCCTCAAAGAAACCCCATACCCATTGGGGGTCACCCCCCATTTCATCCTTCTCCTATTCCCTGTCATCACTAATTTCTAGGGATTAGACTCTTCGGGACATTTCATACAGATACAATCAGGCAGTATTTGTTCTTCTGTGTCTGCTTTCTTTCACTGAGCGTGTTTGCTCTTCATCCATGTTGTCCCATGAATCGGAACTTCATTTCTTTTTATTGCCTAACAATATACATAGTATGGATCGATCACCTTTTGTTTATCCATTAGCCAGTTAATGGACATTTGTGTTGTTTCCACATCTTGACTCTTACAAGTAATATTGCTATCAATATTCCCATTCAGGTTTTTGTGTGGACATATGTTTTCAGTTCTCCTTGAGTATATTTCTAGGAGCAGAATTGCTGGGTGATGTGATGACTTTATATTTCATTTTTCAGGAACTGTGGGCCTGCTTTCCAAAGAAGCTGAACCATTTTGCTTTTTCTCCAGTAACGGATGAGAGGTCCAAGCTTTCATCCACATCCTCCCAAGCCAATACTCATTGGCCATCCTTTCCAGTACAGCCATTCTAGTCGGTGGGATGTCCTATCTCACTGTGGTTTTGATTTGAATCTCTCTGATGGCTAATGATGTTGGGTGTCCTTTCATGTGCTTATCTTCTTTGGAGAAATGTCTATTCAAAACCTATGTCCACTTTTTAATTGGGTCTCCTAACTGGTAAGACTCTATACCACCCATGTCCTTGTTATTTCTTTAATACCTTCTCTTCCTACCCTCCTCTCACTCATTTGATTCCAAACGTTCTGGCTTACTTGCTCTTCTTGGAATCGGCCTCGGGGCCTCAGGGCATTTTCATATTCCCTTCCTTCTGCCCAGAATCCTCTTCCCCAGATATTCACAAGGCTCACTCCCTCACTTCATCCAGGTCTCTGCTCCAAAGTCCCCTCTTCAGAGTGACTCTGTCGCCTTGCCCTGCTATATCATGAACTTGCCTGTATATTTTCATATTTTCAGCCTTATCAGAGCAAAGCCTTTGTTGTGTTCTTGTGTCCCCAGTACCCAGAGAGTGCCTGGCACACGGTAGGCAGCCAATAAATATTTGTTAAATGAACAAATGAAAGAACATAGACCCAAGTTTGAGATCATACAGCTATTAGATATCCCAACTTAAAACTTCTGAGCATGGTAGCTCTGTTCACAGTGACTTCAAGAGAGGGGTGTGGCAGGGGGAAAAGATAATGTTCCTGGTGGGTACACTGTGGAATGAAGATGTCTTTAAGGCATCTTGGAGAATCAGCAGGAGGGCAGGCTGGGCTGGAGCAGGCACTTAGGTGTCATGGGCACAGTGGCGGTAATGAATCATAGAGCCTGCCCGAGAGAGTGTGAGAGGGTGAGAAGAATTGGGGGTCTGTCCTGTGGGCAAAGGGGGAAAGAACACCAAGATGGGGCATGGGGAGGGAGTGGGAGTGTAGTGAGAGTCAAGCGTCACAGAGACATTGAGGAGGAGGAGACCTGGACAAGAGTGCTTTCAGGCACGGCGAGAAAATGAGACCTGGAAATACATTTCTCGAATCAATTGTTGCTTTAGTCATCCTTAGCAAAATAAACTGGCATTTCAAAAATAACCACAAAGTTTATAAAACTAAAAGCAGACGAGTTATTCCCAGTACAGAAAGGACTGCTTCTAATCAAAGCAAAGAAGTCTGGCATTTTTTCCTAAGGTCCCAGACTGGGAGCTCACCAGTTCCATTGGGTCCACCATGGGGCCAAGCAGATCTTTAAAAAACACAGAATTTGCTCCTCACATTGAAAAACTGGGAGATTTCACATAAAAACCCATTTTCAAGCTTCTTTGAAAAATCGGAATATTTGGGCACACCGGCCCCTAATTCCAATGAGGCATCAATGAGCTGCCTCCTTTATTTTAGGTTTAGTTGAGGATATTTTGGATAAGCAAAGAACATTAAAAAACCTTTTTCCCATGAGAAATTTCAAACAGACTGAGAAGTAGGGATGAGAAGAGAGATGAAGACTTTTAAAAAACCATAACCACCAATACTATTATCATATTCAACCAATGATAACAACTAATGATAATTCCGTAATATCATCTAATATCCAAACTCTGTTCAATAAGACCCCCCACATGACATTTGGTTCCTGGGTCTCTTAAAATTCTTTCAATCTATAATTAGTTCCTTCCCCCCTCCTTTTATCCCCACTTCTTTGTTGAGGAAAGTGGGTCATTCACCCTGTAGAATTTCACATATTCTGGGTTTAACTGCTTGTTTCCTCTTGCTGTATTGTATTTTACATGCTCGTCTCTCCTTCTAAACCCATGGGAGGTTAGATCCAAATCATTGCCTTCTTTTTTTGCAAGTATTACTTGGTGCTGCTGAAGGCTCATAATTTTTTTACTTTTAAAAAAGGTTTAAAGATTTATTTATTTATCTATTTGAGAGAGAAAGAGAGAGAGAGAGAGAGAGAGAGAGAGAGAGAGAGAGAGCGCGAGCATGGCGGGGAGGTGCAGAGGGAGAGAGAGTCTTTTTTTTTTTTTTTAAGATTTTATTTATTTATTTGACAGAGAGAGACCCAGCAAGACAAGGTACACAAGCAAGGGGAGTGGGAGAGGGAGGAGCAGGCTTCCTGCCTAGAAGGGAGCCCGGTGATGCCCCGATGCGGGGCTCCGTCCCAGGACTCTGGGATCATGACCTGGGCTGAGGGCAGACGCCTTACAACGGAGCCACCCAGGCGCCCCAGGAGAGAGAGTCTGGCTCTGTGCTGAGTGCGGAGCCCAACATGGGGCCTGATCTCACAACCCTGAGAAAATGACCTGAGCCAAAGCCAAGAGTTGGAAGCGTAACCAACTGAGGCACCCAGGTGCCCCTGTTGCTCCACATTTTTAAGAAAGATCTCACCATGATAACGTTCGCCCTCGGAGCATGGGTGACCATTGTCTAGATCACACACTCTCAACCTCTCCAAAGAGGCCAAAGTTAGTTTGTGGATGGGAGTT
>LNAC01000017.1:1137826-1195844 GCA_002007465.1 Ailurus styani
GGGGGTGTAGAAAAAAATCTTATTCTTCTAATGGAGAAAGCAAAGCAAAGATGTACATACAGTACATAAATGGAGATACCGTATATCTATGGCATTAAAATTTCATGGGAATGGGTGTGATCAGGAAGAAAAAATGTCTAAAACGGCTCCTGAGGGGAATGTTAATGAAAAGAAGGCTGAGGAATACTGGCACGGATGTATTATTTCATTAGGGATTGCAAATTGGTAATTTCCCAACGCTATCAGTCCTTGGCTATGATTCGTCTATAAAGAAGAACTTCTTATCAACGATTTGTGTTTTTTTTCTGAAATCCAATTCATACAGGAAAGGCAAGATAAATTCTTATCCATTGCTTATCAATTTTCAGCATAACGAGTTGGTGCCTAGCAACTTGCAAAGGAACCAATGAGATTTTTTGGTATCATTTCGAACTTACAGATTTCATAAGCTGGGTGTGATTTTTCAATCCATTTTACTGAATACTTTTCTTGATGCTCAAATTAATCTTCTTCGACCAATGGAACCCCTTCAGATAGGCGCCCGCGTCCATCGTTGTGTTCCCAAATCTGCATTCTTGCTTTCAGTCATGACAAGACATCCCGGATTTATCTTGGACATGTCTTCCCCAGATCTTCAAATACCCGTTTCTCTGAGGAGCATTGGTTCCTTTCAGAGGGGAAGGGGAATAGTATGCAGAGAGCACAGGCGAGCGCTAAGGGTTTTTCTAGTTAGAGTGGACAGAGGTAATAAATAAGTATTTTTAGAAAGGGCAAAAATAGTAAGTTCATAGAGCAGTTTCCAATTTAAATGAAAGATTAGCCTTTGTGTTGAATAGTTTTGATATATTTTCATTCTTTAAATTATGTTAATTATCCTGGTTTCCAATGAAGTTAATATAATTATTTGTTTTATCTGACTATATGTACATATATAAGATATAAATACGTGTGTTTATATATATAAATACACACACAGGCTTAACATAACAGCACTAATTTTTTACTAAATATTTGACTACTGAAAGCAGTTTAAAATATCTTTTTATTTTTTACTTTCAAAAAGTAACTTGAAATAATTCTTCTGTAGTGGTTGTGCCACTATCTTCCTATGCAGCTGGGTTTTGTTTTTTCTTTATTGCTTTGATTTTTTTTTTTTTTTAATATGACTGGGCTCTTGGAAGCTTGACTACCAAGTCTGTCCTCTTGACGGAGCACAGAGCCTCAGGAAGGAGGTGCACGGAGCCAGGAGGGTGGAAGGGGCCACCTGCCTAGCCAGCCAGATCTGCCTAATCATCCCCGGTGATCAATGGGGTGACAGATGTCACAGCCGGGTCACCCTCACATCCTCTTTTTGCTTTGATATTTAAAAATTATGTAAAACATCGACATCCTTAGAAAATAAAAGCTATAAAACATGAACATTCCAGAGGCCGAACTTCGGTCCCTGTCTGTTTCTTCTGGTGCTGTAGTCCCCCTCATCTGCAGGGAACGTGTTCCAAGACTCCCAGTGGTGTCTACAGTCACAGTTAGAACTGAACGCCATGTATACCATTTTTTCCCTATACATACCTACCTATGATAAAGTTAACTTATAAATTAGGCACATAGGAGATCAACAACACTAATAATAAAATATAACAATTATGATACTATAAGGCATAAAAGTTATGTGAATGTGGTCTCTCTCTCTCAATAAAGCAGGAGGGTCGTCTGCCTTTGGGTCCTGGTTGACCACAAGCAACCAAAACCACAAAGGCAAAGCTGTGGGAATGGGGGTGAGGGAGAGGGACTGTAGAGCGACGTTTTGTACTTTCGTTCTAACGGCTCCCTTTATATTGATAGCTTTGTGTGATATTTGTAGCCCTTTCTTCATCAGTTTGTCTATTGGCTTCCGACTTTGAGAAATACTGAAATTAACGAAGACTTTTTTGTATCCTCCCCGCCTTCCTCAGTATCTATTTTAAAGTAACATCTTTTTACTTCCAGTGCATACCAACGAGGCCATCACCGAGGTTATTTGACATTTCATACACTCTCTTCTCTCCCCATGTGTTGAAACTTGGCTCATATGTAGTTGTCAGAACACGTAACGGTTACATCCTAGTCTGTTCCTCTCGTCCCCATCACCCAGGGCTTCTTTTCTTGTTAGATACTCAGCCCTGCCCCCTCCCCCAGCCCTGTGCTGAGTCTTCTTTGTTTTCTGTCTGAAGCTTGCTCTTTAGTAGGTTTCTCAGAAAATGATCAGGGGAACAATATTCTCTGAGTTCTTTGAAGCTTGTAACAGTTTGCGCTGTGCCTTTTTTACTTGATCTCTTTGGAGATGAAACCCTTGACTCTTATTTCCTTTCCTTGAACTTCTTAAATATGTCACTCTTTAGAGTTCTGACATAAAGTGTTTCTGATGGCTAGTTTGATATCTTATGAAATTGATTTTCTTTCCCTCTCAAATAATTTGTTCATTTTATCCAGATATCCAATGCACTGTTTTCTTTTAAAGTCCAAAAGTTTTACTAAAATATGTCTTGAGGTTGGCCATTTGGGGTTGCTTTTCTTAGGTTCTATAATCCGAATGATTCTTTTTTCTAGAAAAGTTTCTCAGGTTATAGTTTTTGCTATTTACTTCCTTGTGTTGCATTTTCCCCTTCCTGGGAACTATTATATACATGGTGGACATTTTACTCTATGTTTTGTGTGTATCATTCTCTGCAAAATCTTTCCTTAGGGGCATCTTCATTTCTATTCCACTTCTTATCCCTTTTTGGCCCTGTCATTCTCTCATAGTGATTTTCTATGGTGTTTATTAATTTTATCTCTAATTCGTTCCTGGGCTTTTCTAATTCTGTTTTATGTCGTTCTTTCTTAACTGCTAGCCACAGTCTTTGTATCCTTTTTTCTTCTCGCTCATTTGGAAATAATAGGTTATAGTTTTCCTCTGCTTGGAGTGATATGTTTCTAATGTGTTTTTATTCTTCACAGATCTATTGCTCTGATAATTATCCTGTTTTTTAAAAAATTCTTTGGTTACTATCTTTCTCTGTTTATTTATATTTAAGCTCAATGGGTTTCCCCGTACTTTCTGGAGGAAGTACCTGTTGCTAAGAGATAATATTCAGAAACAGGTAAAATCACGGGCCTCATACGGATCCAGATACAAAAATTGTATTCTGGTTGTTAATCAACAGGGGAACCAGACAGATGTTATAACTAGTTCCAAGGAAAAGTCAGAAAAGCACAAATTTGTATGGAGTAAAGGAGAGTCCAGATGAATTGAGAATGAAGGCAAACTGTGTGTGTGCAGGGAGGGGGCGAGACAGGACAGAACCTACATGTCTATCAGTTACATGCTAGTTACGCAGCTGGAAAAGAGGCCCCACAGACTCAGAGTCTAATTAGCCCTAGGGTGAACTACAGACAAGGCAGCTTTCCAGGGAAGTGCAAGATGATGTCTTCCCTGGGCGGAAGGTAGGGTGGGCCAGTGCTCCAAGCTGCTGCGTGAAACCACAGACTCCTCTCCGGCTCACTGTGCAAGTCCTCTGAGCGGCTGTCGCCAGGCGTCCACCTGCACTAGGCCAGGGCTCCGAACGTGACCTCAGGCTCTGGGCTGAGTCTTGGCTCAAGAAAACACAATATGGCCAAACCACAAAATGTTCATTGCCCCCACCCACAGGGCCCACACTGCCAAACCACTGTCATTCTCTACCACTTTCCTCCCATTTCCTCCTGGCCTCTTTTAATTCCCCCTTTGTTCTCCCTTTAAGATCCTAAGTCATGGGTGCCTGGGTGGCTCAGTGGGTTAAAGCCTCCGCCTTCAGCTCAGGTCATCAGCTCAGGGTCCTGGGATCTAGGCCGCATCAGGCTCTCTGCTCAGCAGGGAGCCTACTTCCTCCTCTCTCTCTGCCTGCCTCTCTGCCTACTTGTGATCTCTCTCTGTGTGTCAAATAAATAAATAAAATCTTTAAGATCCTAAGTCACCTTGGCTCCTAGTAAACCTGGGCTCCATTTCTGCCCAAGACCACCTGCCCTATGGCCCTGGTCTCAATAAACTCTGTCTTGCTGCCTCTGGCTTGGGCCCAGTGGCTCTCTTCTGTTGTCCCCACAAAGCAGTGAAAACCGTAATCTGTCAGTGCCGCCAGCTCCCTGCACCTGTACGGCCCTAGCTCCTCGGGCCCCTCCCCCACAAGCAGCTAGACCTTTCTCCACCTTGGCCCACAACCTTCCTGTGTGGTCGCTAGGTCGTTCTATATGCTGTTCTCAGCAGGTTTCCCCACTGCGGCTCTGTCTATTCCCCACACCCCTCCTCCGCATTTTGGAGAGCCCTGGGGGCCCAGGGCCCCTCTGTCCCCTTGCACCCACCCTCAAATCGCAGCCTGTGTAGGTCCCTGCCAGTCCCGGGATCCTAGCTACTCCCCGGTCCTCCAGACCACCTTCTCCAGGTGACTATCGGCAATCTCTGCACTTCCAGCTCTTGGGACTTCTGGGAGTCCTGTCTTCCTCCTCCTGCTCCCACACAGCTGGGACCCCCGTGCCTCTGCCGCCATCAGCGCCTTGGCCCCAGCCTCTCGCATCCTGGGGTGCTCAGTCACCAGGGTTTGTGAAACGTGTTTTCTGAGGCTTCTTTCCTTTTGCTCCCCTACTGATCTGTGTACATGGAGGACTTGAGCATGCTAAGAAACGACACTATCACTGTCTCTATGCACCTTGGAGGCAGGACAAGTACTGTTCCCAGCACCAGGGAGGGTCCCCAGCAGGTGGCTTCACTTTCTTACTCAGCACATATGGCCCCCATGGCCCTAGAAGTCTGTTTCCACAGAGCCTGTATCTGCTCTGGGCCTACTTCCCATACCCAGCTTCTGGCTCAGTACATTGTCCCAGAACCTAGCTGCTTATATTTTTCTTTATTTTTTAAAATATTTTATATTTTTCTTTATAATATCTAAGGAGTCATTCTCTCTGTGTCTTTCTTCCTTTCCTTTTTGCCTTCTTTCATCTCTTTTTGTCTTTTTCTACACTGTTTGCTTTGCTTTGTATTAAAAAGGATGAGATTCAGTCTCTCCCTCAGGCACTTTCCAGGCATTTTCTTGAACTGTCGAGAATCAGCTTCCTCATCTGTGAAATGGAAAAAATGTGCCCACATCAGAGACTCTGAGAAGAGTAAGTGAAAATGTTAAGTAGGTCCTTGTCGGTCCGTGTCCGGCTGCGTCTCAGACTGGATGGAATACTGCCGGTCAAGTACATTGCCAAGTGTCCTGTTTGCATTTATTAAATAGTTGTACAGTTTGTTTTGTTTTTCAAAACAGATGTGTATACAGAATGTTTAAAAATTCCTCTTTGAAGAAAGATCCCCTGTTGGGAAGGAAAAAGAAAGAGAAGAGAAAGGAAACCAGGAATTTAGATGTTTTTTCTTCTGCCTCATCAGTCAGTCAGTCAGTCACTGCTTTTTCCGGCGTCAGGGTCTCTCACAGGAAAAGAAAAAGAAAATGGCTTTCTGCCCACGATTCAAATTAACCCCTCTTATGACCATGTTTTTTCCTTTTTTTTTTTTTTAAAGATTTTATTCATTTATTTGACACAGAGAGGGAGAGAAATCACAAGTAAGCAGAGAGGCAGGCAGAGAGAGAGGAGGGAGCCCGATGCGGGGCTCCATCCCAGGACCCTGAGATCATGACCTGAGCCGAAGGCAGAGGCTTTAACCCACTGAGCCACCCAGGCGCCCCTGACCATGTTTTTTCCTTCTGAATTGATATCTCCCTGTGACACATATTTTTAGCCTTTTAAAAAATGGCCAGAAACGATTAGAAAGAACAAAAGGACGGGGGACTCTAAAAGGTAAAGACTCCACATGTTTGAATTCAGTCACCTCTTTTATGATGCAAAGATGGCCCCCTTTGATTCTGCTTTCCATGTGGGATTTCGGGGAGGCTCTCAGGATAAATGGGGCAGAGATGCAGAAATGAAGGTTCCCCATTTCTCAAGTCCCCTTTCCTGGGGAGTCCCCTCCCACAGTCCCAGCCGCGGCCCCGTTACCGGTGGGGACATAAATGTTGAATTATTGTTCCCGGCTCAGAGCTAACAACAAAACCCCAACCCCCATTCTCTGGTGGCCCACAGCCGTCTCTACCATCCAGGTGCAGTCTGGGTGGTGCTTCCTACCTGACAGAGGACATCAGGGCTGACATTTCTACTGAGTGCTTCCTGGGCGCCAGGCACGGCGCCCAGCACTTTCTCCATCCCCTGTGTCCATTCACGCGCCACAGCTGCGTGAGGCGGGCACTTCCCCGCTGAGCTCATGTTGCACTCGCACCGAGAGCCAAGGCTTACTCAGGTGGAGTCACTCTGGGATTGTAGCCCAGAGGCCAGATTCAGAGATTTGGCACTGCTACACAACAGGCACAGGGACGGGAGCTCCAGCTTTGGTGTCATTCTGGCCCCTGAGTTGGCAGAAACAGAGCCAAACAGGAGGACTGGCATCATGTGCTCAAAAGGAAGGGAAGAAATGAAGGAGTGAATGAATGAGCGAATGAGTGGGTACCAATCCGAGAGCCGCGCAGGGGCAGGACGGGAGAGCGGGAAGAACAGGGGCTCTGGAGCCCTGCCTCTCGGTCCCAGTCAGAAGCTTGCACTGGGGTTTTGTACAGGTATCTAGTCTCCCTGGGCCTCAGTCTGCTCACCTGTCAAATGGGGCCAGAAACAGCTCTATCTTAAGGTTGCAGGGAGGATCAAATTTAAAAATCCACAGGGAAGCACCTTGTTACTAGTAGCATTTTGTAAAGGGAGACGTACTATTTATTGTTCAAACCAGGAGTTGTATACTGGTTGGCTATGATTTCAGATCCACTTGTTTATGGCTTCAGTGCAGTTGTTTTGCTCTGCGGGTGGAATTTGTTTACACTAGGAAAGCTGTGTCAGGAGGATGTCACCAAAAGCGTTGTGCTACTGATGCTTATCCCTATGAAAATACGGAGGCACTGCTAGGACATCATGGACACTTAAACCTTAAATACTGAGAATTTGTGAGGATGAACTGATAGCGTTCAGTCCAGGCCAGGCTACTCTTTGCTGATCTAAATAGCTCTCCGAAGACCTTGGGACATCAGATCCTGCCACGGCAAGGCTGCTCTTTGCTGGCAGTGCTGAAAACCATTCAGTGGCCCCATGAAGGAGATCGCCTTGCCTGCCAACACCTGTGACTTAGTTTCACTAAAGCGTCTCACTCTAGCAACAAGGGGCTCCCAGTTCGTGCTGGTGTCTGGACTTCAGCTCTTGGTTGGCTAAGTCTGCTCTTCAAAGAACTACCTCTTAGAAAGCTATACCTTAGCTGAACTTGGACTTTATTTCTTTCATCTCCCCTTCGCCTGGAACAATAGTGTAATTAATCTACCATTGAGGCGTGTTATTTCTCCCCTGCCTTATTAAGAGATGTTATTCCGTGTGCTACTGGTTGTGAGATATTATTATTATAAACTATAATTCCCACAGTGAACCTGTGTTAAATAAATTATTGGCAAAGATAACCCCCGTCTCTGAGTATGTTTTGAACAAAACAGCTGGGATTCTGGGAACCGGAGAGGGTTCTATTAAAAATGACATCTAGGGGCGCCTGGGTGGCTCAGTGGGTTAAGCCTCTGCCTTCGGCTCAGGTCATGATCTCAGGGTCCTGGGATCGAGGCCCGCATCGGGCTCTCTGATCAATGGGAGCCTGCTTCCTCCTGTCTCTCTGCCTGCCTCTCTGCCTACTTGTGATCTTTCTGTCAAATAAATTAAAAAATAAATAAAAAATAAAAATAAATATACTAATTCAATACGAATACATTCAATACGAATGCAGAGCCATTTTCCTTCTAAAGGTGCAAATTGTGACTTCGGCTTCTCTAAGAAGAGCAACGTTTCAGGAGCTGGAGCTTTGGGAAGTGTTCGGTGAAGTCATTAACTTAGCTTTCTTGGCACCTGACTTCGAGTGGCTCTGTCCTAGCTGCTCACCAGGCTCACGGCCACTTCACGGGATCATGTTGTTTCAGGTTTTATGTTTCTTTTTTCATGCTGTTTCAGTTTAATTCGGCAGAAGTCGAGATGATTGATGCTAGGTCTTATTTTGTGTATTGGAGCCCCATTTCCGCCTCTTACAGGCTGTATGATCTTGGATAAGTTACATAATCTCTCTTTGTCTCAGTTTTGTTCCCTACAAAATAGGGACGTTAATCCCCAAGTTTATGAGTCCTGCAAGGTTTGGGTGCTGAGCTCAGTCCCTAGCATATTCGAAGCCCTTGATAACTGGAGTTTCTGTTCTTCCCTTTGCATGAACCATGGGGCCAGTTTGAGTACTGAAATTTGAGCAGCAGAGAGAACAGTGAAATTAGATTGCATGGTTGTGTGAAAATATACAATCAGAGCAGACATGAGGGATGCTCCACTCCACAGCCCTGTGGCCCTCCAGAGTCGACCCTTGGGCTCACCTCTTCCTCCTCAATCACCTGCATGGCTCTTCTGTGCTGAGGCTTCCGTCCTCAGGCAGACATGCTCAGAGGTACAGAGGGGCTGGTCCCTGCCTCCCAGGGCAACCCCTGGAGGGTGGGGGAGGAGAGTCCGGATAAAGGTCCAGCCTCCCAGCCTCTGCGGGACCGATCCTCACGTGATTCTCCACTGTTTCTTGGAGGTCTCTCGAGGGCCCCGATCAGGTGCTAACAGCAGGAGCCCACTCAGGCAATACCTTGTACTGGCCTTTCTCCCTTCATTCTCCCAGTTCCCCACTGTACTTCCTGGGGTCACGTATAAATAAACCACAAACCCAAGTCTTATTCTTTGAAGAACTGAAAGTGGGAGGTAATCTGGTGACTGTTACAGTCTGTGTGTTTGTGTGACCTCCAGATTCATACATTTAAATCCTAACTCCCAAAGTGATGGTGCTAGGAGGTGGGGCCTTTGGGACAGGATTCTGTGATTGGGATAATCTCCCTTATGAAGGAGACTTCGGAGAGCCCCTCGCCCCTTCTACCACGTGTGGATGCCACGTGAGGATGGCCACCAATGCCGGAGCATGCTCTTTCCAGACATCGAAGCTACCTGTACCTTGTTCTTAGCCTCCAGAACTATAAGAAATCCATTTCTATTGTTTATGAGCTGCCCAGTCTATAGTATCGTTAGAGCGTCCCCTACAGACTGAGTCAGTAACTGACACGAAAGTGTTGGCTGTGTGCCCGCTGCTGTGCCGAGCACTTTACAAGCACCACTTTGTGCTAAATAAATCCTCATCAGGATGTTAGAAGATGGGTATTATTATTATGCTCCTTCTACAGATGAGAAAGCCGAGGCTCAAAGAGGTAAGTGATTTCCCCAGGTTCACACAGTGACTTAGGAATTTTCCAAGACAGAGTACCTGGGCCAGAAGCCAAGTCTGCACTGGTTGATTTACAGGGGTGGAAAAATTTTTCCCTCTTCCCTTCTAGCTTCTTTGGCTGATCTAATAATTAAATTGACATAAGACAGATTAACAGGAGAAAAACAAATTTAATTTGTACATATGGGAGCCCGCCCCATAAAAATATGACACCCAAAGGCAATCAGGCAACTGAGGCTTATACGCCACTTTTTTTTGTTGTTGGTTCGTTTTGTTTTTTGTAACTAGGCAGGACGATTTACTCACAGCAGAGGAAGGACAAAGAGGTCGATAGAAGTGCAACAGTGGTACCAAGGGCAGAAAAGGGCATTCCTGCAGCTCAGGCCTCCCTGCCCACCTCCGGGTGTTTCTGCTGCGGGTGTTTGTCTGGGACAGGCTGTGGGCGGAAGGACACATGGCAGTGGGGACCCTCAAAGCGGGAGCTGCAGGGCTCCAGACCAGGCATGCGGTGGTGCGGGTCTAGCTCCCTGCTCCGGGCGCTGGTGTAGGAGCAGAGCTTGCTGGTAGAAGGCCTCTGGCCCGCCATCAAGTTGCTGCTGCTGGTAAAGTGCTTCCCACAGAACTCACAGCTGCCCCCAGGCCCACAGCTCTTCCCCGCAGGCTCTGGCATCTTCTTGGCGGACACCTGGTGGACACCTCTTTGCAGGTTCAGTTCTCCGTTGGTGGAGCCCCACACTGTCTGGCGGCAGCTTGAGCATCCTCCCCACAGCTGCACGGGAGGGAGGCTGCTGAAGGGGGGCAGAGGCCTGCGCAGCTGGTTCCAGAGAGGTGGTGGCGGGGGCCTGGCTGGTTTGGCCCTGCGGGGACTCCCAGGGGGCAGCGGCTGGTGGGTCTTGCTGCGGCCCTCCTTGCTGGTCCAGGTATAAGGACACTGGTCGCTGGCAGAGGGCTGCGGGCCTGGATGCTGGCCCCTGTGTACTTGGAGATTATTGAAGGAACCGAGGGTCATCTACAGATGGGGCAGGGGGCGCTCTGCCTTGGGCCAATACTCACCCAGGGACCCTTGGCCTCAGCTTCCAAGCCCACCACTACACTGTGGCGGCCACCTCTGCCAGGCCCAGCAGCAGGCCCGCTGGGGCATCGGGTTCTGTCTGGGGAATGGACAGTCCATGGCCCCACGGGGCATGGCGCAGTGGTTTCCAGGCCCCTGCCGACTGTCTCCTGCCGGGGAGGCAGCTCAAGGCCTTGGGGTTTTTGCATTCTGTGCCCCGGCAGGGGCTGGGACTTCTGGAAAACTGACAGTCCATTTTCTGGTGGTCCACGAAAGCAGCGGTGGCCTCCAACGGAAAGGCCCATAGGCAGCGACTGCGGGTCCACAGATCTGGGTGTTTGCCTGTCCAGGGTGGGCGGTAGTGGTCAATGGGGTCCACCGTGCATACTGGTTGCATGCACAGAGAGTATGGAGAGGGCCCCAACAGGCATGGGGCCGGGAGTGGTGGGGATCTCACTGGGACCGCCCCGGTGCGGCCCCTTCCTTCAGGGAGAAGGTTCCTAGCTCTGGGCGGGGCCTTTATGGTCTGCGTCTTTGGCTCGGGCTTCACTTTGATGGCACCGTCTGGCATCTACAGCTTGATATCCATGTTGGCTGCAGGTGCAGGGTCTACTTGGCAGGGCGTGCAGCCGGTCTCATGGCAGGACATTGGTCCAGGGCTGGGTGGGCTCGCGCGCGGAGGTCGCGAGGGCCAGAGGTGCCCAGATGAGTTAGGGGACTGGGCTTCAGAGGCAAGAAGAGTAATTCACAGACAGATGAGAAGAGCGGATGTATGGTGATCAGATGTTTGCCCTCCATGCAGTAAGTCTTTCAGCTAAAAGTTTCTTTGGCACCTGCTCTCTTTCTGGCATAGGACCCCTATCTAAATTCTTGTAGGCACTTAAGGGAGAGGTGAACGTTTCCCTGAGTCTGCTGGGTCTTGATTGCTTTCAGCTCAAAATCACTCACATGTCAAAGTGGCACCTGGGAGGGGTGGCGTAGTTTGCCCCCTTTCAATCCTCTTCTGCTATGTCTATTTCATTCATTCGAGGTGGGAAATCTCTGGGGGATTTTGACGCCTGCCTCCTTGGGGGCGGTAGTGGGTTGGAGATGATCTAGGCCAGAGAGATCCATGGGAAAGGAGTTAGAGAGCAAATTGGGGTTCTGACCCATAGAAGAGTCTAGTGGAGCCTCGGGGAGAGGCTGCCAGTGTGTTCTGATGCTGTTCCTGGAGGCATAAAGGGCTCAGGTCTCTAACAGAGCCATTCTGGTGGCAACAGGGGCCCTCCCCGGGTCGAGAGGGCCAGGGGACCCTGTGCCTCTGCAGCGAGGCCGGTACCATGCGGGAAGCGGTCGTTCTCGGGGACGCGTTTCTAGTGTGAGGACAAGCCCTGCTCTTCCTCACGGTGACAGCCTCCACCAAACTCAGGTCTTGGGCGTCTGAGGACCTGCAGAGCCTGGCGAAGCGGAGCCCCTTCTGTGCTCCCCGTGCTCCCCGTGCCTAGAGTGCTTACCTTCCCATGATCAGGCTCAAGTCTCCGCCGTGGCACTTCTGAGGCAAGGGGCCTTTAATTTTAGCTCTTGCTAATGAATGTATGACCCAGTACCAGGAAACTTCATTCCGAAATTAGACAAATTCCAAGAAGGAAAGTGTAGGGGTTTTTTTGTTTGTTTGTTTTGTTTTATTTTTAATCTGGAAGGAATGAAAGTATGGAAAACCACCCAGTGAGAGGCCAGAGAAGGGAGAATGAGGATTCATTCATTGCTTAGTAAACCTGCCCTCCAGAGACGCAGACCCAAACTCTGAGTCCACGCCAGCCCCGCCTCTTGCTGGCGGACAGCCTCCAGGTCAGGCCTATAGGCTCTCTGCTCCTACCTTATGAATGGCAATGCACCCAGATCACTTAGCACAGGGTCTGAGGTGTGGTACATGCTCAGTCATCATAGCAGAGCCAAGGGCTCCTTGGGCAAAGTGCTTATGAAAGGTGAAGGGAAGGGTCTGGAAACCCTCAGCTGCTGGTTCAGACTGGACATGTGGCCAGCACAGCGGGGAGCTGTAGAACCAAGATCGTTTTTAGAAGATTTGCATGGGACAGAAATGGCCCGAGTGTCTCTGCCATGTCCCGTGCCTGGCAGGGACTTCCCAGGAAGAGCACAGCCTCAGCTAGAGCTGGGTCCCCAGGGCTGTTGCATCAAGACCCCAGTGGCCGTTCGCACTTCTCGTAACTGAAAGGCGAGGTTTCGGAAGGCGCAATGGGAGCAGGCATGTTTGTGGCTGACACTAGTGATCTCCTCCCAAGCACTCCAGGGTCTTCATGGCTGGAGCTCTGGTCTGCAGCTTCCTGAGGAAGGCAGTCGGTCATTCTCCTGGTCTCTCTCCAGTTTCTGGAGCAGGTGCAGGTGTCATCCAAATCCACTCCGTTCGACATGTCCCCAGCTTTGTGCGTTCTCTAACCTCACAGGTCCAGCAGCCAAGCGAGGGTCCAGCTCTGTCCCCTCTGCCACTGCTCCCATCGAAGGGTGGGTGCTAAGCCTTCTCTGCAGCTGACACTGGTCTTGGCCAGGTGACTTGCTTTGCCAGTGGGGTACCAAGCAGACACGGTGCAAACAGAGGCTTCATCAGTGTTTGCGCCCTGGGGCTTTTCCCTCTGGGAACACCATCCTGAGGCCTGTGCAAGGAAGCCAGTCTAGCCTGTTGGAAGATGAGAGGCCATAAGGTGTTGCAGCCAATGGCCAGCATGAACCACCAGGCAGGGACAAAGGCCGTCTTGGACCTTCCGGCAACCAACACAGCTACATGAGTGAGGCCAGGTGAACCCGCAGAAGAATCACCTGCCGAGTCACAGAATCAGGCAGTCATGAATCCCCGTTGTTTTAAGACACTGCTCGGGGAGTGGTTTGCTAGGCAGCAGTCGAGAGCTGACACCCATGGACCCATACAAACACCTCCCAAGGAGAAAAGTGAATTCTCTGGAACTTTCCCCATCTCCTTCCCCAAGGAGGACAAGATAGGGTTCTGAGCTGCTGCGTAGTTTGTAAGTCTGCCCCCCACATCTTGGGTCCCACCAGGGGTCAGAGGGGTCAGAATTTCACCTCACAGCGCAGAGCAGAGTTGATGCCTCTCTTCCGTCTCTTTGCTCTCAAACCGTGCCTCCCACACTTGGGAGCGGGACACGGGCCCACCACGGAGCCACGTATGTGATGGCTGCTCTCTCTACCAGCAGCGCCTCCGAGGAGCCCCGAAAGGATCACATATAAGGGCTGGCTGGAGGTCATGCACACCCCTGCTCTCTGTGGGAGGGGAGAGGAGGGAGGAGTCTTCTTGCAGATGGCTGAGGAGCTGATGCTTCAGAAGTCAGCCAAGGTGTGTGCACTTGACCTGGTTGTTGATTCATTAATGCATTCACCAACCACTTACTGGGGTTCAACTATATGACAGCCACCCTGGAAGTTTTCTCAGAGGAAAAAGACACCACTTTGACCCAAATATGACAAAAGGCAAGGCCAAAATTCCTCTCTTCATCTCAGGGAATAATTTAGAATGATTTGGGTCAGGGCCCCAAAGTACTACTTTATAAAGCACAGACTAAGACATTTCAACTGAGAAATGTTCAAAAATTAAAATTGTTTTGTTTTTTTCTAATTATGAAAATAATAGTTACTCATTGCAAAGAATTTAGAAAACAAAGTATAAGACAGAAAGAAATATCACTTGCCGTCTCACTGTCATTACTAACATTTTGGTATTCTCCTTGGTTTCACCTGGTTTTAAGAGGGGCCATTTTTTACTGGGCTTTGAAGGATGAATAGGAGTTTTCTAGGCATATCAAAGACAGAATAGGCCTTCCAGAAAGAAGGAATGGCATGTACACAGGCCCAGAGATGTGGCCATATGTGGACATGGTTTGTGAAATCTGATGGGATAGGAACAAGAAGGCCACAGAAAGAATATTGACGTGGACAGGCTGACAGGGCCTCAACTGTCAGACTGAGGAGCAAGAACTTTGTCAGAGGGCTTTGGGAGGAGGTGCGCCTGTTCAGATAGTGTGAAGGATGAACTGGAAGGGGGAGGCTTGGCAGCAGGAGCCAGTGAAGTGGAGGAGACAATGGTCTGAAACAGGGCAGTAGCAGTGAAGGAATGAGAAGCAAGCCCAAAGAGAGGGCTCTTTCGATGTTAGTTCTTACCAAGACCATTATATCCTCTGTTGGGGAGGATTCAAGGAAATGGGCCCTGTTGCTACAGTGGAAACTGGCGCTCCCTTTGTAGAGGACAGTCTGGTTACTAGCTGTGTAATTTGGGGCAAGGGAGTCAATCTCTATGGGCTGCAAGGTCATTGCATGAAAAATGAGGATAATAATAGAATTTATCTTATATACTTGATAAAAGGCTTAAATGAAATAGTGAGTAAAATGTGCTTACAATGCCTTATAATCAATGCTAAATATAGTCAGCTTTCATCACCACCATCATCACCATTGTTATCAAAATTTGAAAAGGTCACATCTGATGACCCAGCTAATCTCACTTCTAGGAACTTCTTCTTTTATTTATTTATTTATTTATTTATTTATTTATTTATTTATTTATTTATATTTCACAGAGGGAGAGAGATCGCAAGGAGGCAGAGAGACAGGCAGAGAGAGAGGGAGAAGCAGGCTCCCCGCTGAGCAGGGAGCCCGATGCGGGCCTCGATCCCAGGACCCTGAGATCATGACCTGAGCCGAAAGCAGAGGCTTTAACCCACTGAGCCACCCAGGTGCCCTCTAGGAACTTCTTTTAAAAACTTTTAGGAACTTAAACAGTGTTAAAAGAATAGAAAGCTACGCACATGAATATTCCCAACAGCATTTTTTTTTTGGTAATAGCCCACCCGTGGAAATAATGAAAATGTCCATTGATAGGGGAATGATAAGAATTAATGTTTTGAAATTCTGTAAAGCTCTGGACAAGAATGAGGAAGATCTATCTATGTTGCCTTGAAAAATACCCATAGTAGGGGCACCTGGCTGGCTCCGTCGGAAGAGCATGAGACTCTTGATCTCAGGGTTGTGAGTTCGAGCCCCACACTGGGCATAGAGATTACTTAAATAAATACAAACTTAAAAAAGAGAGAATAAAATATCCACAGTTGATTTTTTGAGGGAAAACAATGAGGTTGTATGTAGTTTAATATGTATGCTAAGATTTCCCTTTTATAGACAAAGCCAAGCCACATCCATTTACAGGGGAACACGGGTGTTTGCATAAGCATTTATGAGGTCTGGATAAACGCAGACCAAGTTATTCTGCAGTTGCCCCCGGGAGGTGTTGGGGTTGGGACTAGGAAACGAGAAGAGGGGAGCTATCATTTTACCTGCTTCTCTGTTCTCTTAGTTTCTTCTAAGCATGTAGAATTTTTGTAGTAGAAATAAAGAGCTTGTTAGGTCAGAGAGGCTGAGGCTTGAGAGAAAACAGGGTGAGGCGGGGGGAGCAAGTTGGAGGCAGGGCAGCTGCTGGGAGGTGAATGAACACAGAAGCAGTTCCGTGCCCAGAACTGAGCACTCCCCGGGGCTCTAGAAGCTTCATTCCCCACCCCACCCCCAGATCACCAGCTTCCATTCTTGCTGGAGTCTGTTCAGAGCCTCGTTCTCTAGACTAGCAAGCTGTGTTCTTGGGGCCATCTACTGTTGGCGTTCAGGGCTGTTCCAGGTTCCTGTGCCCAGGCTGCCCGGTGGGGAGCCTTGGCCCTGGTGTTGGGGNCCCCGCCCCCGCCCCCCCCCCGCCCCGTGGAAGGCAGGCTGAGGGGAGGGCGGGACTGGGCAGGACCTTAGGGGCAGCTGGTCAGGAGGGGCTAGAGCCAGATGCCCGAGCTCCGTCTGCCCCTGCCGTGTCTCTTAGCCGGCTGCTCTTGGGCCGGTGCCTGAAATGCCACAGTGTCATCCGGGAAGTGGTTATTTCATCGAGGTGTTGTAAGGTTGAGGGGGTGAAAGGCAAAATACCTGCTCAAGGAATGGTAGCCATCTCTGCAAATGGGAGCTGGCTCGTGGTTAGTGGATGTCGATGATAACACATGTCCATAGTGTGAGCTCAGTGCAGGATATTCATACCCTGTAGTGCATTGAGAACCCCGCCCAGCACCCCCAAAGTCATTGAGTTATTTGAAAGTACTCATCGATCTTCAGAACTGGCTGCACCTCACAAGGACCAGGGGAGCTTAACATGCCAGTCCCCAGGCCAGCCCCAGCTACTACTGATGCAGTTGGTTTGGATGATGCCTGAGCAATGAGCAATAGGAATTGGGAGACGCTCCTCAGCTGATTCTGGAGTGAAACCAGGAGTGAGAAACCTAGCTCAAGTGGGATGCCCTCTTAATAGCCAGAGGACTTTTAAGGATGCATTTCCCCATGTGGTCCCTCTCTGTGCCCTGTGCCCCAAACCTTCTCTCCCCTACTCTCCACTCCCCAACTTAGAGCTGCCATCCACGTTTTTCTGTCCTCTGCCTCCTCTTCCTCCCTCCACTTTTTATTGTCAGGCTCTACCTAGCAGCTTGGGACACTTTTGTTTTTTTCCTACACTGTCTGGATTTTGCCCGTGCAAAGCTGAAAGTTCAACGGGGAAGTGGGATCTGGTTCCAGCTTCTCTCTCTCCTCATTGGGACGTCATCACTGGACTTTCCCAAGGGATTCATTCTTCTGGTGAGGAGCCCTGTGCTCCTGAGCTGCCTGCACCTGTCCATGCCTGCACCGGCCCTGGAAAGTTCACCTGACAGGGCTCTGGCTCTGCGGGGAGGAGGGCGCGGATCCTGGCACCCTCACTCCGTCCCTGAATTATGAACTGGCATTATTATTCAGTCTGTGTCAGGAGGTGGCGTTCTTTAGCATTTCAATAGAGTAGATGGTTTTATCTCTATTTTTAGCTTTTTATTACTTTAGAAAAAAAACTCTTCCCTGTGTTACCCTCTTTCCTGGAGATTGCATATGATTAAAACACATTCTCATTATAAACAGGAATAAGAGGGCAGAACGTGTTCTTGATTGCAATCACACATGACGAAATGATTTCCTGCCCCTGGAAGCTAGCTGAGATGACTCCTCCGGACTACTAATGTTTGCCAAGATGACACTGTGAACAATCTAGAAACGGCCTGTTTGGCTGGCTTTTCCATTTGGACGCTACTGCAGAAAGAGCAATAAAATAAAAAGACAAGGGAAGGGAAGTCATGACTTAGGGTTCTCCACTTACCCCTTTTAAGCTTCACAAGACGCTAACGTCCATGTTACTGTCTCCATTTTACAGAGGAGAAAACTGAGGCTCAGAGAGGGGAACTGGCTTTTCCCATATCCTGAAAATAGTAGGTGGCAGAGCCAGGATTTGACTACCCTTCCTCCCCGCACAAAACCCTTCAGAACGAGCAGGGGGCTTTCAGAATGAAGACCTTGCTCCTTCTCTGAGCACTGAAGGGCCCTCACTACAACTCCCCCCCCCCTCCCCCCCCGCCGGGCGGCATCTTCCCGCAAGCTCGCTCTCTTGCATGCACAACACTTAGTCACACTTTCTCTGGCCTCCAGATCTTCCCACGGACTGTTTCTAATCAGAAGCCCTCGCGATCTTCCGGCCCCCTCTCTCCTCCCTCAGTAATTCCTGCTCATCTTGCCGATATGCCACTCCCCGAAGCCCTCCTAGCTCCCTTCCTGGAGCCGGGTTCGGGATCCATCTTCCGGGTGTCACGGGCCTGGGTCACAATACTCAGGGGCCTAGGGTGCAGACTGGGTCGGCCTACCTCTGTTCTGTGTCCCGCTAGACCCCTGCCCGCCCGTATCAGGGGCTTCCCTGGCTAAATCCATTCCTGCCTGTCGCGTGCCAAACTCGGCCATCTCTTCGTCTTTCCCCTAGCTTCCTCTACCCTCTGCCTGAGGGTGGCTTCGGAAATTCAGAGATCCACTCCAGCTGTAGTCGGTGGCCCGGGGACACCTGCGGTCAGCTGGGGGTGGCGCGGTCTCGGCCGCGCGATCTTGCAGGCAATGCTGCACCCTAGCGGCGCGTCCCAGCACTGCGGCTCCCTCCCCGTGGGTGCCGGGAAAACCGGGGAGCCGGCTTGGAGCGGGCCATGATCCCTGGAGGCTACAAGCCACGGCATTACTCATCTGCCTGAACTTGATGTTTATCTGATGATGAAATGAATACAGATGCATTCCAGATAATCTGAGACGCAGGAAACCTTAAAGAAAATACAGATTACCTATAAACCCAGAGACAACAACGGTTAACCATTTTGGTCTGTATCTTTCTGTCTTTTATACATATCAGTGCATTTATTAGAAAACTGGAATTACCATACACAGAAGTTTTAAAGATACTTTTATTATGTCCTGAATTCTGAAGAAGAAAGTCTGAAAAAATCAGTAAAGCATAAAAGAATTCAAAAATCACTTCTAATCCTACTACCCAGAGATAGTCTTTCTTCTCAACTTAGTTTATTTGTATTTGTGACAATCAGCTCCTGTTAATCCATTTTTCTATCTATCTTGGAAGAATCCAAATTAGAAAAATTTTAAAAAGTTCCCAAGGGAAAATGTGTTCTTGTATTTTCGATTACCCCACAGTAGAGTATGCTTTTTTTTCTGCCTAGCAATTTCTCTGGAAACACCCTCCAACCTCCCCCTTCCTCCAACTTCTGCCTGACACATTGCATCCATATGGCTCCCAAGGGAGTAGCCAGGCCTTCTATGAACCCGAGTGTGTTCATCTGTGGGATTAATTCTTAGCAGTGGGGATTGTTTAAAAGAGGGCATGTGCTTTTGTAAGTTTTGATAGATACTGCCAAACAGTCTTGCAGAGAAATCCTAGCAACTTGCACACCCACCCGCAGTCATGAGAGTGCCTGTTTCCCAGCAAGATCACCCCCAGAGTGTTGCCAAACTTTCAGCCCCGGGGATCACACATTTGAAGTTTAGCTACAATGTGCTGGGCGAGCGTGCACTGTGCCAGGCACCAGGCTAGATGCTGTCTATTTATTAGTACTCCCCGAATCCTCTCAAGTACCCAGTAAGGGAAGGAGGGTTATTTCCATTCTATAGATGAGGAAGCAGAGATTGAGACTGCTGCCCCAGTGCACGGAACTGAGCTGAATCCAGCTGCAGCAATCATCTGAGTGTCCACCCAGGGGCCAAACCTCGGGTGGATCAGAATCACTCAGAGAGGGCTTGCTAAAAGTTGGCTGGGCCCCCTGCTTCAGAGCTTCAGATTCAGTACTTATGGGGAGGGCCCGAGAACATGCATTTCTAATTTCCATGCTACTGCTCCTGCTGCTGGTCCAGGGACCACGTTCTGAGAACCGTGGCTCCTCACTCTTACTTTAATCTGGGGGTCTATCCGGAAATGATCTTGCTGACCTATAGGTTCCACACACTTTGTGTATGCGTGCGTGTGCATGTGGAAATGTGACTCGTCTTCCATAGTCCTTTGAATGAACCAAGTTAGGTTTGTGGCAAGTGATTCCACTTCTTCAAGTCTGTTTCCCCACCTTTGAATGGAGAGGAAATCCCTGGGGGAATTATAAGGAGTGACCTATGGAAGAAGATAGAGGAAGAAGGAGGAAGAAAGGAGGAAGAAGGAAGAGGAGGAGGAAGGAGGAGAGGGAAGAAGATCTCTGGGAACACCTGAGATGTGGCTACAGCCGGAACTTCTCACACTGTGATGGGAACAGGGCTTTTGGGGTTCCTGCAGGTTCTGGCTCCATAGGTCTGGGGGCGGGGAGCCAGACCTTGCATTTCTTTCTTTTCTTTTTTTTTTTTTTTAAAGATTTTATTTATTTATTCCACAGCGGGAGAGAGATCACAAGGAGGCAGAGAGGCAGGCAGAGAGAGAGGGGGAAGCAGGCTCCCTGCTGAGCAGAGAGCCCGATGCGGGCCTCGATCCCAGGACCCTGAGATCATGACCTGAGCCGAAAGCAGAGGCTTTAACCCACTGAGCCACCCAGGCGCCCAGACCTTGCATTTCTAACAAACTTGGATGTTCCGGTCTATGCACCACACTTGGAGTATCTATGTTTGAAGGGACACCTTATATTCATCATTACCAAACATAAGCTTATTCTTCAGCTTTCAGTGAAACTCTGCATACACAAAGGAAAAACTAATTTTATCCGAGTATTCCAGTTGTTTACATTTTTGGGGAGGGATAAAGGGCTGGTGTCAGATCTTGGCTCTCACTGTAGTTTTCAAGCGACCAGGAGTGGCCTTGAGCTTGCACTTCACCACTGGAAGCCCTGGTTTGCTCATCTGCAAGCAGATTTTTCCTACCTCTGTTGTGTTCAGGCAAACCTTAGCTGTTGGACCTTTTAACGGGATGGATTCGAGTGCCTCCATCTGACCATTTTAATCTGCTGTATTTCTAGTGAGGTTGTGGGTTAACTCTGGGGAAGTTGCTGGGGTTCTGAAACCTTACCAAGAACACTGAGAAGCTGGTACGCTGAATGGACAAGCCGTGTCTCTAGAACAAATAAGTTCACGCCGGGCAAGCATTCGTTGAGTTGAACGTGCCAGGCAATATGCTAACTGCTGTACAGAGACGTCTTGTTCATCTTCACAACAACTCTCTCAAGTACATTCCGGGATTTTCTCGAAAACCAGAGCAAACAAATACAACTGAAGGTCACAGAGAATGTCGCCCAAAAAATATTTTAAGAGTGGGTACAACCAAGATTACAGCAGCTCTGACTTCTAGACCCGAGCTCTTGAACATAGTTAACTCATTTAAGCGACGAACAGAGTTAGCAGTAGCAAAACAGACGCAGAGACAGGGACAAGAAGGTTAAAATGCTCAATCCTTTATTCAATCTGGTCATAAGGCACTCCCCAATCTTGGATTGGTTGAGATTTTTCTCTGTGAACTACGTCCAAGGCTAGTTCCACATTAGAATCTGACAAACAACATGAGAGCGAAGTCTACCTCCCCACCGTGTGCAGTGGTGTTCGTTCTCAGGATCTAAAGCAGCATCACACGTCCCCCTGTGTTCATGATAAACATTCCGGGATTACACTGTGTGGGGCTGGGAGGGGGCGTGTGCTCTGTGCACACGGTGTTCCTGAAGGTGGAAGACTGGGAGCCAAAGACAGGAGAGTATTTCCTGCTGAAGGCGTAAGACAAAACTATCACTCATCAGGAGTTACTGATGGTACCCAGATGTTAAGTCTGAACGAAAGGGACCATCAACTGTAACATAAAAACTGCATTACCCTTTACATACAAATAAAAGAGAGAATTTATTTTCATTCTGAGTTTATTTAACATTTCATCCAGTTGAACTGAAATAATACATTGATTCCAACACTGGCGAGACACTGTGCTAATACTGAAATAAAAACTGCCAGTCGGTAAATATGCACAATCATAATTCTTTATAACGTTAATAGAAATATGAATAACTATTTACCTTTATAAGCTCATTGCACTTCATGTGGACTTTTCTCCAGAAAAGGTATTTCTAAGAGATCAGCAAAACTGCCAATCTGGGTTCATTTGTTCCTTTTTTTAAACCATGATTAAACGATACAGTTAATATTTCTATATAAAAAGCATCAAGAGTTGGAAGCTTCAATAAATAATGTTTAAAAAGACACATCTCCATGTTCATTATCCCTTCCTGGTATGTATAAAGTTTCGGTTAGTTCATCAATCTTCAAGCCAGTTGTTGATGAATTTCTCAACGAAGGTTAAGATTCTGAGATGGAGCTACCAGTTAATGGGGGTGGGGGGTAAGAATTCTGAGATTGACCGGGGCAGGTTGTTTGGGCGGGGCAGGAGGCTTGGGTTTCTCCGTAAAAGCACCCTTTCAGCACCTCATGGAAGATCTGCCTTGGATTTCAGGCTCCTTCCACTTTATAAAGAGAAGCAACTATGCCAACAAAATACACCCAGGCCAGAATGTCACGGGGAAGCTATTTTGCCTCAAATGGTTTAAGACAGAAAATCTAAATGAGAAAATTCTGGTGGCACAAAGGAAGGCTCAGAGTGGCCCCAAGCTTCAGATCCATTAATCCTTTCAGAGAAAAGAGAAACACAGACACAAGGCACACCATTTTTTCTTTATGAGGAAATTCAGTCTGGTCACATTGTCTGGAAAAATCTGTCAAAACTAGCTTCTACATTTTTTTTTTTCACTTACAAGTCTCTGAATTACAACTGAACTGAGTGGCCTCACTCAACAGAACCACCACCTGGCACAGGCCTTGAATATCTTCAGACTTAAAACATAATCTGTTACATTAAATACATGTGAAGCTACTACAGATGATGTAAACAGTGGTCCGTGGATTCCTTATTGTCAAACAGGGTGGAATGTAACACACAATATTCAAGTACAACTCATTCAGTCACTGATTCATATACACATTATTTCCGTATCTTTCTGAAAGCCAAAGAGGTCTATGAGAATGCAAAGAAAAGACATGTATCTGGCTGGAACTGTGCTCTCACTGCTAAAAAAATCAAATAAACCAGATTCAAGCCAGTCATATAGCATTGGTATTGAATATAGTTCCCAAATTTGACATTTGTACATTTCAGCTATTTGATTATTTGACGTAAATAAGTGAATATAAAGTCAACAAGTGCGAAGTAAGATTAACTTCCTAGGAATGTAAAACAGAATAAATTTCAAAGTCAACCAAAGAAAGCCACCAGCAATATGAATGCATATAGCTGCTGGCAGCAGGGATGGCCCATCACACTTGTCTGTCACTGTGACTTTTGGGAAGTAGATGGAAGAGCTTTAATCCCACAAATCCAAAGACTCATCATCTACTTTGGGTTACGCACTGCCCAAGTGGAAGCAAATGTCCTTAATATTTACGAGTCATTTTTTATAGCTTAGGCTTAGAGCTTTCATGTTTTCTCCAATCACTGCTGAGTGATTTGAAACAAGAATGGGATAAAAATTCAATATTTCAAACAGATTTCCTTTTCACTCGCTAACAGTCAATACATATTTATTGAGCGTACGCTGAACACCTACTCTATGCCTAGCAGTGTTTTTTAAAACTCTGGGTGACGGCTGGTATATTGTCTTGAAAAACAATTACTATAAAAGCTAGAGGAAGGGTATTTCTGTAAATTACATCGTGATTCAAATGTAAGGGAGCCAACAGGTTGTCGGGCGCCTGGCCCATACCAGGTGCTGTGCTGAAAGTAGCAGCTTGACTCTAAAAGGCTAATGTGGGTCTTTAAAAGGTTTCTGTAACTGGGAGAACCCAGGTCGAACAGGCTTTTCCTCACCAGGTTTGCAGTAGGCGGGGTAAACTGCAGAGTTTCTTCCGCTACTTTACAGCCCCTTATTAAAATATACACGTTGTAATTCAGGATAGGTCTCTTGGATCTTGGCTTGCAACTCAGCCTCCAAGCTTGTCACAGACATGGAACTGGGTAAGGGAGAAACGACAGGATTATTACATGGGCAGAGCAGAGAACGAGACTCTCGACACCGCAGAGAAGGGACGCCCCCCCGCCCTGCTCCCCGAAACATAAGTGGTATTGCAAGACAGAGTCCTGTTTGAAAAATGCTTCCCATGCCTTGAAAATGAATGCCTGGTTCCTTCTGGAAAATTAATTGTTGCTAATAATCAGAGAAATGCACCTTAAGAGCCCAGCAATTATTAAAAGCTTAAAAACTGTTCATCGCTGGGAAGGAGGCAAGCAAGGACACTCGCAGCTGCTGCTGGTACAGGAAGCAATGCATGGTGATGCCACTTCTCCAAGGAAAACAAAAGAAATGCTCACCGTTAGTAAAAAAGTCATATATGCGTAGTGGAATTTTTAACACTAAAAATTCACTTGCACGAATATTCTTTCCTCCATTGTGTAATACATGCTTATTGCAAACCTTTTAGAAAATACTAAACTCACAAGAAAAAAACATCACTCAGAGTCAAACGCCACTGAGCGATGATCTCTGTCAGTCTTTGCTTTATGCATTTAAAAAAGTACTCAAATGTATTATATGTATATATGTATTAAAACTTGTTTTGTTATAAATGTACAATTACATAAAAGTATGAAGAAAAATTGTCCAGAATGCTTACTACCAGAAAACCTGGTAATATTTTGATATGCAGTTAGTCTTTTATATTATTTTATTTTTTGATATGTAATTAGTCTTTTAAAAAGATTTGGTTTGTAATATAGTTGAGATGTGGGAAAATATGAGGTTAAAAAAACAGGATATAGATATATAAACAAATGTAAAAAAATAAAAGAGATATTGTGAATATAGGGGAAAAAAAGGTACCATCATGGTTATGTTCTACTCAGTGGATGCAGGGTAGTCTTAGGGTAGTCTTAAAATGATGCCGCTGATAATGATAATGGCTATGACTTATGACCATTTGTTGGGCCAGATATTATGCATTTTCATCCTTATAAAAATGCTGAAAGTCTGGTATTATCCTAGTTTTACAGATAAGGAAACTGGACTGACACCTGAGACTCAAAGCCAGGTCTTTCTCGAACCAAAAGCCACACTCCCAACCAACACGCTATACCGCCTCTTGGTTCTGTTTTTCCATTGATCTAGAATACATTATAAAGGCCAACTCCGACTTTGGAACTAAAGTTATTCAAACCTTCCTGGATGGTGGGGAGACTCGCTCTTTAATATTTATAGTTATATCTTTTCTTCATTCATAATATTATCTGTTCCTTTTGTTGTGACTGACATCACAAGAGGATTTTGTTCTATTTGTTACCATTTTCAAAGAACTACTTTTGACTTCCTAGATCCTCCTCTATTTCTTATCTCCTTCCTTTCTCTTTCCCTGCAGTTTATTCTTTTTGTTCCCTTTTTACCTTAAGTTGGACATTTAGCGCTTGATTTTCAGCCATTCTTCCCTTCTAATATATACATTTAAAGCTATAAATTCCTATCAAAGCAACACTTTTGCTGCTTCCCACGAATTCTGATAAGGATTATTTCTCGTGTGTGCAGGAGAATGGATGATTGTGGCATATTTATACAATGGACTATTACACTGCCATAAACAGTGAATGAACTTCACTGTGCAGTAATGTGGACAAATCCTAGCTACATCATATTAAATAAAAAAGAACGAGTATCAGAGGACTATATGTGGTATGACATCCTTGCCTAAAAAGTTCCCAGAGAAGCAAAATTAAACAACATTAGGAATATATATATAATAAAAATTTTTAAATGCAATTGCCTGATAAATATGAAATGCAGCGTAATGGTTACATCTGCAGGAGGTAGGAGTATGGGCTGGGAAGAACCTACAAAAACACGTAACTTCTTGGTCATCATTTTATTCACGAGTGGGCAGTGGACTCATGGATGTTCATTATATCATTAAACAAAATAGGGTCATGCTTGCACCAATGAGGATAGTGTGTAATGAACTAAGAAATATGAGTAATCCTGTGCTATCCGGTGAGGAGCAAGAAACAAAAAGAAAAAGAAACAAATATCTAAGCAAAAAACCAGGAATAAGTTTCATTTAAACCAAGGCCTATGTAGGAAGCTCCTTTAGGGATTTTCAAATCCTTCAATCTCAAAATTATAACAGCTCCATTAATTAAGGGCTTACCTTGTATTAGGTGTTCTCGGCATTTCACATACACTATTTCTAAGTCACTGAGTACAAGGTCAACTGCCCAATGCAGGTATAAGTGAAATAAACTTTTCTAATGTTAAGTCCTGAGCTTCTGGAGTTTGAAAACTAAATAGGTGTAATTACCCCTCTTTGCATTTGCGGAAATGCATCTCTAGTGGGCTTAGAAAGTAAATTCTGAAGGTCAGGGCCCCTCCAAGGGGATACAGCTCTAGGCATCCAGGTGATTTCGAGGCTCCCTCTCCTTGAGATTTAATGCCCTATTTAAGACCAGTAGGAGTCAAAGACAGAAGCGAAAGAGCAGATAAAAGGCGGAGTTCTTTATCAGGTGGGGCAGACTTGATCAAGTTAGTTCCGTCCACCTCATCAGCCTTGGAAAGCCTTGGGCTGTGAAGGACCGTACGTCTGGGGTCTGCTGGCTCATGGGGTCTTACAAGGGCAGGAGCTTGGTAACCCTCAGACAAAAGCAAAACAACAAAATGCTGCTCTCTGTGCTTTCATGTTGGATGGGCATGAGGCTGAGGACCTACATTTATCCCATGCTGATTTAATGCCCACCCATCCGGTTCCTCCATCACAAGCGGGATTTAAGGGTAGCTTGTGATGAAAGTACACAGTAAGGATTTTAAGGCAAGAAACTAAGTAGGAAGAAGGGCAGCAAATTAACCAACCACAACCACTGGGGGCTAAGTGCCTATGACCGCCGTCCCTGGGGCGGACTTTATATCAGAGCACGTCTGTGTTGCGGCTGCACTGGCCAATGGATTGAATGACAAGAAGCCATACTTAAATTTTTTATAAATGGAATTAACCCAACTCTTACAAAAGAATAAAGCATTTCTAAATGTAATGGTAGAGCTGGATAAAGAGAGTTTTGAGATGAAACAGATGTGTCTTTGACTTCTGCCTCCATCTCTTCCTTTTAGAGACTCAGCTTCATTAATCTTTTTTGAATCTCAACTTCCCTTCAAGTGAAATGGGATAACAGCCCCTGCATCTTCAACTGGTTTCCAGGATTAAAACTCATGATCGTTCCAAAGAATAGCAAATACATACCTTTTCTGAGGAAACAGAGCACAGCACAGAGGTGTAGCAAATACCAAACTTAAAAAAGAAAAAGACATATCAGGGCATTTTCAAATGGATGACTTCCAGATTCTTCCTCTATTTTACTTTTATAACAATCCTTTTTCTTTTGAGCACCGTATTTCCTAATAAAAATATGTCCTGTTTGGGTAATTTTATTACCAAGGACTGTCAAGATAATTTTAAAAAACATCCAAGACCTAGCAGAAGTTTAAAAAAGAATCATCCAAATAGTCCCAAACATTGTAGGTTTCTCTTTACTTCCCACTAATTTTTGGGACCGTAAGTTCCAGATGTCTTGGGATGGCCTCACTTTCAAAACTTGTGTCCCGCATGATCTACCCACCCCTTCACCTTTCATATTTGCCTTTAAAAAAGAAATTATTTATGTAAAAGTAATTCCACTCACCAAAAGCCAACTAATCCAACTTGAACAGGTGCGCTCATCCACGGAAACCTCTGCATTGAGAGAGAAGTTATTTTGGAGACCTCTCGTACAGAGACAATTTCTCCCGCTGATTAACAGGGAGGAAACCCTCCACATTCCACGATCTGGGTTAGTGAAGTCTGGGGGTGACACTGCAACAAGCACATTAGTCCTGACTTCTGTAGCCTCCTTGATCGACATGCAAGGATCAAGTGGCTTCTCAGTTTTTTCTCTTGCACGTGTCGTCTGAGAGACGCTTGGCTCTGAACGGGTAGAGGAATCATCACCTCTTGCCGGGGAGGCGCAGCCTGGTGCCCAGGCTGGAAGACAGACAGACCTGTACACAACCGTCTGCCCCGCCGCCGGGCTCCCGACGGTGGGGACAGCACAGCCAGAGCCCGAACTCTCCAAGCTTTGGTTTCCTTATTGGCAGAATGAGGGTCGCAACGGTTGCCTCCAAGTGCACGGGAGCTATGCCGGGTGACATTCGTCAAGCACCCGGGACGGTGCCCAGAGTGTAGCAGAACCCAGCAGACGTTTCCCTCCCCCCCTGCAGCTTCCCTTTCTTGGTTTTAGTTGCTGTCAATATGGTTAAAACTACTGCGGACACAGAAAAATTTTGGCTGTCGCTTTTTTTTTTTAATGGAAATGAACGAGTTGGTTGGTCTTCTGGAGAATAAGCACTGTTAGACTTTTAGTTTTCAAAAAGGAGTGGTACCAAAACATGCGATAGAGAACGATGGGATATATGGTTCTAGAAACAAGGCCCCTGAGACAGCGGCAGCTGAGTCGTGCACTGGTTGTTATGAAATCAGCCAACTTAGCGCAGAGTCAAAACAAGGTGTTAAAAGATCACGATCCCCGAGAAGCTCGTATGAGAGGCATACCCTGGTCCCGGAGAAGACTCCTCTGGCGCAAAGGTATGTCACGCAGGTTTAACGTGAGGGGAGAGAGGCATGTACTAGAGAGGAAGGGAGAAATGTCATCAAGAGGGGACAGACCCACCCCTCAAAGGACAGCAAGAAAAGGACATACTGTATCTTGGGTAACAGGCTCTGTGTGACGATGATGGGTTTTCACAAGGAGATGTACGTCCTTATCCCAGCACTTCCCAGACGGGACGTCTGCGCTGGGTGAGGGGAAGGCAGACTAGGTGCTGAAGGAGAGTGTGTGGAGGATGAACTCGAGCCCCTGAGAGTGGCCTTCTGATTTCAAGTGGTCTCTTGTCAGAAGCCAACGGGGCTAACCTGTCATCCCAGGGAAAAGCTGCGAGCAGTCTCAAAGATGTCAACGCGCAGAAGGAAGGTGGGCTGTGGCTCATGCCGAAGGTTTCGATGGAAAGGTTCCAAGCAATGACAGGGATCCTGGAGAATTCTGACTTAACCCAAAACCTGGATGTCATCCCCGAGTCTCCCGGCTCCTCTCCGGAACCCCATCCCCTACTTCTTAAATAGCACTTAGCCTGAGACTCAGTGAGTGAGCTATGGAGGTCTGGTCTTCCCCTACAGGCTCACATGCAAACAGAGGATACTGTAGATAAACATTTCAATGAGTTAAAGACAGTAATAATAATAATGTAAAAGACATATATTCAATGAAGTAAAAGCTCAAAAAGCTGATATGACTCTAAAGTCTTCCTTCCACCAGCACCTTTTTTCTCATAGCTCTGCTGACATACGGTAAACTGCACGTATTTGCTGTGTATGATGTAAGTTTCCATACATGTACTCAGTCATGAACGTATCCATTGCCCCTAATGCTTTCCTTGTTCCTTGTGCTCTTGGCAGTTCCTCCCCCTTTCCTAAACCCTGCACCCCATTTCCTGGCAACCTCTGATCTCTTTTGCCACTATACGTTTATATTCTCTAGCATTTTATGTACGGCATCTATTCTTTTATGTAATTGTTTTGAGATTCATTCGGGTGGTTGCCTGTATCAATAGTTCACCACCCTTCCTGGCCGAGTGAGGTGTTCCACTGTGTGGATACAGCACAATTTCATAATCTATTCTCCTGCTAACAAACATTGGGGTTGTTGCTGGTTTGGGGGCTATTGCAAATAAAGCTGCTGTGACCCATTCATCTTTTATGGGCATATGCTTTCATGTCTCCTAGTAAACATCTAGGAGTGAAATGGCTGCATCAGATGGTAAGCATCTATTTCACTTTTTAAGAAACGACCAAACTATTTTCCAAAGTGGTTGTGCCATTTTCCATTCTCACCAGCAGGAGATGAGCGTTCCAGTTCCTCCACATCCTCACCAACACATGCTACAGTCAGTCTTCTGATTTTAGCCATTCCTATAGGTGCTTAGTGGTAGCTCATGTAGTTTTAATGTAAATAAAGATACTGAGTAAATAAAGATACTGAGCGTCTTTCATGTACTTATTTGATATAGATATGTATTTGGTGAAATGGCCATTCAAACCTTCTGCCCATTTTTAAAATTGGGCTGTTTTCTTAAACGAGTATTGAGTGATTTATATCTTTTGGATATAAATCCTTTATCAGATACAAGCTTTGTATAGATTTTCTCCCAGTCTATTTGTCTTTTCATCTCTTATAGTTTTCAAAAAACAGAATTTTATCATTCTGATGAAGTCCGATTAATCAATTTTTCTCTTATGGACTGCCTTTGCTGTTGTGTCTAAAAAATCTTGGCCTAACACTCGATCTCAAAGATGGTCTATTATACTTTTTGCTAGAAGTTTTACAGTTGTTGATTTTTACATTTAGAGTACATGGGGAATTGATTTTTATATATGGTACAGTCAATTCCCTACACAGGGCCCACATGCCAGGCAACCTGGCCACCCACAAATCTCCTGATAAGCCATGCTATGTCCTCTCTGAGCTTCTGCAAAGCACGTAGCCTTGAGCCCCCCTCTTCAAGTCTCTGCCACCCCCTGTAGTTGAGGAGACACCTCTTCTTTTCCCTCTGTGCTGTCACCACCAAGTATCAGAACCACTGCCATGCGCCTCTTTCCATCCCTGTCCCTGCGAGCAGGGCTTAAGCTGTTTCTATGACTCAAGCACCTAGCATGTTGCTTGGCACATAACAGGCACCCAGCAAAGGGTAGCCGAGTAAATAAATAAATGAGTGAGTGGATAAATAAATGCTACACTCACATTTAGTTAATACAAAGTCCTGAAAAATCTAGGGAGTAGACAGAGCAGTCCACCTTTATTAAAGGGACTATGGAAGAAGTAGAACTTAAGGAATGAGGAAGTATAAGCTGACCCAAACCATATTAACTTGACTTTTTCCCAGTGAAAGTGCCAGCAAGGTAAAAGAGACCACAGGAGTTATTCTTTAAGAATACCATTCTTCGAAGGGCCAGGTTTTTGGCAGTGAGCTTTTTGGTTTATTGCAAAAATTTCTGTGAGTCACCTGTCCACTGCTGATGTTTTCTCCAGAATTCTACTTGGGAAAAGATACGGTGTCGGAGGAGGGATGAGTCACACTGAATGCTCCCCAAGCCCACTGCTAAAAGAGCCAAGAATGTTCGATTTGTTTCACGTTTGTAGAGAAGTTTGGCCACGTCCAAGGGAAAAGCCCGGACAAGTACCTCCTTGCAGAGGGGCACGCCCAGCCCTGGAGCTGTGGGAACAATCAGGGCGGCAAGCCAGGCAGACAGCACCCTTGTGGACGGAATGAGCTGCTGGAAAAATGGCCTCTGGAGCCTGTGTAGAAGGAGCACGGCAAAGCAGGCCCTTCCCGGCGCACGAGAAAGTGCTCTGAAGGTGGAAATGCAGGGACAGTAAGACAAGCCACCTCGGCCTCTGTTTTAGCAATAGCTAGACTATCAGTTAAGTCCTCTGGAACTCTCTACATGGGAAAAATGTAGTATTTCAGGGTAAGGCCACGCTGCACCCGGGGAGTGGTACGTGTGTACGACTAGCTCAACAACATTCCTTTTTCAAAGCAACGTCCTCCCCGGACGAGGACGTCCAGAGCAGGCCGGCTACAGCCAGACCCTCTGCAGCTAGCAGGATGCTGGGACTGAGTGGCGGCTACTCTGACCACAGCTCCCGACCTTGCCACGAGGGGTTCTGAGGCCGGTGGGCTCTCCCAGCTCCTGGTGGGGTCTTTCACTGTTGGAGGGTGGGGCAGACAGAGGGCTGCTTCGCGAAGGACAGGAGAGGTGGCACATCTCCAAGTTATTACTGGCGTATACGGTATCAAGCGAAGCTCAAGCTGCCAACGGAGGTGAGGGAGGAAAACAAAGTATGCATTCATTTATTAATGTGAGAAAGCCCACAACACAGTGCAGTGGGAGCCAACTGCTTGTACATTTGCTGGTTCCTTCAGGTAGAAAATGCTATTTGGCTGAATCTGCAGCAATTTCCATCCGTCAGAGCAAGACAATGATGTGAGACGCCCCACTGGGTCTGTCCAGCATTTGTCACTCCGAGATCAGAGAAACTCGGACAACTTTTGCGACAATGCTGAGACCCCAGGAGCGCCGAGGCACGCCTGCACTAGGAAAAGAATGTACCAACCTCATTTCCTGTTTTCCCCAATGACCTAACTTTCCAGCATTGCTGGAGCTTCAAATGCAGACTTTCTTACAGAATTTCTGGAATCCCCAGCCAAGATCAGGGCACAGGTTAACGGCCAGAGCGTGCCCAACGGCTGCAGGTGGGAGCCAGGCTGCAGAATAAAGCACCACCCACAGGGGCAGGTGGCGAGGTTCAGAACCTGTACTCCAGGGGCAGGCTGCGCAGACCCTTCTGCTAAAGAGGTGTTGGGCGGCGTTTGAGAGGCAGAGAGGAAAGATCAGGCCAGCCTCAGCGGTGGGCATACTGCCACGGAGCGTGGCCTCCCACCTGCTTTCACGGTTACCTGCAGATTCAGGACAATCTTAACCTCGTTGCACTACTGGGGAAGGAGTCACACTTATTAGTCCTCTCTTGCAAGAGCTGTCACTCTTATGTTAGACAAACTCACATCAGATGACAATTTCCAAGACTTGTAACTGACCTAGACATCTGGTCTTGCTTTAAAACCCTGAGTTTTGCTTCAATTAAGTGTGTGGGGGGCGGTTAGGTTTATTCTAATCCTCCATTGCTCGTGAAGTTGGCATGTCACTACCATAGGTGCTAACAACCGGGTAAATTCGAAACATTGCCTGGGTGGACACATGCCCTCGCTGAACTACTATAATCCTAATCCTAACGCCTTCCCTGACCAGGAGCCAGGAGAGAAGGACGCAGAGCATCAGGTCAACGTCTGCAAAGTTATGGATGTGGTGGATGGGCCACGCACTGCTAGGATCCTGGAGGGAAGCCGACAAATGCCATTTAAATTAATTTGATAGGTGTCTTCCTTCAGAGCCTGAATCACTTCACCTAAGTAAAGCAGGGATGGAGAGAGAAAGGAGCACTAATTTTTTTCAGATTTTTTGAAAATCACAGAGATATCAAAGCTGATGAATTCCAAATGTGTATATAATTTGGTAGTTTCAGGATATAATCACTGTTCTAGTACATAAACTAATCCATTAGCAGCTTTTAAGAGCGCATCCTTTTCTAAGCTTTGCACCAGGAAGAGATTTGAGTAAAACTTTGTCATTAACTCTCAGAAGAAGAGCTTAGTGAAATAGGTAAAATGTCAGATGAGTCCACAGTGACATTCTGGTCTATACCGACAGCTTCCCTGCTCCCATATATATAACTGTTTTATATTCTGGGACAGTCCAGTTGCTACAGAGTGACGACGAGACAACTGCACAATTCATACTGACGTGTAACATTGCTAGAGGAGCGTGCTCAGGGAATAGAATTCTTCCATGTGCCCAAAGCATGCAAAAAAGAATAAGAGAGAAGGTGCCGGAGAGAGGGTCCCCTTTCCCTAAAGGGGTCAGTTGGTGCACTGACAGGAGACAACCTCGATACTTGAGGCAAAGAAGGTCAAAGGAGGCACTCAATGTTCCTGTTTCCTCACAGCAGACTTTCTGGCTTACTTCTCTGAGAACACCATTATATTGAAAGTGTTTATGAAATGTTCACTTAGTGTTGACCGTGGCTTTCGTTCTGGGGCGCACGGGGAGTATATGGGTCAGTGAACATACCTGTTGTACATTTAGAACACTCCTAATAGATGAATTCATTCACAAGTGTTTGGCTTGTGAACTGTGTCCTTTTAAAAAGCCTTATATAGGGGCGCCTGGGTGGCTCAGTGGGTAAAGCCTCTGCCTTCAGCTCGGGTCATGATCTCAGGATCCTGGGATCGAGCCCCGAATCGGGCTCCCTGCTCAGTCGGGAGCCTGCTTCCTCCTCTCTCTCTGCCTGCCTCTCTGCCTACTTGTGATCTCTCTCTCTGTCAAATAAATAAATAAAATCTTAAAAAAAAAATGCCTTATATATGGTTCTCTCGATGCTACGGTTCTGTTTCTAAGACCTAAAACAATTCACCCCAGGAGAGCTGTGGTCTTCCCCATGACACACCTGCTCCTCCAGTGAGGAACCTGGCTCCTTTCTCTCGGCAGATCTACCGAGGCCACTTTCCAAACCGCATGAGCAAAGTGAGTCACCCTATTCTACCGTATCCCGCTTGTGAAAGAACTGGAAAATGAGGGCGATGCATGAACACTTCTGCTTCAAACCGGGAAGCTACAAAAAGCCGTGGAGAAGCATCGAGAGTCCTTGGTCACAGTGTCATCCTGTAATATTTTCAGACCTTGAAGGGAGGCTGCTGAGAGATCAATGAATTACAAGATACGATCACCAAAGAGAAATACACCGGGCACTATATTCAGGGCCCTACAAAGCCACCACTCCAAACTCTTTTTTCATTTCTGATAGTATGTGTAGTGACTTACAAACACATCATTCCAAATTCACGCTGTCTCTTCATTATCACCTAGCTAGGCACCCAAGGGATGACTAAGAAAAGCCACAGCTGAGGATAACCTCTCAGGAGGAGTGGGTAACCACCTTCAGTTATGAAAGCTTTTTCAAAGATCTAAGGTCAGAAGTAAAATGTTCCCGGAAACATCTTTTTATTTACGTAAGTGCCCAAGTGCCAACGGCCCTCAAATTCTCTACTCGCTGTGGAGGAAATATTCTGTATTGTTTGAAGTCTGAAAGGAACTAAAAGGATTGAGACAGAGATGAACAGAACCGGGGCTCACCTTTAGGAAGGCTTTCTTCTCCAAAGTGTTCATGATAAATGGAGGGATGGCTGCAAGGAAAGACAGATCCATTTAAATCTTTCTTGAATATTTATTTTCTGCTCACATCTTTTTCAACCATTTTACAAAAAGGCTTATGTCACTTTTAGGCTATTTGCACACTGGCAGAGCGAAATTACTTGCAGTGATTCTTTAAAATGCCTTAGCATTTAAAAAAATTTAAAGCGATGAAATGCTCTTTACCAGCCAGGAAATTTTATAATCTTGAAGAGAACTTTACATTTAGCTTGAAATCGGTAACAGTACAGACCTCGGGAACTCTCCCGTTCTGTGCTAAGTAAACAAAAGCAACCTCCCCCAGGTATCCCTCCCATGTCCACGTCCAAGGATTCTGCCTTAAGAAAAAGATTCCTGCCTTGAGAAAGAAAAGTCACCTAACTTCTCTGAGCCTCAGTTTTCTGTTTTCCTCATCAATAAAATGGGGAGAATTCTATCAAACTGGCTGTGATGGTTGGAGACAACAGTGCACGTAACACCTCGGGTAGGGGTAGTTCATTTATTACTGACTCACGATTTCTATCAGGCTAAACTGTCACATCAACCACTTCCCCATGGCCAGTCCCTCGATAGACGCCACTGGGACAGAAAAGTTGTGTTTCTTCTCTGGGGACTAATTACTGTTTAAAATAACCGAGCTTCTAGAAATAGATCCATTGGGCTGGCTGAGCTCCAAAGGGGAACCTCATCTTTCAAAATGAGAAAGAACAAAACGCAAACCAAAACCAAATGCAGGGTAGAGGTTGGAGCTGCAAGCCTGATGGCGGCAGACGTGGAAATCCGGGCATGGCGGGTATGCTGGGGTGGGCGCCGCAGCCCCTGGCGGGTTAGTGACGGCGTGCTGGCGCCAGACTCCGGGGACCCCGTCTGTCTCACGACTGCGGTTCCCACAGCGCACCCACCACCGCAGCGTGCACCGCTATCTCCTGAGGACGCCAGGGGCTCCTTTGTTCAATCAGTTAACAGTGGCTAAATCAGATAATCTGAACTATCTGGGATTATGACCGAAGCCACTATAATGTTCCGCAAAGTTTTCCTTCAGGCCCTTTTCTTCAACTTTGGTTACCTACTCCTACTTTTGCACTGATGAGATTCACAATGACAAAAGGCACTTAAAGACAACAAAAGATACTAGCAGGACAGGCTGACGACAACTGATTAAGTGTGTTTCCTTTGAGAGCTTGGTTAATAGCCAAGTGTTTTTTGCATTCAGTTGAGATGATGACATTAATCCCACTAACTTCATTTTTTTTCTGTAAAGAGCACTAGACTTCCCAGCCCCTCTGGTTCCTGAGTATGTCTGAGGATCAGGCCTTTGGTCTGAGGGTGGCTCTAGGAAGCCCTAGGAGTGGGCCAGAGGGTCTCAGAGGAGCTACATACAATGCAGATTTTGGCTGTGGGTCGGGTCGACTCCAAGCCCTATGGACAAAACCGAGCAGAAGCTTGGCCTACATCTTCATAGTTGCTCTAACCAACCCAACTTGGTTTGTATTCCCAGGGTTTCTAATTGATACAAATAAATCTCCAGTAGAAATTATTCTGATTCAAGAACTTTTAGAAGTTTCTTCTCAAGGTTTACGAAAATCAAAATCTTTGCCTTCAAGTTCTCATCGCCCGTACCGGCCCCGCCCTGGTCCAAACCAGCCCCATCACTGGCCTGCTGTAGCGGGCAGCCTCGAATCATCGCTGCCGGCCTGCTTCACTGCTCCCGACACAGCACCAGATGTCACGCCGCCAAAGCCCAAGGGTTACACCGCTCCCGTCCCCACGCTGTGGCTTCCCGCCCCTCGGACTACAGCTGGGGGGCCCTCGGACAAAGAGCTACTAACCCATGCCCGGAGCTGCCATGAGAATCCTGGAGATCACAACTTGTGTGATGGCCTGTTTCGCAGCGTTGGCCGACTCGCCCAAGCGGTTCCCATTCTCATCTGTGACGGGAATGCCAACTTTGAGTTCCCTGCCGAGCAAAACGCAGGCAAAGAAGTTCACAGGGGCCCTCGTGAGACAGCTGGAAACAGCACTGTGCTATGGAACATCAAGTCCAAACTGAATCCAAATACCCACTCGAGTGTCATTTTGGCATTGACAGGCCTATTTCTATTTTTTAAAGATGTCATTTATTTGAGAGAGGGAGAATGAGCAGTGGGGAGGGGCAGAGGGAGAGAGAGAAGCAGACTCCCCGCTGAGCAGAGAGCCCAACGTGGGACTTGATCCCAGGACCTTCCTCTCTCTGCCCCTCCCCCTGCTTACTCTCAATCTCTCTTTCTCTCATATAATAAATTTCTCTTTCTCTCAATAAATAAAATCTTTAAAAAAAGTAAAGTAACATTGTAAACTCCATGGAAAAAAAGTGTTGCATTTTTAATAGCAATATAATTCAAAGGGTGAATATGCTAACATAAAGATAAGGCAATTTCTATGCTCGCATGCAAATCTGAGCAACTTTCCAAATGAGAGACAAATATGTTACATGGCATGAGTGAGTAAACTGACGACACTGACGTGGGAATCACTAGTCTATGACATTGCTGGAGAATTAACTTCAGTTATTAACACTAAATTATAGCTCCTCTTGTTACCCTGTTTTTCATTATCCATTCCAAAATGATTTTTCTTGTTCTTTCTTCCCTTTTAATTTCTGCCAGTTCTATAAAATACTTCCAAAAATACAGATTAATATTATTTTAAACCCAATAAGACAGTTCTGGGGTGGGGGGGGAACCTATTTTAGAGAATAAACTTTCTGTGCATGGGCCTTCTTTGCCTAGCTCTAGAACAACTAAATACTAGTTTGCGATATATGTTTTAAACTTTTTATTACACAGAAGTAGAAAGTATTCTAACCCCCCACATACTCATCAGCCTACTTCAATAATTAGCAACTCATGGCTAAGCTTGTTTCATTAATAGACCCATCCTCGTGTCCACGACAGATTACTTGGACGCAAAACTGAGGTCCCATATAATTCCATCTGTAAATATTAAAATGAACTGTTGGGGTGTCTGGGTGGCTCAGTGGGTTAAGTGTCTGCCTTCGGCTCAGGTCATGATTCCAGGGTGCTGGGATCGAGTCCCACATCAGGCTCCATGCTCAGTGAGGAGCCTGCCTCTCCCCCTGCTTGTGCTCTCCCTCTCTCTTTCTCTCTCTCTGTGTCAAATAAATAAATACAAATCTAAAAAAAACAAAAAAGAATTGTTAAGTTTCAACAAAACTAATTATTGCAAGACTCTACTGTCAAGCACCAGTCCTTTCTAAGACTGCGTATGAATCTTACCTTTGCCTCATTAGTGGGATATTAATGCAATTAGCAGCAGCTACAGCAGCAAAGGGAACAAAACGTCCTATGAGTGGTGAGACATGCTGCAGAAAGAAAAATCCAAAAAGCATTACCTTACTTTGCCCATATGACTGAATGCAAATACTTATTTCTCCTTGAAAGCTTGCTAAAAACACAGAGTCTTATTTGTATGGCAACTCAGGGCAGGAGTACTTTCAAAACTTGTTTCCTGGGGGTGTTTGTCAATTTCCAGCACGGGCACACTGGAACAAGACATACTTCTAAGACATTTGCCAGACTGGCCTGGCTGATGGACTGGGGGGAGGGGGGGCTTTGGAGTCCTGGGGTCTTGAGTTCAGATGTTGGCGTCTCCACCTCTCCAGGGCTGTGGGTGCGGGCACATTCTTGGCACACAGCCTCTAGCAGGCAATTAGGGTTGGGGAGCACTGGGCACTTAAGATGCAGTGCCAGGGACAGACCAGGGGCTCGACAGAGGTTGCTGGTGACAGCCCTTCTGAAACTCACTGGAAGACCTCATGAAGAGAGGCAGGAGAAGATAATGATGGTAATAAAAAAGTCCCAGGACTTGAACTATTTTAAGAAATAATCGAAAGACCTGGAGCCAGGTGGGTGAGAACAAATTAAGAAGACTTCCTAGGGAAATAAAAATCTGAGTACCTTGGTTAATGCGTTGAGTCCTAGAGCTGTTGCTACGGCACCAGTTGTCGCGGAAACGTAAGCTGTTCCCAATTCACTGAAAAAAAGAATAGTGTGTGAAAAATGAGTGCACGTCAGGAAACTCGGGCTCGAAGTTTTTTGAGAAAACGAGGGGACAATGTGAAACAGCATGATTAAGAAGGAGAGCCCACAAAACAACACTCATTATCACTATAAAACGGACAAACACAGACTGGAAGCAAGTAGCCCCCGGGAGAGTGGCCTTCCTCACGGATAAGCCGACCAGCGCCATCAGCAGTGGCTGCAGGGAGTAGGTACTCGGGGGGCACTGAGGGGCTGCGAGCGTGCAGGGAACAGCATCTTGGCCTAAGTGTGGGTAGCATATCTGCCTAAATAAAAAGTACTTCTCGAAATATAAATACACATACTGGGATAAAACTACCATGCTGCTGTTCTTAAAACTGTAACTCACTGTATGGAAATCCTAAAAGCTCCATCTGCAACAGGCAGTTAAGCACAGCTCTTTTCTCTTATTTTAAATTCAGTTTTAGGGGTGCCTGGGTGGCTCAGTCAGTTAAACGTCTGACTCTGGATTTTGGCTCAGGTCATGATTGTAAGGTTGTGAGATCGAGGCCTACACTGGGCTCTGTGCTGGGCGTGGAGTCCGCCTAAGGTTCTCTATCCCCCTCCCTCTGTCTCCCCCCACCCCTTGTGTGCTCTCTCTCTAAAAATAAATAAATACAAATAAATAAAATAAGTTTTAATTCAAAAGGTTGGAAGAAATGAATACCGCTGGTGACAGATTTCTACAGCCTTTGTTCCACATGGTGAAGAGAGAGAGAAGGCTATGGAGGGTCAGAAGCCATTTACAGTGACCAAAAAGAAGTGTTCTCCAAGCTGAGCTAAAAGTTTTGGTTTGCTGATCACTTTAGCCTGTCCAGACGCTTTTATTTATTTATTTTTTTTACAGGAGGCAACATTTTAAACCTATTCACCTTCTGTTTGGCTCTATAGATGGCTTATTTAAAGACGAATCCTAAATAAAAGTCCCCTTGGTTTCTGCAGAGATCACCCCCTGGACGCCACTACTTTTGAGGTTGTTATCCAGACACAGGCTCGGGACAGACGGGGACACAGCCTGTCATCTGCTACGGGCTCGCNGGGGGGGGGGGGGGGGGTCTGGGGGGGGTTGAGGGTGTGAGAGACCAACCCGCCTGCCAACGTCCCTAACAGCATGAGTTATGTCTGAGAAGGCAGGCTGGACAAGACCGTCGCCTCGATGGGAAGGGAGGAGAAGAAAGGCTACTGGAAGGTGCGCCCCATGATATCCTGAACAACGTCAACAGTTTACACAGCACTAACCCAAACGCACACTGGGAAAGTACAGAGAACAGTGAAGTCTTATGGTCTTACTTCACAGTGAGGGGGGCGTCTCCGCTTCTGTTGGTGTAATTGACCACGGCGTTGAAGGACTGGTTGGTCCACTGCCAGAACAGCACGGCCGGCGTGGTCCTGAAACAGAGCGATCCGTCACACACCGGCCATCACCTGTGACCTAGCCGCTGGGCAGAACAGAAAATGTGAACACCAGTAACCACAGAGGACATGGACCGTGGAAGAACGCTAGGTCAGAGACTCTGCGTCCTGAGTCAAAGGCTTCGGGCCTGAGTGGTGGGGCAGACGGGTGTCCTCGGATTCTTAGCAAACTCCTTCTTTGGACATGGTAAACCCAAGCTCAAAGGGCTACGGTGAGGATCAAGTCATCCTTAAATCTAATCTTAAATCTGGAGACAGCCTGGCATACAGTAGGCACTCAGCAAATGTCAGGCCCCTACTCTTGGGGAAAAAAGCAAGCTGTTTGCTGGCGAATGAGTCCTGCTCCCTCCTTACGGCGCGTGTGAGTCGGAATGTCTGCGTCTATGACTATGTCTACACTTACATCGGAGTCCCACGAATGGGTTAAAAAGAATTTGCTTAGAGAATTTTAAATTTTCTTTTTCCATCTCATTTTCTTTCGGGTGTTAAGAATTAGGGAAAAATTCAGTCTCCTTTTGAACGACAAAGAGAATACTATTTATTTAGCACCGGGAAAAGTTAAAGCAGCCCCCTTGAGTTGTGACATTTATACAAAATGGAACTCAACATGGAATGACATTTATTTCAATAAAACTATTTACATACAAAAATGTACTTTAAGCTTCTGTAGTATAAAATGAACTGTTGTTACATTTTCATAACTTACCTATAAAATGTCATCATACAACCTGTGATGGTCATGTTCATTGGAACCTGAGCTGACATTCTTCCTATCAAAATCATCTTTTCACCCGTGTCAGGATGAAAAGCTGAATCATAGATGTACTTTGCTCTCCATAATTCATTTTCTGTAAGACCTGGAGGAATAATTCCTTGCCTAGGGAAACAAGAAATAACAAGGGAACTGTTCATTCCAATAGCTCACCAGTGCTCTAGAGATGTGTAGCTAGAAAGTTTTTAAGTGTACTTTTACCTAAAACAACTGTGCCTGCGGTGAAATTTTAGTAACACAAGAGACAATAAACACAGTGAACATTTCAAACCCATGTATCTCAAATGGTCTGTAACTTTGAAAAACAAAAACGTATCTCGTATCTTGAAGTATTCAACTCTGAAATAGTCCTAGTTTTAAATGACATATTTAAGAATGTACTTTGAACTTTGCAAATTCTATATTTTCAACCAATTAGACAAAAGCTGTGGCAATCAAGAACATTAATTTTTATACCTACAGTTTGAAACCCTAGATTAGAAAGGCTCGTTATTTTTCTTATCAAAGAAACACACATTCATTGCTAAAAATTTAGAAAATACATTCGTTAGTGCAGTTAAAACCATTCAAGCCCTTGACTACTCATTTCCACTGATACTGTTTTGTGAAGACACAGCCACGGTCTTGCAGGATCTGTCTGTGCCCCTCGGGATCTCTATAAACACCATCCTGTTTCTTTAGGACCACCTTTNAGAGAGAGATCACAAGTAGGCAGAGAGGCAGGCAGAGAGAGAGGAGGAAGCAGGCTCCCTGCTGAGCAGAGAGCCCGATGTGGGGCTCAATCCCAGGACCCTGAGATCATGACCTGAGCCGAAGGCAGAGGCTTAACCCATTGAGCCACCCAGGCGCCCCTAGGACCACATTTTGAAAATGAATATTTTGTAAATGCTTTTCTGTATCTTTAAACTTCTTCTGTATCACCCGTACTGGATTGAATAGTATCTCCCCAAATTCATATCCACCCAGAACCTCAGAACGTGACCTCATTTGGAACCAGGGTCTTTGTGGATGTAATAGTTAAAATGAAGTCATGCTGCTAAGGGTGCTAAATCCAATGACCAGTGCCCTTATACGCCAGTCACATGCAGACACGGAAGGTCCTGTGATGTCAGAGGTAGAGACTAGAATAATGCAGCTCCAAATCAAGAACATGAAGGAACGCCTCTGGCCAAGGGAAGCTGGAAGAGGGGAGGAAAGATTCTCCCGTAGAGCCTTCAGAGGAAGGTGGCCCTGCGGACACCGTGGTTTCCGACTTTAGCCTCCAGAACTGCAACAGAACACATTTCCGTTGTCTGAAGCCACTCAGTTGGTGGTAATTGGCTACAGCTGCGTTAGGAAACTAACACATCATCCTTTTAAATGCTCGGGTCTTCCACCGCAGGATTCTAAGAGAGTAGATTATCCCAATCCCTATTGTTGGGCACTTTAATCGCTTCAATCGTTTCCATTTGTAAAGGATGAGGAAGTCAATCTCCTTATAAATAAATCTCTTCCCTGCATCCAAGATTAATCAGAAACAAACAGTACATTTGCTGAGACCAAAGTTCTGTAAAATACTGAGGCAGTGAATATGTTTTTAGTCCTTCTTCTCTACTTGAGTGTGTCTGTTGATCCTCACTGTTTAAGCGGCTCACCTGTAAACCTGACCTGCTGTGGGCAAATCTTGTTAGCTGTGTTATCTGCTCCCTGAACATTTTTATCTTGATGCAGTCAGGTAGGAACAAACGAAGTCTTTGCCTAGAAAGTGCTGACCTGCTTCAGGGTTATACAAATATTCACCTCTACGGCCTTGCACTTTTTAACAGGATTTTTTTTTCAATTGTCACTGAGGTTTTTAATTCATTTGGGATTTATCTTAAGATATGAAAATGTGAAATTTGCTTAACTCGACTTTCCCATTGGCTGCTGCTCTGCCATCCTAACACCAAGACTTAAATGCTATAGTCATCACCAGTTGAGATCCTCTGAATGCTGGGCTTGGTTTTGGGGCTTTCTACAGAGTTCTCACTATCTTCTCCTTGTGGGGCCGATGCCCACCCTCCAACTGACAATCCTTTCTACACCTGGTAGAACAGCGGTGTCTCCTCTTTCACAAGTGCCTGAGTCATGCTCATTCTTTCTTCAGACAATGCTTAGAATTATTCTGTCAATTTTATAGGTGAGCACAATTGTATTTGAACTGAAACTGTACTGATCTGGAGAGAACGGACACCACTACCATATTAAGACTTTCCATCTAGACTTACTGCATGTTTCTCTGGTTATCAAAAGCTTCTTTTGGGGCGCCTGGGTGGCTCAGTGGGTTAAAGCCTCTGCCTTCAGCTCAGGTCATGATCTCAGGGTCCTGGGATTGAGTCCTACATTGGGCTCCCTGCTCAGCAGGGAGCCTGCTTCCTCCTCTCTCTCTCTCTGCCTGCCTCTCTGCCTACTTGTGATATCTCTCTCTCTCTCTCTGTCAAATAAATAAATAAAATCTTAAAAAACAAAAACAAAAACAAAAAACTTCTTTTAATGACCACCCCCAAGTGGGCCTGGAACTGCTTCACACCTCTGGGTAAATGTATTCCCAGGTATTTTATACATAGGTATATGTATACTTTTGGTCTTATGAATGGTATTAACATAATATCGTCTAACTGATTACTGCTGGTGTATAGGAAACTGTTGACTTTTTGTGTAGCCTACTTGTATTCTCTTACTTGTTCCACTGGGTTTTTTTAGTTGATTGGTGAGAAAAATCATCATTTGAAGAAAAAAAAAGAAGAAGAAAGAGAGAAGAAATTGTCTTACGTTTTTAAGATCTGTACATCTTCTTTCTGTCTTTTATTTTTTTAAAGTTTATTTATTTAAGCAATGTCTATGCTCAACATGCAGCTCAAATTTAAGACCCCATGAGCCAGGAGCCCCTCTTACTTCTTTTTTATGTCTTACTGAATTGGTTAGGACTCTGGGAACAATGTTATACAATAGTCAAGGTAAAGGTATCCCCGACTTGCTCCTGATTTAAAGAGAATGTCCCATACGGCAGGATTTTTAGGGGAGTGTTATAAGGTGTTACGGGAAAGATAAAAGGCCCATGTTCAACTTTGGGAAAACAGGCTAACGGCTTTATTTATTCTAATACTTTTTGGAAGTCACTGGGGTGTGACGTCCTTAGGAATGGGATGTAGGGGTGCCTGGCTGGTTCAGTCGGTGAGGCACGTGACTCTTGATCTCAGGGTTTTAAGTTCCAGCCCCATGTTGGGTGTGGAGATTACATAAAAATGAAATCTTTGGAAAAAAAAAATGGGCTGTTTGGAAACTTTTCCAAATTTGACTATGGAAGTCACTTTCTCTTTTTCTTTCCTCCTTCTCTCCTTTCCTCCCTCCCTCCCTTCCTTCCTTTCTTTCTCTTTCTGCCTTTCTTTCTATGTCTCTCTCTCCCTCTCTGGTGTTGGGGGGGAATATTCCACAGGATTGCTCTTTTGCAGAACTGCCTGGGAAGTTTAAGTCTACTCTTTCATTATTTGGTGTGATGCGGGCTGCTTAATGTAGGTGTGTATTCTTTCCCATATTAAAGAAATACAGTACATTATTCCTAGCTGATCAATTATCTTCTGAGAAACACGGGTAATTTAACCTTCTTTCGGGCATCTATCAAGATGTGACTTTCTTGCTTTTATGTGATAAATTACACCGATAGATGTCCTAAAATAAAACAACTTTTTATTCCTGGAATAAATCCTACTTGTCCATACTTTCATGAAAGGCTGGATTTGATGTGCTCGTATTTTGTTTTGGATTTTTATATTATTAATTCACAAGATAGGCTACTGTACTCTTTCTGTATACATCTGTCATTTATGGTATCAGTGTTGCAAATGAATTGGGAAACATCTCCTTTTTCAAAAAATTAAATCTGCTCTACCGAGGTACAATTTAAATGCAGTAAAAGTCACCCATTTTAAGTGCACGATTTGGTGAGTTCTGGAAAAGGTACAGTGGTGTAGCCACCTCCAGAGTCGTGGGATGGAATATTTTCATCTCCCCAAAAGTTCCTGCAGGGTCCTCTGGAGTCTTTCCCCCATTTCTTGGCAACCCCCAATCTGCTTCCACCTTTCTACCTGTATCGGGAACTGACAAACTATATAGCCCATGGCCTGTTTCTGAATGGCTTGTGTGCTAAGAATGGTTTTTATATTTTTAGAGGGTTGTAAAAAAAAAAAGCAAAACAACAAGAATATGCAAGAGAGAATATATGGCTGGCAAAGCTGAGAACAGTGGCCACCTGGCTGTCTGCGGGGAAAGCGTGCCAGCCTCTGCTCTTCCCCACCGCAGGGGCATCTCGGGTTTACTCTCCACGTCTTCGTTTCTCCTTCTTCACCGAGCCAGCGGACAGTAGTGCCTCCCACTGCCCCGTCTTGCTCTCCCAGTGTTAGCTTCTTTGCAATGTTTTTACGTCTTCTTTTCAACGCCTCTGTCCTCCTCTGCACCTCTCCTTTTCACGGCTTTTGTTTCGGGTTCCTTAGAACACTTCCTTTCCCGAATTCCTGACCTGTGCTTCTGCTCTTCCTCTGTCCATTCTTCAGTACTTTGGCACGGCTCATGCACGTTTGGGTGACGCAGCAACCGCTGCTGCAGATCTCAGCTTCTGGCTGACTGCCCCCTAGAACAGGAGTCTGTAGACTACTGTCTATGGCTTGTCTGCCTCACTTGCTAAGAGTGGTTTTTAATTTTTTAAAGGATTGTATTTTAAAAAATATAAAATTTTTAAAAAACCACAAAAACAAAAAACTAAGAAAACTATGGGGCAGAAACCCTTTGCTGCCCACAAACCCTAAATTATTTCTCATGTGGTCTTTTATGGAGACAGTTGTGACCACTGCCCTATTAGAGCATCACTCTTCTGTGACGTCATGACTGGCTCTTGGAATTGATGAACTGCAGGCCAAACCTACAAACCAGCTACGAGCATCTTTCCACCTGAGCCCCTACCTGCGAAGCTGATTCACTGAGGCTTTATTTCAGAAGCAACCAACCTACTCTAATTCTGGACAACCTGCTTTCTGCATGATGCTACCTCCCTCTGGGCACAGAAACATGCAGGGGTGGGGTATGGACACAGGGATGCACTGGAGAGTAGGAGGCAGAGCGCTGGGAAAGGGGACCTCACAGATCGGTACCTCGGAGTTGGAGGGATGGCTGTCTTATTTTTAGGTCACTGTGAACCCGGGATATCTGCATTAAGGCTCAGCCTCAGGGGATAAAACACATCTTCTATTTCCTCTTTTTTGGGGGTAAAGAGGATTCCATTGCAAAAGAAAAGAAAAGTTGTAAAATCACTAAGTGAAGGCTTCGAGACAATAGGCTAACGTGATGACCTATTACCGTATTAATCAAAAAGCATAATCATAAATGTTACCTGTAATCATGCACCACTTTCCTTGCATTCTCTAGTTGTTCGTTGGTTAACAGGATATTCCTGGGATCTGTTACAGTGAAGAAATGACTGGCCCGGCCAACAAAGGTGCTTTGATCCCATCGAGGGTCCTTGATATTAATGTTCGGTGGAAGTTCTCCAGACATCGTCCTGGACTCTAGAGGGTCAAAAAGACAAGTCTACTTACTTAAGACTTACAGTGCTGCTACTAGATCTTTCCATGTGACATTAGCAGACTGAAGGACCGAGTCCCTGTGAAGGCTTCAAACCACTGCTTTTCTTTTTTATTCCTGCTTCCCTTTCCTATGTTTCTAATATCAGTTCGAATGGCAGTTTTCTTTTCCAGGTCATTTTTCACTAAGTTATTTTTTTAGCTCTTCTCAAGTTCTTAGGTACCTTAAGATGCTAGATGCAGATGCTGGGTGTTATTTATACTTTATCAAAATCTCAAACTAATATGTATCATAGCCCACTGGATCAAAATCGAGCACGTTAGGACAACAGATGGGAGGAATCCACTGCCCATGAGACAGCCGGTCAGGGAAACTGAGAAAGTAAAAACCGGCCCTGCTTCTGCAAAGCCAGCTGGACTAACGAGCACAGGTAAGTTAGATGCAAGGTTAACAGGAAGCCATACTTCTCCCGAGGTCACAGCTACAAAGTTTCCTAAGACTGCCCTTCTTTGAATGACTTCGGCTTCTTATCTCACAGAGACATCATGTCTTCTATAATCACAAACTATTAGAAACTTTGCTATCTGAAATCGAAACAGAAAGAATTTAACATCCTACTCTGGACAATGAAAAGGAGCCTGGATTTCCAGCGTAGGTGTGGGGTCTCAGATGAGGGAGTTTCTGGACGTGACATTCCATGTTTTTCTTAACTTTGCACTTTCCAAGGAAACAGGGCGGTGGGGCCATGTCACACACAGTCTAGGCCTTAACACCCAGCCCTGGTCCGAGCCAATCAGAATGTTACTTCACTAAGCTTCACCAGAAGTCCACCACAAGCTCTAGCTCCTCCCTTGTTGGTGAGACACACTGTGTTCCTCTGGTGTGTGGTCTCCCTCGATGCAGGAAGCCAATGAGCGTGACCCTGTCGGTCTACGGGTTTGTCCCCTGGGTTCTGGCGGACTGAGCTGTGGTGAGAGAAACACCTAAACTTCAGATCAGGACACATCCACATCATAGGCAGGAAGTCCAGGACACGAGAAATATAACGGACCTCAAAGAGCTTTGCCATCGTATGAGAAACGTCTAAACTTTGAATTAGAATACATCACACGTGTGATTCATAAAACATGCAAAAAAGCAAAACAAAACCTCCAGTTCACATCCAGGAGAGCAGGAGTTTTTAGATGTGTCTGTAGAGACCTGGGGCCTTGCTGAGATTCCTCAGTGCCCCCCGGGGAATGGAGGGGATTCAGCACGTGGGGTTACAGCAAAGGAGGCTGACGAGGAGGGACCAGAGGGAGAAAAAGCAAGGAGAGCCCGGTGTCCTGCAAGACAGACTCTCCGTAGTCCAACCGCCCAAAAGGAAGAACACCTGGGTAGGTGGTGACACCCCTCGTGGGATCGTGGGGCAAGGAGCATACAACCCCGAGGGGCCGGTCGAGGGGAGGGGGACGCCGCAGAGACAGGCGTCTTTGCAAGTGCTAAGAATTCTGAGCCACGGTGGTAGCGAGCAGGGAGAGACTGCACATACGCATCCTCCCTGGGGAACTGCTCATCGCTGCAGAGACAGTCACCATCTCCTGTCTCAAGATTCGGATTCAGGAGGCCTAGCGCGAGGCCGGGCAGGTGACTGTGCCGGCGCTCTGGCCCGGCCCTCCAGCAGTCTGGGCCCTGGGCTGTGGCTATGTGCGCAGCGGCGGCTCCCTTCCTGGCCTTTCTCTGTGCTGCCTATGCCGTCCCTCGGGCCTGAGCCATCACCGCGTTCCCCGGTGGATGTCTGATGTGGGCGGTTCTCATGAAACCCAGCGCCAAGTAATCTTTCTCCCCTTCAAGTACAATCCTCAGCATCACTATTTGTCCTTTATACCTACAATACATCATCCCCCAAGGTCACACGCTGCTTTCAGAGAATCCTAGTTCTTTGTCACAAACCATCTCTGATTTGTGAAATAGAAAGCAGCATTGAGGTCAAGTTGCCGCAAACATGATCTGGGTTGAAAACCTGGTAACTGGGGCGCCTGGGTGGCTCAGTGGGGTAAAGCCTCTGCCTTCGGCTCAGGTCATGATCTCAGGGTCCTGGGATCGAGCCCCGCATCAGGCTCCCTGCTCGGCGGGGAGCCTGCTTCCTCCTCTCTCTCTGCCTGCTTCTCTGCCTACTTGTGATCTCTCTCTGTCTCTCTGTGTCAAATAAATAAAATCTTAAAGAAAAAAAAAAACCCTGGTAACTATAAAATCAAAACGTCCTACTTGCACAAGAGCTGGATAGATCTTTAAAAAGACCCACCATTTACAACTGTACCATACAGATGAGGAAACAGAGGCCCAGGGGTGAGGTAGGGGTGCGGGCAGGGAGAGGCAGATAACCTGGCAAGGTTGTGCGACTGGTGCCCACGGGCAGCAGAGGAAGAGCCCGCAGGACCAGGGCAGGACTGTGCTCCTGGGCTCCGGTCTGCCAGTTCCCTCCTCCTCCACCAAGCTCGGTTAGCTAGGTTCCCCTCCAAGTATACCAATTAATGCCTCCACAGAACCGGCCTCGGAGGCCCTTCTTTTCCCTCTAGATGAATAGGTTTCTAGTGATGCTGTGAAGTTCTGCACGACGAGGCTCCTGGGGCGACTTGGGAGCACGTGAGCAAGAGGGCTGTGGAGGCCTCACAGAGTCCTTCTCTAACAGGCAGAGAAAAAGGGGAGAGGTGGGGAAAGGAATTTCGGCATGTGTGGAGTGTGTACACAGGCGAGGAACTGGGCTAGATGCAAGCTGCGCCTCCGCGCCCGTGGCAGAACGTTCTGTCTCCGCTCTCATGACAGTGTGCCCTATCAACACTATCCACACTTCATGGAAGAGGAAAATCAGAATCTGAGATCGTGCTCCCAATGGACCCTTATCTACCCAGCGAGAGAGGAAGGAGGCAGATCTTGGGACTCCAGGCCAAGCCCACCCAAACCCAAACACTGAACACATACAGCGATGGGCCTTGTATGCCTTCCCCAGGATGTGCATATCCTAGCCCCACACACTGCAAATATGTTACCTTCTGTGGCAAAGGGACTTTGCTGGTGTGATTAAGTTATGGATCTTGAGACTGGGAAACTAGCCTGGCTTATTCAGGTGGGTATGAGGTGATCACAAGAGCCACTGCAAGAGAAAAAGGAGGGCAGGAGACACAGAATCAGAGGAACAGAAGTGAGACAAGCAAAGATTGGGGTGAGGTGGGGCGGTGAGCCAATGAAGGTGGGCAGCCTCTCGAAGATGGAAAAGGCAAAGAGCCTCCAGAAGTCAAGGAGACTCATTTTAGACTTCCGACCTCTGGAACTATAAGATGATGTGCTATTTTACAACCACTAACTTCAGGCTTATTTGTTATAGCAGCAATAGGAAACTAATACAGTACTATTTTCCCTACTTAGAAAGGATTTCAAATAGAACTATATACTGGCATAAAAAATACCAGCTAGCTTCGACAACCTGTCTCTGCCCCTACCAGCTGCAAAAAACATAAAAAAGTCTAATCAGGAATGCCATATTAAAATGCTTATAAAGACAGCCGATGTCAAGCCAGGTACCAGTTTAATTATTAACTGCGACTCCCAGGTTTCAATTAGACAAACTTTTCATGCATGAATCTTCAAGCACACTTCACTTTCTCAACTCTAAATAAGTCAACCAGTTTCTAGAATCAGGAGTCCTACTTTCATTTTTTTTTCTTTTTAAAAATCTGTGTCCTATTGTACATTAAATAGTGGGCCCAGGAGTGGTCCCGCCATGGCCCTGGGGCACTCATCTTCCTCCTGTCCCCCTACCCCCACCCCAGGCCTGGGCGCTCTGATTGCAGACCAAGCAATAGCTCTTGGTGCACTGAGTCATGGTACTGGGGGAGGGGGCACTGAGGCACTGCCTGGGACCCCTCTCATCAGCACCCCAGGCATGCTGCATTTTGTACCTGGGCCTCTGACCCTGCAGCCACTTCCAGGGGGAATGTGCCCGCATGGACTTTGCCACCACGTGGGGGGGGGTCCCTGGGACATGCCCCCTATCCATCTGCTCGCTGGACCAAGGGCGTGACTGCTTGCTCAAACCACCGTGTCCTGGGCGCCCGCTGGTTGGTGGGCAGCACTGGTCCCTGCATACTGGGGGCAGCTGTTTGGGTCAGAGGGTTGGGGGTGCTGAAGCCAGCTCGGGCACCTCTGCGGGGAGGAAGCCAAGTCCCCAGGAGCGGGAGAGGAAGGAACTGGTTTGGTTTCCTCGCAGTTCTGGCTCAGCCATAAAGGGCACGGCCATCTGGAAGTTCATGGTTCCTGGGCTTTGCTCCTTCACACTCCACCTAAAATGAACCTAGTCAAAGAGCAGGCACCTTTGCAGGGAGTTGTCCTCAAACACAGCTGAGCACATGGGTCTGGCAGTTTTACAACAGGTACTCACCAACTAGGAATTTCTGCAGAGAACTCTGAATGAAGTCATTACGTTGTACAACTTTATGATGCCATTGGGGACAGCAGGAATGAGCAAGAAGCCAGAATGGTTCAAAAGGAGGTTTCAGCGAGGGGAGCCTTGATGGCTCAGTCGGTTAAGCATACGACTCTTGATTTTGGCTCAGGTCATGATCTCAGGGTTGTGAGATGGGGCCCCTGTGTTGGGCTCTGTGCTGGGCGTGGAGCCTGCTTAAGATTCTCTCTCTCCCTCTCCCTCTGCCCCTCCCTTCGCTCATGCTCTCTTCCTCTCTCAAAAAAAAAAAAAAAGTTTCAGAGAACAACATATATACCTTTGGATCGCAGAAGTAGCATGGATAAGGAAAAATGCCGTACCTTAAAGGGACAGACTGCACAGGACACCAAGGAATGTGTTCAAGAATGTGTGGCTTTATCACACCAGAAGCAAGTGAAAGATGCCACGTCGAGAATCACAAGACATCAGTGGGAAGGCTACTGCCTTTGCGGGTCTACCTGAGGCTCTGACAGTTGTGTGCAACTGCTGAACCATCTTCAGGAATTCGGAGGGGCCATGGAGAGAGAGACAGGAGGGGAGGAACATCACAGCCACAGGGGGAACTAAGTGAAGAGCTTCCCCAGCAGGAACTTAGGAGCCAGTTACCAGCGGGTTTGATAACTGCAGATGGTCAACAGCAAAATGTGATGGATTACACATCATCTTGGCACATATCTGACATTCAACAGATTCAGCCTTCACAATCTGAACGGATGGAATAGGGGTGCTGACGGGGACAGATGCTATTAAGAGTCCAGAACAGAGACCTGACAGGGAGATGGCTGGTGAAGGGGACCTCCTTGTATACTTAAATAGCTGTAAGGAGCTTCCTGAAGTTTCACCAACTGAGGTGTTAATTCTGACTTAAGAATCTTTCCCATGAGTAATTTTAAAAGAAAAATTGTATTTTAAAGGTATTAAAATATTTTTTGTAGGAGAAAAAAACTGAGATTTTAAAGTTTTCTGTGGTTAACTGACATTACTTTGCTATCCTAAGATAGTCAAGGCTTTATCACTTAAAGACAAAATCACTTGCAGTGAACTCAGGATGTGGCTATCTGGAACCATTAATTATGAGACAATTAGATTGCATTTAAATGAATCATTTCTAAAGAGATTATTTTACACATTATATATGTTGATTCATTAATCGACCCCAGAAAGGGGATGGAAATAATCTCTTAGGAGGAAAATAACTTCAGATTCAATCTCTTGGCTAAGGTTTTATAGAAATATAGTCTCAGGGAGCCCCATCAAAATATATTTCTCCAAGTCTTTGTATTCATTCATTCACAAAATTACTTTATGCATACAATATTCACTGAAGGCCTCTCTTGTACCCAACACTGGCTTGATCCTGGGTTTGGAAAGACACCCCCCCCCCACAGTAAACAGTAAGTTGAAAAACAAACATTTTAATGAATACAACCTAAATTTCCCCCAAAAAACCTGTAGACATATTTTACACATAGAGCTTATTGTGTAAGGGCATCACTTAATTCTGCTGATAAAGTCTTCAACTGAGTTATCAGATCACTAATCTTGCTGAATGACTCTGGTATCCAAATCTATACACTTTTCAAACTAACCATTATTTCAATGGAGTAAGCCTGCTCTGAAATCCGTAATAACCAAGTCACAGAGTTTATAAGGTTTTTTTTTTTTAACATTTATTTTTAGGGGCACCTGGGTGGCTCAGCTGGTTGAGCAACTGCTTTCAGCTCTCATGATGATCTCGGGGTCCTGGGATCGAGCCCCGCATCGGGCTCCCTGCTCAGCGGGAAGTCTGCTTCTCCTTCTCCTTGCTGCTCCCCTCTGCTTGTTTTCGCTCTTTTTCAAATAAATAAATAAAATCTTTTTTAGAAAAAGATTTATTTTCAGAGAGAGAGACATAGCAGGCGTGTCGGGGGAGGGGCAAAGGGAGAGATACCCCCAAGCAGACTCCACGCTGCGTGCAGAGCAGAACTCGGGACTCAGTCTCATGACCCCAAGATCATGACCTGAGCTGAAACCATGAGCTGGCCACTCGACCAACTGCACCACCCACGTACTCCAAGTTTATAAACTTTTACAGCCCAAGTGAGTGCCATGACCAAGATCTTCTACTCAGAATGCATGACCTATTATAGGCCTGCTGGCAATGTTAAATAACTCCATCTTTCCCCAAGTCATTATTTAAACTGTATCACAATCTTCATGAACAGTTCTGGGAGGGCATTTCTGCCTTCCTGGAAGGTTAGATGTCACCCGGTCAGCACACAGCTATGCAAGGGTGAAAACCGCCTGCTTGTTCCTCGGCCCAGGACCACCTCCCACCACACATAAGCCTCAGGGCTGGTGAGTGAAGTCTGCACCAACTAGGCAATGGTGATCAGTTTCGTTTCCAAATAAGTTCACTGAACGAGTTGGTGAGCTGAGCTTGAACTCCTGGCTCCAAGCTGTACCTTCCGAGCTGTCTTGTAAGTGGGGATCCCTGGACAGAGGGAAGGAGAGAAGCAGTGTGTAGTGGTCAGGGGACTGTGTCTGTGGAGACAGCAGACCCAGTTCACATCCCAGCTCCACCAATGATGCTGTGACCTCGTATACATCAACCCACTGCTCCAAGTTCCTGGATCTTTAACAAAATTAGGGTACTACTTCACAATAACCACTAATTCAAATAACCATACAAGAGCTTTCCTCGTATTATTATCTCATCCAACCCTCACAACAGTTCCATTTCCAAGGGTGGGTAGCGAACTTGCTCAAGTAAGCAGGGGCGCCAGAATGTGACCCCAAGCTGTCTGGCTCCAGAACCTGGCTCGCTGGAGAAGCAGCTGTGACCAGGAAAGTATTTCCCTGGAGATTCCGATTCAGTAGAGCTGTGATGGGGCCTAGGAATTAGATTTTTAAGAAGTACACCAGGGGTATCCTATGATTAGGTAAATTTGGGAAAATTATGCTGGAAAAGACATAAAAATAATACATGAAGAATGACTCCAACCCCTGCCAGTTGAGAGAAGATGCTGACCTTCTTGCAGGGCCAGCACGGATATTTAGATGATTCCCTGGTCATTAATGCTGGTGGCTCGGCCTGTTCTTTCTGGCAGGTTGCTGCTGAGGCTAGCTCCCTGTCCTGTGGCCTGGTCCTGTGAGCACCTACCCAGACAACCTTTGGAATCAGAACTGGACTGGACCAAGTGCAGTGTGGATGGAGTCCTGACTCTGTCACTTCCTTTCTAGCCATGTCACCGGCTGAGTCACTGCCCATCTCTGAGCCTCAATATTTTTATCTATAAGATGGAGGAAAGATTTGGTTCACAGAGTTGGAAGGATTAGTAAGTGAGGTGTACAAGGCAGCTTTTAAATCTTTATTAACTATCAAATGCTAAACAGAGGTAGGGCACATTTCCCCAGGAGTGGGAGCTCCTGTCCTCACTGGCTGAAGTTCTGCCCATAAATGCAGTCGCTGCTGGTGGGGGTGGTGGTGGTGGGGTTGTGGGAGCAACGGACTGGAGCGTGGCTGCCTGAGGAAGACGATCAGAAATGTCTAACAAAAAGCACTTTTCTCCAAGATAAACTTTATTTTCCAACCTTCAGCTACATGCCAAGAAAAAATGCTTAAAATGGCAAAAAATTTTTCTTCCAAAATTTTGCAGGTACAAATTAGCCGAGAATGTATTTTTCAACAGGGACTTACTAACAAAGACCTTTAACCCCGGCAAAAAATTAACAATGGAAATTAAATTATTAAACTAGAAACTTGCTGGTGATTAAAACAACTTTGAAAGAGGTTTGAAAGAGGTAAGAAAGCCGGGTTGCCCTGGTTTGTTTAGTTAGGGCCAGGCAGGTGCAAAACAGCCCGCCGAAGTCACTGTCTGGGGGACAGGACTGAGTGCCCATTAAGTGCCAGACGCTAGGCTTTTCAGGCATTACGAGATGCCAAATCCTTATTTCAGTCTTCCAAGAAAATGTCCCTTATTTGTCGAGCTGCTCGGAAAAATCAAGCATCACCCCCAAAATGGCAGAGCCCAGAAGTGCTGCTTGTCTGTCTTTCTGCCACGCTTCTGACCCTTGGGAGGCCAGAGGTGATGTGGCTGCCAAGGGCAATCACCTTAACCAGAGGAGCCTAAAGAACCATGTACTAATTTGTTTGGCTTTGGGGTGGTTGTCCACAAACCCCATTCCTTTCTCATGGGCGTGGCCACACAGAAGATCAAATTTTAGACCAGAAGGCTGAATCCTGGGCAAAGAACTAGACTCCTTCAAAGTGAATTCAAAGTGTATTTCACATCAATGGCTTTCTGTTGCATACTCGCCTCTATTCCAGGGGGCTTTTCTAGAATCAAGAAGACATGGGGAATTACTGCCTTCTGCCTGTCTCCCTGCTGGCATCCTCCTCAGCCCCTATCTCCCACCCCACAATGTAGATCCACTTTTGGATTAACTTGAGAACATCCCCAAAACAGTGCAATCACCGGCCATATTCCAGTCCTTAAGATCAACTTTGGGCTTGGGTTTCTTAATCACTTTCTTAGGATAGAAGACGTTCTCATCCCCCACCCCCCCTTTTTAAAAATTCTATTGGTTTTTACTTGATATAGTGGCATCAGTCTCTAGAAATGTTAAAATATTCCCAAACTGTAGTATTTTGGATGTATTCAGTTGAGTATTTATTTTTCTACCCACTTTAAAGAGTCAAGTCAGGTTACATATAATGTCTCTGAAAACATTTGACAAAGGAATAGGTAACTAAAAACTTAGCAACTTTGAACTTTATATAATTACACATAGGTCTTATACTTATTCTAACAATTTTTCACATGGTAGATAAGTCAGCCTTTTTTTTTTATGACTTATTGCTACTGATTTCGTACCTTTAACCTCATATAAAAGGTGGATTCCACCCATGATTATACTCCAACTAAATACATCTGACCACTGCTTGCACAGTAGGTTGGATATAGATGCCATATTTTATTCTAAGGCAGTGGACAGCACAAAGTTTGGGTGATGGAAGGCTCTTAAGGTCACTGCTGCTCTTGGATGTCTTCTAAGCTTTCTCCCCAGGAAGTAAAGAAGGGGAGGTGGATGCTTCCTCCCAAATGGCAGCCCTCTATACCCATCCACATGAGATTTCATAAAACTTGTACAGAGTAGTAAGAGCATTCTAAATATCTGACTGACCCTGAAGTATACGCAGCCTTTGCTATACGGGTTCCTCTCTGAAAACTACAACCACAGATATGTACCCTGTCCTGAAGGCCCATGGGTTTGAACACCTGCACTCAATCTAAGACTTGAAGGCATACATGGAGCAATAATACGTAGGGCTAGGCTAGATAGGAACAGAGAGATCTTTCCTACCACACTGTCGTTTCTGCAAGCTAGATACCTGCAGTCCTAAAGGCAGCAAGGACCTGCCTGAGGTCCCAGAACTTCTTGGTAGAGCCTCCACTCATCCTCCCAAAGAGTTCCCCTCTCTTCTTATAGGTCTTGTATGTCAAGTCTGAGTTCAGCACTGTAAGAGCTGCAAAGCCTTACCTGCAAAGTGCATACCCACTTCCCACCTATTATAAAGCCTGGAAACTGGGGATGTTCAACAGGAGAGAAAACCAAGAGGCGTCCAAGTCAAAGTCAAGAGGGCAAGGCAGAAGAAGGGATTATGAGTTTGAGAAAAAGTACAAACAGAATGCAGTGGGGATTCAGAAGGCAGTTGTCCACAAAGTGATTAAGTGCCTGAGCTCTGAAGTCACTCAGAAGTAGGCATTTTCATTCAGGCACTCAACAAATACTCCTTGAAGTCTACCCAGTGCAGGCAATTGTTGGATGCAGGGAGGGATAGGTGAGCAAGACAAAAATAGGGCCTGGTCATAAGATGAGAAAAAAACGAGCAAGGAGGGGCGCCTGGGTGGCTCAGTGGGTTAAAGCCTCTGCCATCAGCTCAGATCATGATCTCAGGGTCCTGGGATCGAGTCCCGCATGGGGCTCTCTGCTCAGCAGGGAGCCTGCTTCCTCCTCTCTCTGCCTGCCTCTCTGCCTACTTGCGATCTCTCTCTGTCAAATAAATAAATAAAATCTTTAAAAACAAAACAAAACAAAAAAACGAGCAAGGAAACACAATTTCAACTGATGACAGATGCTATTTAAGAAAAAAACACAGGGGTCGTCTAACAGAGAATGCGTGCGTGAGGGGGCGATTTTAGACAACACAGTCAAGAAAAAGCATCTTTGAGCAAGTAACATTTAAGGTGAGACTTGGCCTTGCTTTACAGGCGGCCAACTGTGTGATCTTGTGCATGTTCCTCCACCTCTCTGGGCACCAGCTTTCGCATGGGGATTATGAAAGCAAAACGGAGAACCTCCCAGGGTTGGAAGAATGTAAAAGTCAACGGACCTACGGCACCTGCATACACGCAGTGGATGCCACGGCTGTCATTGTGGGACGGTCAGAGACCTGTGACACGTGGGAAAGATCCAGGGAGCATGGAGATGCAAGGTCGGTCCGGGACCAGTCTCTCCCCTCTCTCTTTCCTGCGAGATCGCGGGCTCCAGGGCCGAGGCCAGGGTGTCTCCTCTCTGACCCCGCGGCCCAGCTGTGCGCCCGAGGAATGTGCGGGCACGGGGGTCGGTAACACCCAGTCACCGGGCAGTCCCTCCCGCCCGGAGCGCGGTGGCCTGTCCCCGCGGCAGCCATTTTGGGTGTCCTCACCGCGGGGAGTTTCGTCACGCGGCCGCCGGGCACAGCGTGGCAGGGCGCGAGCCGGCGTGGATGGGTGAGCCCCTTCCCATCGGGGCGAGGCGCGCTCCGCCACCGGGGCTCCGGGGGACCTCAGGGGCCGGTCAGGCTGCTGCAGGCTGGGAAGGAGCCAGGCGGCGGGAGGGCAGGGGTCCCTAAGGTGCAGGGACCGCCCCCTCCCCGACCCCGGAATCCCCGGCCCGGCCCGGGGGCTCCCGACCTCCCGCCCGGGGGGAACGGGGGGGGGGTGTCTCCGCGCCGCCGGCCCGCGATCGCGCGCCCCCGGCCCGGCCCTCG
>LNAC01000017.1:1195940-1364604 GCA_002007465.1 Ailurus styani
CCGCCGCCGCCCGGTGCGCGCCCTCGGAGCGCGTCCCCGTGCGCAGGGAGGCGGCCGCGTGGAGCCCCGGACCCGCCCCGCCCCCGCGCGCTCTCCCGTGCCCGCGCTTTCGCTGCTGGCTCCTCCCCGCTCTCCGTCGCCGCGGTCAACCCCCAACCTCACCCTCCCGCCCCGGGAGGCCCACTCTGCGCAGGCCAGTGCCATGGCTTGCCGTTTGGGCTGCCCCGCGAAGACTGCCCCTTCCTCGATCTTGATCGCCAGGTCTTGCAAAGGGTCCGCAGCCACCCATTCACTCACTCGCTTGTTCACTTAAACCGTGTTTCCCAAAGTGGGGAGTTTGGCATCGGTGGTGCCACAAGGCAATTTAAGCGGTACAAGGGCCACGAACTGGCTTATGTTTTTAAATGAATGGCTCTGGGAGTCTGGGTGACTCAGTGGTTAAGCGTCTGCCTTCATCTCGGGTCTTGGGATCGAGCCCCGCATCGGGCTCCCTGCTCAGCGGGAAGCCTGCTTCTCCCTCTCCCACTCGCCTGGCTTGTGTTCCCTCTCTCCTGTCTCTCTCTCTCCTTCAAATAAATAAAATCTTAAATAAATAAATAAAAGAATGGCTCTGGGTGCTGTGTGGAAAGGTGATGTGGAGGCAGAAAGAGGCCAGGAGGGATGCTACCCGGTTGACTGGGACCCGGCTGTTAAAGCTGAGGTGGTGAGAATTATTGGATTCTTGGGTATATCTTGGGGGCAGATGAAATCTAATATATGGTGAATCACATCATGTTCATGGAGAAGATACCATTTTTAAAGTCGAATTCTCCCTCAAATAACCTAGAAATACAATGCAATTCCAAACACAATTCTGACAAATCCAGTGTGTAAGAGTGCGTTCCTACAACTTTATAAAGCGTGTATGGAAAAAGAAACAGAAGTAGCCAAAAACAATTTTGTTTAGTGCAGCCACACAGAGGTACCCGACATGGACCCTGCTCGTATAGAAATGTGCTCTGAGCTGGCATCCCAAGTGAGGGGGCAAGGATAACTATTCACTAAATGATACTGGGGAAGCTGAATCTCTACCTTATATCATATACAAAACTCAGCTCTAGGTGGATTAAAGACCCGAGTACGAGAAGCAAAACTCCCAAGTTTTTAGCTGACGATGTAGGAAGGTATGTTTATGACCCTGGGATAAGGAGACATTCTTAAATAAACACAAAAATGTACAAAACATAAAGGAAAGATTGAAAAATTAAACCTCAGGAAAATGGCTCTCCAATGAAAGCATAAGAGAAGTGAGAAGTTCATGGAGCGGGAGGAAATATTTTCAATGCATGGATATGGTAAAGAATACCTACCCAGAAAATATTACCAAAAACCATTTACAAACTAGTAAGAAGAAATAACCCAACGGAAAGACAAAATCATGAATATACAGAGAAGGAAAAACAAATGGCCCCCACACATAAGTAAAGATATTCCAACTGACCAGTGATTTGGGGCCTCAGCAGTGGTTTCACAAATAGTTTTTTGGTGGCATTCCTAATCCTCAGAATTCCTATGAATGTTGAACCAGTTTCTGTTCTTTACCATACCCTGTGCCAAATGTTTGGCTCAAAAAGATTAAAAAAAAAATCCCTCCCTCACAGAGCTTATTGGCAAAGAGATAGACATGGAAACAAATAATTACAAGAAATGATTACTGTACAATATAAAAATTGCAACAGTATAATGGGGGCTGTTTGACTAAGGGCTATGAGGACTTGGAAAGGGGACTACCTAGCTTGCCTGTGGAATGGGGTTGCCAGACACGGAACAGAGGCAGAGTGTTATCAGTTATCTGTTGCCACAGTAATGTTAGAACAGAACCACAAAACCTCAAGAGTATATACAACAAGGAACATTTATTTTTGTTCCCCGGTCTAAGGTGACTGGCAGTTGTGTTGATGGAAGCTGGGCTCAGCAAGGCTTACTCATGCGTCTGGACAGCTGTGGGCTGTCGGTGGCTTGGTAGATCTTAGCAAGGCTCTCTCACATGTCTGGACCCTCAGCTGGGACAAGTGGACCAACAAGGGTGTGGAGGAGGGAAAGAGGGAGGGAGAGAGAGAGAGAGGAAGGAAACTCAAGGCTTCTTAAGGCCAAAGCTTGGGACTGACATGCCTTTACTTTCACTTCATCCCACTGGTCAAACCAAATTACAAGCCCAGTCCAGATTCAGGGGAAACTAGATGTTATATCTTGATGGGAGGAGCTATAAGGTGACATCACAAATAGGTGTAGATATACAGGCAGGTGGAGAACTGGGGACATCCTTTACTGAAAATTCTGTAATGCGGGTTTCTTTGCCTTCCCAGCACCCCATTGATTTTGGTGGAGTGCCCCTGTGGAGCGCTCACTTCATTTGATCCTGGTCAGATTGTCAATCATTTATCTCCTCACCCCGCCACAGTCTTGGGTACAAGACCTAAGCTGGACCAAACAGAATCCTGTCCTGAATTTGTATGGGGGCTCATGCCCTTCCCCTGCCCCTATTGTGGTTACTGAGCGGGGAGAATGTGGATCAGGGGCTGTGTGTCGGGGCAGACTTTCTGCCACTCTGCAGAAGAGGAACTAAGTTGAAAGATGAAAAAGAGACAAAGTTCAGATGACATCATTTTAGACCCTGGCTCAGCCAACCCGAGCCCCCGGGGTTCCAGTTATGGGAGCCAATAAAGCCACCTGCATATGCTCTCTCTCTCTCTCTCTCTCTCTCTCTCTCTCTCTTTTAAATTACAAAGCTCTTTCCAGTTAGATTCCTGTTCCTGATTGACTTGGGGTGGGGTTCACAGAGAGGGTGACATCTGAGCTGAGTAGAACTAAATTTGAAAAAGTAGGAAAAGGAGACGGAGGTAGTAGAAATGAGCTGAGGATGTAAGAATGAAAAGTAAGTGTCCGCATGTGTTTCTACCATTGTTTCAAATAAATGGTCTTTGGAAACTAAGTAGTGTGGAAGCTAAGAGAGTATTTTCCAGCTTGTTGAGGAGATGGAGTGCCAGGGAATTCTTGCTAAGCTTGCATCAGCAAAGGTTGCAAAACCCTTGCATTTTAATATGGACTTTGAACTGTTCAGGGCATGGCAAAAATAAAACAATGCTAAGTCAGCAAAGAAGGGGATACATTTCTGAGCATACTAAAAGTTCAATGAGCTGAAGAAAGATCTTGCTGAGTAAGCCACAAGATGAAGTTTTCCTCCCAATAGAATAGGGAATTTGGTGAGAATCATTCTTTTTTATATTAGCCTTCTAGTGAAAACTTTAAGTTCCAGATTATATTAGGCAGGTATTTATGATGATAAAATGAATATACAGTCTTATGAGTTTGAAGAGGTTGGAAAAGTTCATGCACACACTCCATGCTCTTCCTCAGCACTCTCCCTGATAGATTATTTTAAGTTAAGTTTTCTTCTAGCATTTTCTTTTCTTTTCTGACCCATTAAACTTCTGCTTATCCTGTGCTTGAGTTTCCACTCCCTGTACGTATGATGGAAGCACACAGCCCAGTGCTAAATATAGGATCTGGATGCAGACCAACTTGGCTTCTGAGTTCATATCTGCCCTGATTGGTTATAAGACCCTAAACTGACGAGCTCCTTAACTTCTCTGTGCCTTAGCTTCTCTGTCTCTAAAGCTTCTATGGTGCTGTTGTGAAGCTGACCCGAGAAGAGGTATATGCAGACCTTATCAGGGTGCCTGGCCACAGGGAGGCTCAACACTAGAGGCTCAATGCTTGAGAGCTCTTGTTGCCCAAGTCCCGGCTTCATGGCTCCATCGGCACTTTGTAAATCTCATGTGGACACTTACCTCATGGCCTTCCGCCATGGTCTTAGAGTCCAGTCTTCTCTCTAGACCAAGAACCCCTTTAAAAGAAAAAAAAACAAAACCAAAAAACAAACCCATGAACTCACTCAAAGTTCCATCTCCAGTGTCTAGCACAGTTCAGGGTGTGTGGTGGATTTAGTAAGCTTTGGCTGAGAATGTGGTTAGATTGTGATGTGCATATTTTATGATCTACAGTCTTCATTTAAAGTTATAGTTCAGGGCGCCTGGGTGGCTCAGTGGGTTAAAGCCTCTGCTTTCGGCTCAGGTCATGATCTCAGCGTCCTGGGATCGAGGCCCGCATCGGGCTCTCTGCTCAGCAGGGAGCCTGCTTCCTCCTCTCCCTGTCTCTCTGCCTGACTCTCTGCCTGCTTGTGCTCTCTCTCTCTGTGTCTAATAAAAAAAAAAAAAGTTAGAGTTCAGAGCAACCCTCTCCGGTCCTCTCCCTCTTTGGGAGCTTTGTACTATTGCTCAATAAACTTTGCTTTACTATCATTCAGTAAGAATAAAATAAAATATTATGGACATTGGGGATGGTTTGTGCTATGGTGAGTGCTGTGAAATGTGTAAGTCTGATGATTCACAGACCTGTACCCCTGGGGCAAATAATACATTATATGTAATAAAAAAAGACAAATAAAATAAAAAAGTTAGAGTTCATAAACATTTTTCTCGAATTGCTTTATAATCTTTGTTGTTCATTCATTCCTGCTTTTATTCAATGGATGCTTATTGAACACCAATTAAATATTAACGATTGTTCCAGGGGCTGGGGATTTTACATTGAAAAGAACAAATTTAACTCCCTGCCCTCAGGCAATTGACATTCTAGAAGGAGGAGACAGACAATAAACACAGTGAGTGAATACCAGTATAGAGTGGTAGGAAGTGCTAGGGGTAAATAAAGCAGGGAGAGGTGGCAGGGAGTGTCCTCAGGGCAGACCTCTGGGGGAAAGAGTCCTTAGTTACTTGAATGACTGTGGAACATTCCATGGAGCGGATGTGTCATCATCCACTCAAGCCGGAGAGGGGACTCTTTTATACGCTGTCCACTCAAGTGCATTTGATTTTGTGGGGTTTTGGCAATAACAGTGTTCATGAGCCCACTGTGAGCAGGGTGCAGAGAAGTCCTTTTCACAATCTTCTTCTCTAGTCGGTACAGGAACCCTGAGGGGTGAACTACTTGCATTAGTCAGAGTTCATGAGAGAATTAGAACCAACAGGATATATCTCTAGTATAGCTCATGTGATGGGGGTGGGGTGTGTGGGGCTGGCAAGTGTGACTTTTGTGGGACAGGACAGCAGGCTAGAAACCCAGACAGGAATTGATGCTGTGACCTTGAGAGGCTGAACCTCTCTGGGAAAATCAGATTCTGCTCACAAAGCCTTCCAGCTGGTTGGAGGAGGTAGACCCTCATTAAGGAAGATAGTCTTCTCTCTGTAAAGTCAACTGATTGGAGGCGTGAACCACATCTACAAAGTACCATATCCAGGTTGGTGTTTCACTGAGTAACTGGGTCTGTAGCCTTGTCTGGCTGACACAGAAAACTCAGCATCACACTCCTCTTCGCATGATTTCCCATCTCCACTTCCACTCTTGCCTCTAATAATCCATGTCCTGATCTTTTGAAAAAGTGAATCAGATCGAGTCGTCTCCTGTTTTTAAATCCTCAGTATCTCCCGATTTTGTTGACAAGAAAATATGTTCTATGTGTTTTACTGACAATAAAACTCCTCGCCATGGCCTATGGACCCTCCTTGTCTGTCTTGTCCTATTTCTTCAGTTTGACCATATGCCACTCTCCCCCTTGTTCATGTTAATATCACCAAACTTTCTGAACCCTGCCCAGACCAACTTATTCCTACCTCAGGGCATTTGCAAATGCTGTTCTCACTGCCTGGAACCCCTTCAGGCCAAATGTCACCTCCTCAGAGAAGCCTTCCTTGACTGCCTATCTGAATAGCCTCTCCCACTCACACTGGAGCTCATCATTCTTTTACTTCTTTTATTGCATTTTCACTACTCCAAATGACCTTGTTGATTTATTTGTTGACTTGTTTCTTCTCTGCATCTTCAGCTAGAATGTCCTACTAAGTAAAGGCAAGGATTTCCCTCTGCTGTATCCTCTGCTGTATTCTCAGCTTCTTGAACAGTGACTGCCACAGTTCGCCACCCTGCCCAAATCATGCCACTGCACCACTGTGGCCAGGACCCTGCGGCCCCCACCCTGACCACTGGACACTGCAGGTTACACAGGAGTAACTCCTGCTCTGGGAACAGCTTGCTGTAGCCGTCACTGGCTGGGCAGGTGCCTTTGATCGGCCGAGCTGAGGTCATGTGCCAGCGGAACATGAAGCCTTTCCTGTGAAGGCCGATGCCCTCTTCCCCCACTCACACATATCATGGGGAATTGCATCACTCCAGAAAGTTCCCTCAAGCCTCTTCTCAGTCAGTACACCCCCATTCTGAATGTAACACTATCCTGATATCTATTACCCATGTTCTCTGATTTCTATCACTGGTTTCTAATTAGGTTTGTCTGTTCTGAAACTTCATCTAAATGGAACTGTGCCGTATATGCTTTTGTGTGTGCGTGTCTGGCTTCTTTCACTCAGTATGGTTTTTTTTTTTTTAATTTTTTAAAGATTTTATTTATTTATTTGACACAGAGAGAGAGAGAGAGAGAACAAGCAGGGGGAGCAGCAGGCAGAGGGAGAAGCAGGCTCCTGCTGAGTAAGGATTTTTTCCCCCCATGTGGGGACTCGATCCCAGGACCCTAGGATCATAACCTGAGCTGAAGGCAGATGCTTAACCGACTGAACCACCCAAGCGCCCCTCACTCGGTATGTTTTTAAGATTCATCTGTGTTGTTGGAGTTAATTGTGGTTTGTTTTTTCTCATTGTGTGTAGAACTCCGTTTTGTAAGAATTTACCATAATTTTTGGGTAACAGGCATTTACAAGGTTTCTAGTTTAGAGTTATGAATAAAGCTGCCAAGAATATTCATACACAAACTTCTCACAGATATGAGGGCAGATTTTTTTTTTTCCATTTCATTCTCAATGTTTGGTGGATGTGCTTTGACCCGTAAACTCTGCCTCCAGAGTGATCTTTCCAAGACATGAAGCTCATGTTACTCTGCAGCTGGAAGCCTGTTTTCGCCCTCCAGATAAAGTCCGACCTCCTTGGTATGGCATTCAAGGTTTTTGATACTGACCTCAAACTCTAATAAGTTTCACCTCCTGTCTTATATCTGCTGCAGGTACATCTACCAGTTCACTGTTTCCAGAATGCTCCAGGCTGTCTTCTTCCTCCTGTTTTTGCACACACTTTGCCTGGAATGCCTTTCTCCCAGAGAGTCTTGATTCTTGGGCAAACCGATACATATCCTTCAAAGGCTGGCTCGAAAGATACCTCCTCCAGGAAGCTGCCCTTCAGTTTGTCAAGTGTTTTATTGTACTTTCCATTGGGGTGAATGGAAATAAATCATGCTTTGGTGTTAATATTGTTAAAGTACTTATTTCATCGCACGTATTTTTGTGATCATCGTCTGTCTCTTCTTCTCATCGGTGAGCTGCCGGAAGGCTGAGAAGGGGCTCAGAGCTGTGAACTCACCTACCTAATGCCGCATGGCTGCCGTGACTCTAGGTTAGGTGCTGTTAACGCCACGGCACATGGCGGAGGGCATGCGGATAACCCTGCACCAGGATGATGGAGACCAGGGGCTCGAGCTCCAGGGCCCTCAAGGGTCAGCTGGGTCGTGGTCATGAGCGCAGCAGAGAGCACGGAGCTGAGCCAAGCGAGCAGGGCACAGCCACCAGATGGTGCGGAGTCGGCCCAGCCCAGCAGATTGTCGCCCTGGGGATATGGGCTCTGTGGGGCCTCCTTTTCTGAGGAGCCTAAAATCTGTAAAATCTGTAAAATTTCCTAATTTTTGAATGCTGACAACTAAGTTATGATTTTAAACACCAGGTACGATAATCAAAAGACATCTGTGGGCTGGAACAAAGCCACTGTTCACTAATTTGCTCCTTGCACACAAAGCTGTATTGCACTAGGCCTGCATCCTGATAATTCTAACCTTTAGGAGGTTAAACATTAAAATGATAAATTACCGCTTGTGGCCCCAGCACAGATTCACCCATAAGCCAAGCCAGATCAGCTAAATCCCCAGGGCTCCCCGATGCCCCATTTACTTAGTGGTTCACTTGCCAGGCTCTCGGATGCTGCCAAGTTGGGTTAGGGCCCAGGAGGGCACTCTGGACACCGAGGTGAGTTAAACGTGGTCTTGCCGGAGAGACGCTCAGGGGCCATTGAGGCAGCAAGCACAACACAGGCAGGGACCAGGTGCTCCAAGCAGCAGGCACGGAGGCCAGAGGGAGAAACAACCAGCCCGTTCTGGGTGTGTGTCGAGAAAGGGCTCCTGGCAGAGGTGAAAGATGAACCAGGGCTCAAAGGACAAGTAAGAGAAAGTGAGGTGAAGAGGCTCGAAAGGACAGGCTTTGCAGAGGACATAGTATGTGCCATAGGATAAAGGCTCAACCAGTTGGGTGTGGATGAGAGAGCTGTGGCTCATGTGGGGGATGTGATGCATGGGGTTGGCCTGGTGGCAGATCTCAAAGGGCAGGGGTGAGTGAGAAGGGGAGGGGGTAGTCCTCTCTGGCCCAGATGGGGGCTGTGTAGCTAGGTGACATGCAGGAATTCTGCCTGGGACCCGGGTTGAGGTCAAAGCTGGAGGAAGTATCCTCATGAGACCCTTCACCAAAGAGGTTAGGGAGAGAATGGGGTCAGGGCCAGAGGTCAGGGACCAGGAGGGGCCGGCAAAGCAGAGAGGGTCGAGTAGAAGAATGGATGAATGGGAAACTAAGGGTACTTCTCCAGGCAGAGGACAGGTGGCAGTGAGATTTCAAGTCCGATGAAGGATCTTTTAAAACAATGACTCAACCCTGGTACAGGCTTAGAAGCACCTGGAAGCTTTTGAAAATTCCCATTTTCCCCTCCCTACCCCCCAGACAAATTAAATCAGAATCTTCAAAGATAGGACCTGCAATCTGGATTTTTAAAGCTTCAATGTGCAGCCAGGGATGGAAACTGCTGCTGTAACAGGATGGACCAAACACCAAAGAAGCAACAAAATCATTCTTCAATTGATTCCAAGGGGTCCGTTCATTCTTGAGACACAGGGGATTTGCCTTGGGATTGAAGTACTAACTAACTGCAGAGTTGACCAGCTGTCTTCTTGGTGGTGGGGCTGGACTGTGGTCAGCAGGTAGACAGGCCCTAGACTTTTGCTCCTCAAGTATGCAGACAATAATCTTAAAAGCGTTCCTGTTTGGGAGTGAAAGCCCAGTGTGTCTCACACACAAAGCATCTGAAAAACACATCATGAATTGGCTCTTTGTTTAAAAATAAAGCAACACTAAATATCACTTGGAAGCCAATTATGTCTTTAAATAGGTCCTGGAGGCTAAATGCAATGTTGATTATTCTAGAAAGCTGACTCACTCCATTATGAGTTTTAAGGAACTGGTTCATTAGTCAAATTAATCTTAACATAATAGGGCAGAAATGAGGGAGAAATAATGCTTCACATTTCTTTTTGCTCTGCTTAAGTACTTGCTGTTCCGTTTTTTTAAACTCTTCTGAGAAGAATTTCATATCCTGCTTGCTCTTTAGATCCAATCCATTCATTCAGTCACCACATATTTCCCGAGCACCTACATGTAAATCTTCGCCCACAATAGATAGGCACCAATGAGGTCAAGACCCTCCCTTTGTGGAGCTTACGTTCCTGTGGGGGAGATGAGATTGAACCAAGACATTTGGGATTTCAGGGAGTGAAAAGTGGAATGAAGAAAGCTGGTTAAGAGGACAGAGCAAGGTGAGGATGGGGGTGATAACTCAGAGGGGGTGTTCGGGGAGGGCTTCCTTTTGGAGGTGACGTTGGAGCAGAGACCCAAATGAAAGGAGGGAAGGAGCCACGCAGAGATCAGGAGAAGAGCATGCCAGGCAGAGGTAAGGGCAAGTGAAATAGCCTCAGGACTAAACCGAAAGCAGAGGCTGCAAAGAAACCTTTGAGTTGATACGGGAATTTCTGAGAAGAATATTGATGAGATGGAGTCGGCACTCCAGCGGGCACACACATACAGTGCCTTTCTGGTCACCCTCTCTGGCAAATGAGTTACAAAAAGCCACTCCTACCTGTGACTGAAACCACCCCAGGTCATCTGGCTCCCAAGCGGAGCCTATGCTGGATTCTAGCTTCTCCTTGTTCCCTTGGCTAGGGGCATATTTGTGCCAATGTCAGTGTAATCAAATCCATCAACTTGTTGCCTTATGTTTTGAGCTTTTGAGCTTTTTTTTTTTAATTTTATTTATTTGGCAGAGAGAGAGAGATCACAAGTAGGCAGAGAGGCAGGCAGATGGAGAGAAGGAAGCAGGCTCCCTGCTGAGCAGAGAGCCAGATGCAGGACTCGATCCCAGGACCCTGAGACCATGACCTGAGCCAAAGGCAGAGGCTTAACCCACTGAGCCACCCAGGCACTTCTTGAGGTCTTAATTTAGAAAGTCTCCCGAGATACTAAATTGTAAAGATATTCTCCCACATTTAATTCTTTAGTTGTGTAGTTTTATGCTTCACCTTTAGGTCCTGAATCTACCTAGAATCTACTTTTTTATATAGTGTGAGGTAGGGATTCAACTTCATTTTTCTCCAAAGAGTGAGCCACTTTTTATTATACTATCTACTAAACTGTGGATTGGGATATTTAAGTAGTGTAGGGATTTACTCCTCCCCAAGACTGGGAATGATTTCCTCAGGCTGTAAGTGAAGGAAAGAAGGGGAAAAGCATTGAAATTCCAGATATTATTATGTTACAGGGAGAGAGAACCTGTCTCCTGCTTCCCTGGTTGACTCTATAATAAATATAGGGAGATGGAATCTTAGCTTTGTAGAAATTGTCAGGTTCTTTTTTTTTTTTTTAAAGATTTTATTTATTTATTTCACAGAGGGAGAGAGATCACAAGGAGGCAGAGAGGCAGGCAGAGAGAGAGGGGGATGCAGGCTCCCTGCTGAGCAGAGAGCCCGATGTGGGCCTCGATCCCAGGACCCTGAGATCATGACCTGAGCCGAAAGCAGAGGCTTTAACCCACTGAGCCACCCAGGTGCCCCAAATTGTCAGGTTCTTAAGGATGAGTAGTAGGAAGAGCTCTTGCAGACCTGAAAAGTCCTGGAAGATAGGAATGAGGGATATGTAAATGTCGATATTTGCATTGGAGCATATAAATGTGTAAATAGTGGCCTCTTTGAAATAATGAAGGCTGAGCGGGTGCTTCCTCTCAGTGGGCCTTGGAACTTAGATGTAGCCCCAAGAAAGCGGGGATGCAGATAAAACTTTAATGAAGATAAACTTTCAACCATCTCACTGGAATGAGAGCTTGAAAATAGAGATTTAATTCAATTATGGAAGTTGCTCACATTCTTGGCTGAGTGAAGTTCAAACATATATCTTAACTATTTCACTTTTGTTTTATCATATCAACTTATACGTCAGAACTAAACTTGTTGATTGATTACAATCGTAATTTGGCTAAGAATACAAGAGTTTGGCAAAAATCAATGAAGCATCTTGTAAAAATCAGTTGCCTCTATGAAACTTATAAAAATATATAATTTATTATCATTTATAAATTTTGTTCTATACACCCTTTGTATCAGTATATTTATAATAAACCCATTCCATATATATTATATTCCGTTTGTATTATATATATACATACATATATATATGCATATATATCTATATCTATATATATCTATGAGTGCTTGAATCTGATCACTTCATCCACCTGCTTGGAATCCTTCAGTGGCTTCCTATCATACATGGAATGAAATCCAGCCTTCTCACTTGGCTTTTGAATTCCCTATGCTCAAGCCCAGACATCTCTCCAGGTTCATCTCTCACTACTCTTGTCCACTCCAGACATCCAGGTCTTGTTTCCTCAAATGTGCCAAGATTTTTCTGATCTTAAGGCATGTGCACTGGCTGCTTGGTCCTTTCTGGGAAGTTCTCCTCTCCTCCTGCTTTTTACCTAGCAGGACCCTTCATTCAGGTCTCAGCTCCTATGTTACTTCCACAAAGGACTCTTCACTGACCAACCCTCAATTAAGAAGGTGCGTAAATCAGGATAGGTTGTGTTATGCTGCACTAACAAATGACCCCCAGATCTCGGTGGCTTATAGCAACAGCATGTCCATCAAGGGTCAGCCTGATCAGTCTGGCTGGGACAGACTGATGGACAGCCTTTACCTGGGACATTGTAAACTTAGGGTGGAGAGAAGAGAAGTGATAAACTGTGAGCTGGTTTTAAGGTATCTGCCTGACAAAAATGCATATCACTTCCAGCTACACTCAATTGGCCAAAATAAGTCACACAGACACTCCTCCAATAGGGTGTGGATACTTAATGCTCCTGTATGGAGGGCACCATGAGTCCTATGGCCAAAGATGCAGTCAATGAGCTGGGGAAGTATAATATTTTCCCAAGGAAGGACAGAAAATATTTTGAATGATAATATAATCTACCAAAAAGGTTGTCCCCAGCCTATATTATTTCCTCTTTTTTCTTTCTTTCATAACAAGTTATAGTTGTAAATTTTTAAAGATTTTATTTATTTATTTTTTGACACAGAGAGAGAGAGAGCACAAGCAGGGGGAGTGGTAGGCAGAGGGAGATGGAGAAGCAGCAGGCTCCCCTCTGAGCAGGGGGAGCCCGACGTGGGACTCCATCCCAGGACACTAGGATCATGAGCTGAGCCGAAGGCAGTCTCTCAACCAAGTGAGCCACCCACATGCTGTATAGTTGTAAATTTTAAATAAATCCACACTTATTTAAAAACTCTGTGTGTGTGTACATATGTGATGGAAGCCTGACCCAGGGTAGGTTTTTGATAAATCATTACAGAATGAATGAATATGTAAATGTGAAGAAACTGGAAAGAGCCAGGTCTTTTCAATCAGATACAATCAGGCGTGAAGCCCAGACCTCTCTCTTATTAGTATGTGATGTCAGACAAATTGACAAATATGACTGAGCTTGTTTCTTCCTATTTAAAATAAGGACAATAAAACTTCCACCAGAGATGGCCCATAGATGGTGCTAAAGACATCAGTTTCTTTCCTACATCATTCTTCTGATGTGTTTCTTTTTAGCATACGGGAGCATCAACACAGCCCTTACTGTACTGCACCAAATACAAGTAACATGTTTATATTGCTTGGATTCGGAAACCTCAGTGATTTGGCATTGGCTGTGCTTTGCAAAAATTTGACCCAAGTGGATCTTAGAGATCTAAGCTCTACCCTTGGGTCTCCGATTCTCTAGTTAACCTGCTAACTCTGCTTTTAAAAAAATGACATTTGGCAAAGAAAAATGCAATTTATTAACCTTCCAGGAATGATAGATGCCAATTTGAATAGTGTTCCCCATGATGGCCAATCATTCCAAAAGGCCTCATGTAAATAAAAGTACATTACACTGGGAAGACCCTGAGCCTAGGCATCTCCAAAGAGATTTTATAGATACTTGGGGTTCCTTGCATGATTATTAAACAGAAAACTGAGTTAGAATCATGTAAATATTTCCTGCCTCTACCTATATTTAAACTTGTTTCCCCAAAGGCTGTCTTGTTTAGGGTCTTTTCCCCTGAGTACAGCTATGCCAGATTTTTTGTTTTTATTGTTGTTCTTTTACCTTTAATTAGAAGGGATTCCTTTGCAAGGTTGCAGATAAAATTCCTTTTCTTAGAATTAAATCCAACAGGGTGATTCCTAAAGAATAATAAGGCCTCATAAAAGAATTTGTAAGGAAGAAATAGATTTTTTTTTTTAAAGGGACAAGTGGTGAATACTATCTGGTAGCCTCAGGTAGCAACGTGGCGGGGGGGAGTCAATGAACAATTCTGCTCATCTCTGCTCGTCCCACTTCACAAGGTGTCTCTGATGATTAAAGCTATAGAACCCATGTTCATCTGCTAGGATGATGACTGAGAGGCTGGCTGGGGTAACCAAGTGAGAGATGTTGAGACCAGATTGGAAGAGTAGTTGTAGAAGTAGAGAAAAGGGGGCAGATGTCTGCAAACATCCCAGAGGAAGAACAGGCATGGCGTATGACTTTGAACATGGAGGAAGGGGGAAAAAGACATTAGGTAAGGCCTCGGCTTCTGCTGTGAGGCTTGGGAGAGTTGAGGTATCTTCCTTGATCAAGAGAGGTATCACAAGAAGAACAGCAAACTTTGAAGAAAGATGACGAATCTATCAAAGAACACAACTGTATGACCTGGTGGAGATGTTGAGTAGACCATTGGCAACATAAGGGTTTCAGAGAGGTGGGCGGCTGAAGACCTGGGCAGCACGACTTATGGGTGGTATGGAAAGGAAACCTGCTTTCGAGGCCCCCAGGATACTGTCTGTAACGTTGCTGGCCATTCTCTCCGACCTTCTCAGTTTCCCCGTGTCTTCCAAACTGGAGCCACTGAGAAATACGGGAGCTTTGGCTCTAGCTTCTCTGCTTCATGAACACAAGACCTGTTGGATATGTTGAGACCCTCAGAAGTCTGAGTAAAAACACACTGACCTTAAAAATGCTTTGGGTTTCCAAAGCAGGGGTGGGCCCTCTTTACATGTCTTCTAATCTTCCAACTTCATCTGTCATTTCCCCTTCCTTCTCCCCCCCATCACTTCCTCCAAGCCTTTGCATATATTCTTCCCTCTGCCAAACATATCTTTCCCTTCTTCTTCATCTGGATAATTCCTACCTTTATTTTATAATGAGATTGGGTGTTATCTTCTCCAGGAGGTCTCCCTTGGTCCCAATCCAGCCTCTAAAAACTGGGATGGGTGCTTTTACTCTTTGGAGAAATAATCAGATAAATTCCAGTGTCCGAAATGTAGGGATTCAGTGCATTTCAGCTCCAAGGATTCCAGATGGAGGTGGCTGGGACAACTCTAAGGATCACCGGGAACAGGTAAATACACTACAGTATTCACTTAATCTACTGAATGTATTTGTTATAGGGAATGATGGCTTTAAATGAAATAAGTCATTGGGAAGACCTACCGTTCCATAGAATATATAGGCTCTTCAGTTAATTAGGAAAACTCTGGCAATTTCTCTTTTTTAAAAAAAATATTTTACTTATTTATTTGACAGAGAGAGAGAGAGATCACAAGTAGGCAGAGAGGCAGGCAGAGAGATGGGGAAGCAGGCTCCCCACTGAGCAGGGAGCTGGATGCAGGGCTCGATCCCAGGACCCTGAGATCATGACCTGAGCCGAAGTCAGGCTTAACCCACTGAGCCACCCAGGCACCCCACTCTGGCACTTCCTATATCTAATATTCCTCCTTGTTGGCCAGGCAAATAAAAATGATGGCTCTAGTCTATTTAAATCCAAATAAAACATGAAATAGGGGTTTTGTTTTTTGCTTTTTATTTTATTCATCAGCTAGAGCTCTCTGGTTGTAAGCAACAGAGATTCACTATGGCTAATCTAAATGAAAGGAAATTCGCTGGAAAGGTAACACCAAACAAAAGGGAGGATACGGGATAGGCTTGGGAGTGGATGGGGAGCAAAGCGCTGTCGGGAGCAAGACTTATTTGAAATCTCACAGCAGAAACAGTCCGGTCAAGGTGATACCCGTGGGATGAATGACTGCCAAATGTTTTCAGCTTCTCTGTCCTTCTGCTTAAGATTCAGATCTCAGGAAGGAGGCATCCTCATGTCATTGTCCATTCACTTAACTACAGAGGGCAGGCTACCGTACCTCGCCAGGAGAATGCAGTCAATAAAGAACAAGCAATTCCCTCCTAAAAATCTGGACTGCTTTTATTAGAGAAGGTGAAATGGATGCTGAACTGGCAAAACGCAACACATGACACTTGATCAACAGCTTTTGCTAAGACAGAATGTAAAGTGAGGTAACATTTCCCATTGCCGCCTACCAACCTGACATTTCGGAGCTGGGATCCCATTTAATCTCAACAACCTTGGATGGTAAGCAGTAGTATTTGCACTTTCGGGGGGTGAAAAATGAGGCCAGAAAGGTGAAGAAATTGATTAAGGTACCACGGGTAGATATAAGCAGAGCCAAGATTCAGGGGGCAGGCCTGTCTGACTCACCGCACCTTCAACTATAACCCATGCTGTCTTTTGCGGAGGTGGAGGGGCCGGGGTGGGGGGCAGCAGACGCTGGGGGCGGAGCAGCAGGAGCTGGGGGCGGGGCGCAGTGAGACTGGCTGGTGAGTATGTTGTGGGGAGGGGACATAACTGACCTAGTGGCAGAGGTAGGCTGGGAGAAAGGCCTCAGCTCATGAATTTGTTGTGAAGGGTTCTCTGAGGTTCTCCACTCATATGGTCTCATGGACCCAACAGACAAATCAGCAGCTTTTGTTTCTGCACAGAGCATTAGTGTAAAGCCTTAAGAATGTGCTGAGGCATTTTCTCTGCAAAGTGTTTCCCCTGGGCTTCAGGTTTTCTGTAAATGGCCTAAAGAAGACTCTTTAAGGTGACTTAAACAGATTCTATATTTACTCAGTATAAACAATTTTCTTGAATTAGCCTGTCTTTCATCTTAGCTTCATTTATGATTTTGCTAGTAAGAGCATTAATATTTTTTCAACAAAATTGAAACTCATAACAAGTTTATATTGTGTTGTGTGAAATAGATCTACCATTTATCATAGAAATACAAACTGTGAGGCCAAGGATGTTTGTTTTGTTTGCTCTTGCCTTCCTAGTATCTAGAAAAGTACTTGGCCAGTAATAGGCACTCAATAAATATTTATGCGATGCATGACGGTGTTTGTAAGCACTCTAACTTTTCTCAGAGTTGACTCTGTCCACAGCCCCAGAAGGCCATACTGGGTTAAACTGATGCCATATATCTCTCAAGACTGAGGGCTTCAGGAGAAGGGAAGGGAAAATTCTGGAACCATAATAACAAGTGAGCCAGGGCTAGATTTAGTGCTTATGGCAGCCCAGAGCTGTGGGTCAGTAACAGTTTTGGGGTGCCAAAAAAAAAGAAGAAAATCAGTATTGTTTAACAAGTCTCCCCCTCCAATCCCAATTTCCCTTGCCTGCTTACAATCCTTTGCTTTTTTAGATTTGACATCTAAAATGCCAATACTTCTATTTCCAAACAAGATGGAGTAACAGGGTCTGGACTGATCCCCCCATCAGGAACAACTAATAAAACGGGCAGAATACACAAAACAATGGTTTTCAAGATACCAGACGTCAGGCAACCAAGGACAGTGATCCTGGAGAGATGGGAAACAAATGAGGTGAGGCTTAAGACCACCTTAGTTAATTGCCTCAGGAGGATTTCCAGGCCATGGTGCAGGGAAGGGGAACACAGGCGGAATCTGGTGGACTTCTTGAGTTGAAGAGACAGAACTGCAAATTTAGGGACACCAGGGCATGTAGAGGTTGCAGAACAGACTACTGGAAAGGAGAGACCTGCAGAGGGAGGGGGGGGGGACCTCCAGATACTTTCAGAGTCCTTTTGAGTATTCAGCAGAGAACCAATTGGTACATGATATGAGGAAAGGGGAGTGTGCACATTATAGGGAACAGTATCCAGAACTCATATGGGCCAGGAACAGCACTTATTGCCTCCAGCCAGACTGGAAAACCTCAAAATTCACAAGATGTTTGGTAGAGTACACAGAGGAATCTTGCCTCAGCCATGGAAGATCATTAGCCCTGGACTAAACTCTGCTTTGGTTCTACCTAACAAGCTTTGAAACCAATACCTGAAAAGATCAAACTGTTTTTAAGTATAAATGTGTTTTAGAGCCAAGCTCAAGAATCTTGGTAGGAATATTTAAAGATCTAGCTAGCACCCAACAAGACAAAATTCACAGTATGTGGCATCCAATCAAGAATTACCCCGCATGAAAAGAATTAGAAAAATACAACCTATAATGAGGAAAAACAGCAATCAATTGAACTGACATAGAAGTTAGAATTAGCAAAGAGGGACAAGAAAACAGTTATAAGTATATTTCATATACTTCTGAAACTGAAATGGGGCATGGGGATGTAAAAAAAAGATGCAAAAGGAACGAATAGAAATGAAAACTACAAAATGTGAGATGAAAAATACACTGGATGAGATTAACAACAGACTAGACATTGAAGAAAAAAATAGCAGACTTAAAGATACAGCAATAGAAACTACTGGAGATGAAATACTGAAGAAAAAGAATAAATAAAACAGAAGAACATCAGTGAGGGGTACGCCAGCGTCTAAGCAGTCTAATAGATATGTAATTGAAGAACCTGAAAAAGAGTGCAGGGGAGACAGAAAAAAAAATACGTGAAGGGATAATAGCACCCAAATTTCCAAATGAGACAAAAACTGTAAACCCGCAGAACTGAGAAACTCAACAAAATCCCCAGCACACCAAAAGTTTGAAGAAAACTACACGAAGGTATGTCTTGATTAAATTGATCAAAACCAGTGATAGAGAAAAAAAAAAATCTTGAAAGCACCCAAGGGTGAAAAAAGCCTGTTAGGTAGAGAGAGACACAGGTAAAGGGAACAGCAGATTTCTCACTGGAAACAGGACAAGTGAGAAGACAGGAGAAGACAGTGGCCAACCTCTTAGAGCACTAAGAGGAAAGCTCTGTTCATCCAGAATTCTAACCTAAACAAAAATATCTGTCAAAAACAAAGGGAAGATAAAGACTTTTCAGAGATACAAAAGCTGAAAGAATCGATCAGCAGCAGACCTACACCGGACAAGCCAGAGGTCGTTCCTCAAGCGGAATGATGGTACCAGATGAAAGTAGGAATCCACACAAAAGAATGAAGAGTATCAGAAATGGTACAGGGATGGGATGCCTGGGTGGCTCAGTCGGTGAAGCATCTGCCTTCGGTTCAGGTCATGATTCCCGGGTCCTGGGATGGAGCCCTGCATCGGGCTCCCTGCTCGGTGGGGATCCTGCTTCTCCCTCTCCTTCTTGTACTCCCCCTGCTTGTGCTTGCTCTCTCTCTCTGTCAAATAAATAGTCTTAAAAAAAAAAAAAGAAATGGTACAGGGTAAGTAATATATTTTTTTCTTATTATTTAAATCTATGAGAAAATTAGCTGTTTAAAGAAAAATCACAACAGTGTATTATGGCGTTTAAAACACATATAGAATTAAATATATGACAACAACCGCATAAAGACTGGCAGGGAGCACATGGAAGAATATTATTATAAGATTCTTAACTGTACATTAAATAATACCATCACTTGAAGATAGGCTTTGAAAAAGATATATGAGATACAGATATAAATCCTACACTGATACATAATACAGATTATATATACTCATATATAATGCATACATCTTATATAACTCTATAATATATGTTATATACATTATATCATAAAATTCTTATATAGGATATAAACTCTAAAGCAACCATGAAAATAACAAAGAATTATAGAACATAAGGCAATACCAGGAGATAAAATAAAAATTATTCAGTTAAGGGCACCTGGGTGGCTCAGTGGGTTAAAGCCTCTGGGTGGCTCAGTGGGTTAAAGCCTCTGCTTTCGGCTCAGGTCATGATCTCAGGGTCCTGGGATCGAGGCCCGCATCGGGCTCCCTGCTCAGCGGGGAGCCTGCTTCCCCCTCTCTCTCTCTGCCTGCCTCTCCGCCTCCTTGTGATCTCTCTCCCGCTGTGAAATAAATAAATAAAATCTTAAAAAAAAATCATTCAGTTAAGCTTAATGAAAGTGGAAAAAGAGGGAGAGGAAAGAGGGAATCATGAACATATGCAATGATAGAAAGAACACGGTGTGTGCTGAACTACATCTCAGCCACTGCACAGAATAATATTTGTTGATTTCAAAAGTTTTGATCATGTTGATTTTTCAATTGTATAGTAACTACAGGAAAAGAAAATATGACATGGGATCAGGTATTTCAGAAATGCTTTATTTATGGTCAAAAACAAGCACTGTAGTTACTTAGTCAAGGTCAGCCAAGCTTTATTCTTTTTTTTTTCATTGACGTTATAAGCAATCATCCTTGGTATAAAATCAGCTTTAATAATCCCAAAGCCACGCAAACGTATCTTTGTTATACTTGACAGTTCAGTTGTTTTATTTATTCTTTTATGAGATTAAGATAGCCCCGTGATAACGTGCCTTTTGTATTGATTTAGTTTTACAAACTCTAAATAAAAATTTGTTGAAAAGCATCATTTTAACTTCCTCCTTCCTGCAGTGCATAAATCACAGCGGCGCTTAAAAGACATGCCAATTTGGGAAATAAAGGTGCTTTTGTGTTTGGGTTTACATTCCCAGCATGATCTAATGCTAATACCTGCTTGCATTTATATTCGTGTTCTTGATGTTTGTGGGGGAGATTTTTATAGAACAAAACGGAAGCCTTTGTTTCACCTTGGCTTCAAGAGAGAAAAAAAAAAATAGAAAAAAGCCGAAATCTCTAGCCAAATTGTAAGTTCCTCTGAAATTCACACTCTGCAAAGTGAAAGAAAAAAAAAAAAAGACAAAACCATGGGATTCAAGCTACATTTGACTCTTTCCTGTTCCCTCGGCAATCTTGATTAAAAAAATCAGTGAATTAAGTCTGCTAGAACGAGATCTCAGGTGTTTGTCTTGGAATCATGAGAAATTGTCCAACTCTCCCAGTTTCCTGGTGACAGGAAACAAAATCACTCCCTTGAGTATTCCTAGGTTCTTCCCTTTTTCTCTAGCTGGGTTCTTGGGCCTTTTTTTGTGTATTGCGGGTAAGGAGGAGATTTGTGTGTTCTGACATTGAAAATGGCAGACATTTACTTGTGGATGAGAAGTACCTCTCAACCACCACGGAAGTGATGTATGTTGATTTGATCACCTAGACCTGTCAGGGGAATGAGTTGAGTGAAAACGACAAAGGTCAGCGTGGACTAGTTTGGAAAGAATTTAGGAGATTTATCAAGCAAAGAAAGATCCCCCCCCCCACCTTGGAACAGCTGCCTAGCTTGAGAGAAACGAGGATGGGAAGGAGTATGCTATGAATGCAATTTCCAGCAAGCTTTTGGATAATAGTTAAATTGCATATCAAGTATTTTTTGGCCAGTGGACTGGCATTTCATTAAATGTGATGCCATCTGGAACCTGACTAGTCACCACTGGGCTTTATATAGATGATATTCCAGGGACCTGGGTATTCTAGTTGTAGTTGTCATCTTGTTTTATTTTTTTTTTATTTTTTTATTTTTTAAAGATTTTATTTATTTATTTCACAGAGGGAGAGAGATCACAAGGAGGCAGAGAGGCAGGCGGGGGGGGGGGGGGGGGGGGGGGGGGGGGGGAAGCAGGCTCCCCGCTGAGCAGGGAGCCCGATGCGGGCCTCGATCCCAGGACCCTGGGATCATGACCTGAGCCGAAAGCAGAGGCATTAACCCACTGAGCCACCCAGGCGCCCTGTCATCTTGTTTTAAAGAGCAGTGGACATTGCTGAGGTTATTGGCTCTGGGAGGGAGGACTTGGGCATTGGGGGCACTTCTCAATTGATCTTATCCTGACCTCCAGTGTCTGTTATCTCCAGCTTGGTAGTGTGCTCTTTTTGGGGGTTTTCTTCCCATACGGAAATTGCCAGGGAAGTCCTCCCTCCTTTAGTCCAATCCCATCTGCCCTTTATCCTGGAAAAAGGACCTCACTTTTTCCTGTTTTCCAGAGTTAATGCTGAATTTCTCCTACATGTGTGTTTCCAGGTGGAATGCACTGGAAATATTTTAGGGTGGGGTGGGTAGAATGTGGGGAGTTAAATGTTCAAGCTCACATGACCATCTTTAATCAGAAACATACTTTTAATTTGTACTGATTCGAAAAGGGGAAAGAAAGATGAAGTCAAGAAGTTTGGGGGAATGCCTGCGTTAAGGAAAATGATCTGCAAGTATTATGTTAAGCGTGGGTTAGGGCTCTAGAATAATGTGGTTCTTTGGGCACATGTATGGACAAATTGTGTGTCTGATTTCGACTCACGACTCATGGCGTTGCTGTGTGTGATAGTGAGGCTGAGGAGCACAGAGCTGGGGACAGAGGCCCAGGATGGTCTGTGTCAGGAATACAGTCTTTTCCTTGAAAACCAAGGTGCAGGTTGTACTGGTTAATTGAAGGGAATTATTACTCAGGTTCTGGGTTTTTACAGAGAAAATCGTAGCTTCCAATGTGGTGCCAGGTTCTCATGGAGCTAAGGCTATTGGTTTTCTAAGAAGCCCCCAGGGATTTCTGCCCAATGGGGGAGGGAGGCGGTGGCTGAGTACCTAGGCTCTGTGCCAAGCCCTCTGTAAATATCATCTCATTTGATACTTACATGTGATTGCCATCACCATTTTAGAGAGGAAGAAACCAAGCTCAGGGAAGAGAGAGAGCCCCACAGCCAGCAGCGGCAGGGTAAGGGCGGAAAGCCAGGCAGCCTGACATGGACCCCCTTGCACAGGAAGGCATGGCAGATGGGCCACTTAATGTACAAATTCCTTCCAAGTCCGACCTGTGAGGCATTTTCCAGGGCAGCTGGGAAGAAGCTGGGGAGACCCTTCTCCACTAGGCCCTCTTGCCTCCATTTTGCCCTGAGTTCTATATTAGAGCGTGTGGGTAATTACTTAGTTAGTTTGCTGGCTGGGACACTGGAGCCGGAGCTCCCAGTAGGCAGTGACGCGTAAGTGAAAAGAACACGCAGGTGGGAGTCAGGCAGCCAGAACCTTTCTTTAGCTCTGTTAACTCTGAACACCTTTTGGAACCTCAATTTCCACTTGGGCAAAGTGGGGATGACCAGGCCTGTGAAAAGGGATTGTTTTACGGGGTGAACAACGTAAGGTGTGAGCCCCGGACACGGAGGCCGCTCAGTAAATGCCAGGCCTGTCTGATCTTTTTGAGAGCAAAGCTTGCATCTTGCTCAGCCTATCGCCCTTGCTCTTGGCACATAATGCGTGCTCAGGAAAATACACCGATTCAACGAATGCAGAGCCAGCAAAAGGAATTTTACATTCTAGTCAATTTTTAGCAGAATGAGTCCTAAATGAGGAATACTGAGCATCCCCTTTTCCAGGTCTGGCGGTCGCGGTCGGGGGAGTGCCGGTCCCAGCCGGGTGCCGCGTAGATCCGGGAGCCGGCGCGGGAGAGGTTGGTACCTGCGAGGGCGCGGCGGGGCCCTGGGAAGCCGCCGCCGCCGGCAGAGGGCGCCGCGGGGCTGCCGAGCTCGCGGCGCTGGGGTCGGGGCGCTCTCCGGGTGCGGGGCACAGGCTGCAGTCCGGCGGCGACCGCATCCCGCCACGCGCCCGCGGTCGGGCGGAGCAGGAAGGGAGCGCCCCCGCCTGCCAGGGGCGCCGGCGCCCCGAGCCCCTCCGAGAGCCGTGAGTACAGGCGCCGGCGGGGCGCGCCTCACCCTAGCGGGGGGACACGTGGAGACAGCGCGGGTCGGACGCAGGCCGTTCCGGGCCTGGCGTGCGTGGGAGAGCGGGCAGGGTCCCCCTTGCTTCGGCCTTTGGGAAGGCCTTGGGGTCGGCCCCAGGGAGTGCCGGTCGGCCGAGCTTCGCCTTCGGGCCACTCGGGCGTCCTTGAGGTTCTAACGTCTGGCGGGCCCTGTCGCGTGCTGTCCAGGGGTCCGCGGGTCCGCGGCTTAGCCGGGAGCGCGGGAGGTGCGAGCGCTCACCTGGGCATCCCCCCGCCCCCCGTTTCGCCCGCGGCAGCATCCAGGGAACCACGTGCGGCTGTCGCCCGCACTCTGCCTGTCAAGCGCAGCCCGCCCCCAGGGCAGGGGAGGGGACGCGGGGGCGGGGTGGGCTGTGCCCCGCGGGAACCCGGCTGGCCCGTGCGCCCTCCGGTGCCAGCTCGGCTCTGGCTGGCTGCCGTTCCCGCGGGCTCCCGGGAGCTAGCGGACAGCGCGGCCGAGGGGCCCGGAGCCCTGCCCCGAGGGGCCAGAGGCCACCCGAGGGGGCCCCGGGCGCTCGGTTCTGGGAAGAAGGCAGCGAAGGGAAGAAGCTCTCCGAGTGACTAGTCCCGGAGGTGCCCTCTCTCGGGGAGGCGCCGAGCGCCCGGGAGCCCTTTTCCCGGGTCTCTCCGGCTTTGAACAATCTTTAGCCTCGGGAGGAGTCGGGCAGCGCCGGCCCCTGGGCCCTGGCCTGGATCATTTCCCAAACCTGCGCTGCGATTTTTGCGCAACAGGAGCCAGACCCCGGGTACGCGCGCCGGGCGGGAGTCCCGCGCGCCTCCTGGGCGTTGTGGAGCTGCGGCGCCTAGCGAAGCCCGCTTTCCGAGCTCGGGGGCTTGGAGCCAGAAAACCTGGAGGCAAGGTAGGTGGCTTGGACGGAGTGAAGTGGGTTTGATACGCATAAAGCTGTGATCTGCTCAAGTCCTGGCGAGCAACCTTTGGTTTCTTTTTGCGTTTTTAAGGGCGTTGGGAGAGCTGCGGTGGAGCCAGGGGCTTGGAGGAGTGAGGCGTGTATTTTCAGCTGCACCTTCAAAAGGGGAGAATTCTGTCACCACCAGAGAGGCAACAGCCCCCAAATATGACTACAGTTGCCTAGACCCGCGGAGGCCTGGGAGTCTCTGGATGGATAGCTCAGAATATGCTAAAAAGCCAATGCCTTCCCTGGAGAATTGAAGGGCCAGCTGGTCAACACGACAGTGACCTGGAGCAAGGGGGTCAGAAGACAGTCACAGCCAGCAAGGGGGACCTTCCGAGGGGCTGACTTGTGTTGCTGAGGGCAGGCCCCTGCGACACAGTCGTTGCAGCCGTCTGATGGAATGCTGGTGAGGTCTTCTGCCCTGGGGAGCCGGCGGGGCTGCGCCAGGGGCTGCCTGGCTAGTGAGGACTGGTGCAGGTCCGACTGACCCTTCATCGCTGCTTAGGAACTGGAGGGCGTCAGAGCCCCCTATGTGCTCTCCCTCAGCAAGATGAGGACTCTGAACACCTCTACCATGGATGGGGCTGGGCTGGTGGTAGAGAGAGACTTCTCCTTCCGCATCCTTACAGCCTGTTTCCTGTCTCTGCTCATCCTGTCCACGCTCCTGGGTAACACGCTGGTCTGCGCCGCTGTCATCAGGTTCCGACACCTGCGGTCCAAGGTGACCAACTTCTTTGTCATCTCCTTGGCCGTGTCGGATCTCTTGGTGGCTGTGTTGGTCATGCCCTGGAAAGCGGTGGCGGAGATTGCTGGCTTCTGGCCCTTTGGGTCCTTCTGTAACATCTGGGTGGCCTTTGACATCATGTGCTCCACGGCGTCCATCCTCAACCTCTGTGTGATCAGCGTGGACAGGTACTGGGCCATCTCTAGCCCCTTCCGGTACGAGAGGAAGATGACCCCCAAGGCAGCCTTCATTCTGATCAGCGTGGCCTGGACCTTGTCTGTCCTCATCTCCTTCATCCCAGTTCAGCTCAGCTGGCACAAGGCGGAGCCCATGGTGTCCTCCGATGGGAATGTCACTTCCCTGGGTGAGACCCTGGACAACTGTGATTCCAGCTTAAGCAGGACCTACGCCATTTCATCCTCCCTAATAAGTTTTTATATCCCCGTGGCCATCATGATTGTCACCTACACAAGGATCTATAGAATCGCCCAGAAACAGATACGGCGCATCTCGGCCTTGGAGAGGGCAGCAGTCCACGCCAAGAATTGCCAGACCACTACAGGTAATGGGAACCCGGTGGAGTGTTCTCAACCGGAAAGCTCCTTTAAGATGTCCTTCAAAAGAGAGACTAAAGTTCTCAAGACTCTGTCAGTGATCATGGGGGTCTTCGTGTGCTGCTGGCTTCCTTTCTTCGTCTTTAACTGCATGGTGCCCTTCTGTGGGTCTGGGGAGACCAAGCCCTTCTGCATTGATTCCATCACCTTTGACGTGTTTGTGTGGTTTGGGTGGGCTAATTCCTCCTTGAACCCCATCATTTATGCCTTTAATGCTGATTTTCGGAAGGCGTTTTCCACTCTCTTAGGATGCTACAGACTTTGCCCTACCACGAATAATGCCATAGAGACGGTTAGCATCAATAACAATGGGGCTGTGGTGTTTTCCAGCCATCATGAGCCTCGAGGCTCCATTTCCAAGGACTGCAATCTGGTTTATCTGATCCCACATGCAGTGGGCTCCTCCGAGGACCTGAAGAAGGAGGAGGCAGGTGGAATGGCCAAACCCTTGGAGAAGCTGTCCCCGGCCCTATCTGTCATATTGGACTATGACACCGATGTCTCTCTAGAGAAGATCCAACCCATCACACAGAATGGACAGCATCCAACCTGAACCCTGAGATGAATCCGGCCAGACAGGCTCAGCCCAAAAGCTGGAGGAGATTTTCAGTGGCTTGCAAGGTGTGGTGGACTCAGTGTCAGGCGAGCCCTCCTCTGCTGCTTTTCCTTCAGCACACAACTAACTATATTTTAAAATACCTTCCAGTGTGTTTTCTGTGTTGTTCATAGTGAATCAAAGAGGGACATTTGTGAAGCGAATGTTCACAGGGATGTGTCTTTGACTTCAAAATTATTTTTAGAAACTGATTCTTATCTTAGGACTTGAAAAATAGGGCACAGAATCAACAATGAACAGCATCGCTTAAAAAATAGATGCTCTCCCGGAAGGAGATGAGAAGGGTTGAGTTTGTTGTGTACAAACAGGTGCTAACACTGGTCCAAGCAGAGTTTTCAGATTGTAAAGGTAGGTGCATGCCTTCATAAATTATTTCTGAAAAATAATTGAGCCTTACAGTAGGAGTGGGATTTTTTTTTTCAGGCTTGAGAGATGCTTTGTTGATAATGGTTTTATTTATTTATTGTATTATATGGATATTTTTAATTTATAAATAAATCTATATTTATCAGATGTCATAGGATAAACTAATGAGTTACTGAGACCTTGCAATCACATTTTGTCCATGTAACTAGCACTTTATTGGCCAATGAAACAAACAAACAAACTCCGAGGCTCTGAATGCTCACGTATAACTTCCAGAAACACAGCAAAGACTGATAGGAAATAAAGTTGTGATAATTCCTTAAAATTCACTGGCATAAATAAATACGAGGTGGGAACTGACAAATGCTGTGAATGTTTTTTTTTTCTAGAAAGATTTTGAAAAACAAAAAGGCATAGCTACTATTATGTTCAATTTTTTTTTAAATGACAGAGACTTTCCCAGGAGAAAGATTTGCAGTTCTGTAAATATCTTAAATAAAAGTCAGCTTAAGAAGGATCTGACTTGAAATTTATGATCTTAGGGAGTAGTAAAAAGTATGTGCCACTTTGTATTTATGTAAAATACTTGGCCCTCTGTGTCTTTTCTCATTTCAGTGTCAGATAGCTTTTCTGAACCAAACTACTGGCTGTCCTGGTTAGATACGTGTAGTGAAGACAGTAGGTTTCCTTAATTCTTGTGTTGCAACAGTCTCACCAATGGACAGAGGTCAAATCCTGCATCTCTGTCTTACTAGGTCAAATCACACCACTCAGTGAGGTGGCTTTTTGTAGTGCTTTAATCTGAATTTAGAATTGATTTTTTTTTAAGTCTAAATGTTAATAGTATACTAACAAATAGTGCCTCACCATCATCCTCGAGTTAGACACTTCTCTTGGTGGAGGAAACAGGAGACCCCTTCTCTTTGGGTGTGTTAAGTGCCCCAAAGCCACCAGTATCTCTTTTGACAAATGCTAGCTCCTTCTTTGTGCTTTGGAATCAAGTTCTTATCTCATCGGCTCAACTGTATAAAGTATCATGAGTCTCTCCTGCCAGATACTCATTCATGTGGGGGGATTTCAAGAGAATTTCTTTGAAACGTTTACAGAGTATTCTTGTCGATAAGCAATTTACACAGCGTTTAGATGAAATGGGTAACAAGAAGGAAATCTACTGAAAAGTGTCTCCTGCATCAGGTCCGTGTTATTTATGCATTGTGAATGTTTCTTTATTTTATTGCCTGTATGCTTTCTTACAATAATAAAATTATTTTGTGAACTCAAATCAACCCTGAATGAGCTGTGTCCCATTTGTTAATGTGTTTTAAAATCGGGGCTATTTCAGACCTACGAGTAAGAAAACATGGGCATTTTTGAGAATAACTGACTTTTGTTTTTCTTTTTAATGGAAATTTCTCCTTTTACGGATGCTACAGGTTGCCTTGGACTATTTAAACAGGAAGCGTTTTTGATTTGGACTACACACTCCTATGGGTTTTCTTTGGTCTGAAAAAAAAACATTTTTTAAAAAGAAACTCTCTTCACTTGAGGGATTACTTTTCATTTCACAGATTTGAATGCTTTCTAAAAATCTCTGCTTTTTCTTTCAAAGAGCCCCGAGATATTAACTAATAGAAAAATCACAGACAAGACTGTGGCTTGCTGTGTGGTGTGTGGACTGTCGGCTACGCCAACCACTGTATTTATGGGTAGTGTTTGTTTTAAGAGGAAGATATAACAAGAATTTCTTTCTGGAGAAAATATACAGGTTGCAATGTTGGGCTTATCCAAATATCTTAAGGAGCGTATCCATCAATCTTGCTAAACCTGCTTAATTAATGTGCTAACCTTTTTCTTTTTTCTTTTTTTTCTTTTTCATCCAGAAGAAGGAGAATGACTGAACAGCAGGGGATGTAGAAATTAAGGGTTAAGTTTATAATTTGGAACATCACACAACAGATGGTGTCTTTTTAAATTCCGTATTTGCCTTCCCCAGGCTTTGGCATATAATGAACATATCTAGAATGAACACCCTTAAAGCACGATTTCTCTTCTTTCTGCTTCCTGACTTTCTGGATATCTTTATTCTTTGCAGTTTAATTTTATTCCTTAATTAGTAGTCCAGCAGCACCAGCTATGATACTCAGGGTTATCATTGTCCAACCAAGGAAACATGGCACAGAAGCCTTCACTATTTATTTTACTGGCAGAGTGAAAAATAGATGCTATGTCTAGAAACTCTATTAAAAGAATTGTAAAATTTGGTACACCCCAGTGAGACTGTACTTTGGGTTCCCGGCACACAGGATTGATAAAAAGTCCCTTATGAAGTGTTGATTTTACTGATAGAATCTTTCAGAGAATTTAATTTATAGCCATAAAAGCAAAATTACGGTATGATTTTTATTTCATTTTTAGCTATCGTGATATGGCTTCATAATGCCAAATACATATGAAACACTCTAGCAAGGTAGAGAGAATGGAAAAGAGATGTTCCTTTTCGCTTTCTATCTAAGAAGATGCCTTTCCTGGTGAAATAGACACAGAGCTCCTACAGGTGATGGAACAACAGGAAGTTCTCCGGAAGGGGGACCAAGCGTAGGGCTTCAGTGGGGAGGTTTGGGGTGTGCGTGGAAAAGTCATTGCTTTCTCCTGGGAGCTAAGCAGTGACAGTCTCTGAGTCTTACTTGTCCCGATTGATTAAACGGGAGGAACAAAAACCTCTGCACCACTTCTTCGGTGGAGGGATCGTTCCAAAAGCAAATCAACATGTAATCTAACTTCAGGGACTTTGTGATTTCTCCACTCCCTGGGGCTCTGTCCTGATTCCCTCCCCGGCCGGATTCCCTCCCTGGCCCGCACCAGCAGCATTTCACCTGGATCCTTCCACCCCCTAGGAGCCAGTTCCCACGTGGGGGCCTGGTAGGCAGAAAACACAGGCTTTGTTTCAGACAGGCATGTGTTCCCCTTGCAGCTACCTCTTCCAGGCTGTGTGAGATTAAGCAGGTGTCTGTTCCTCTCTGAGCCTGCTCACCCATTTGTGACATGGAAATAAACATGCAGGTTCTCGTGAGGGTTTAAGTGAAGCTAATGTCTGTAAGGGTACGGAGCAGTGAAATGTTGGATTCACCGGTTCTCTACAGGGTCTCTATTTGAAGGGGTTGATGACAACCTTTTTGCATCGGTAATAATGAAGCTGTTTTCACGTGTCATCTCGCATGTGAGCCTGAAGCAAATGGAAATGACTTTTAGGACTCATGGTTTGGGATTTTTCCCAGACACTGTTGTCTTTTGCTGTGGGTATCTGGTATTCCAGAAGCAAGTGCCTGTTAATATCTGCGTGCTTAAGATGATTGCTTTAATTTATCACTAGATACTGACTAAATTAACCTAGCCCATGATGTTTGAATCTATGAGGTCCACTTATACCTTGCAAAATTTGTTTCAGGAATAATAGGCTGATGGCCGGTTGCTTCTGGGCTGTGAACTAAGACCTAGTGAGCTGCACAATCTGGTTACTATGGTTGTTTGAAGGAACTAATTCAGTAGATCATGAGATTGTAGTATTACATAGATTAGATGCACCTCTGTGGATTTCTTTGTGATTTCCTGGATAAAACATGCTGTAATCAACCTGTTTATTTTTATTTTTATTTTATTTTATTTTTTTAAAAAAAGATTTTATTTATTTATTTGACAGAGAGAGAGATCACGAGTAGGCAGAGAGGCAGGCAGAGAGAGGATGAAGCAGGCTCTCTGCTGAGCAGGGAGCCCGATGTGGGGCTTGATCCCAGGACCCTGAGCTGAAGGCAGAAGCTTTAACCCGCTGAGCCACCCAGGCGCCCCAGCCGTTTATTTTTAGAGAGGATTGAGGGGATGGTGAGTATTACAGCACAGAGAACCCCTCTAAGATTTCGTTACCAGGCCAATCGAGCCGTGTCGCCTTCTGTCATGTTAAGTAACTTCCATGTGATATACAGAATTAAAAAAAAAAAAAAGAGGGAAGCAGCATTTGGACTTTAGAGTGTTACATCATTCAAGATTTGGGAGTTGTAAGTTAAATAGTATTAGAAGCTCAAGAGTAATCTCTGGTTTAAAAGGGTTTAACTTTTTAATCACTATGCGATCATGTACAAAATCACTTAAATTCTTTTTCATGTTCAGAGAATAGATATTCTTACTAGCTCTCAAAATTGGTAAATGTTTCTAGCCAACTGAAGAGGATCGTCTTTGAATTATGTCCGCAGAAGGCAACCCACCTAGCAGAAATGGAGCAAAGGGGCAGGGGGTAGTGGGACCTGGGAGGACTGAATTGAGGGGCAGAGTTTTTATTTCATTTACAATTTTTTTAAAAAAAGATAAGTAGTTTGGACAAACTACTTTACATCCCTTGAAAATAGATTTTTTTTTCATCTCTATGATAAGGGGGTTAGAAGAGATGATTTCTTTTCTTTTTTTTTTTAAAGATTTATTTATTTATTTATTTGACAGAGAGAGATCACAAGTAGACAGAGAGGCAGGCAGAGAGAGAGAGGAGGAAGCAGGCTCCCTGCTGAGCAGAGAGCCCCATGTGGGCCTCGATCCCAGGACCCTGAGATCATGACCCGAGCCGAAGGCAGAGGCTTTAACCCACTGAACCACCCAGGTGCCCAAGAGATGATTTCTGAGATATTATTTTGGCTCGATGATACTAGATGAGAGCTCCATCGTGGGCAAAGCGGGAGTCTGATAGGTTTCCCTTGACATGTTTCCCAAACCTCGAATCTCTTTGCTATTAGAATGCTAATAGCATGATATTTGTAAAATGTAAATATGACTGTGCTATGCCCTTGTTTAAAATGCTTCAATGACTCCCAATTACTTTCAGGCAAAAAAGGCCCCTGGTGGCCTCTGCAGCCTTGTCCACTGACATTACCCCCAGCACTGTTCCTACAGACACTCTGAACTTCATACAGTCTGGGTAGTGTACAAAGTCCTTTCTTATCTTTTACGCCTTTGCACATGCTGTTCCTTCTGCCTGGAACACCGTTCCCTGCTACTTTTGTTTGCTTGATCCCACCAACGTTTTAAGATTTAGAGGGGCAAAGTTGCAGAAGACCTTCCTTGGCACCTTCTTCCTGCCTCTACTTCTCTTATTTCTTTCTAAGGGCTTACCCTGCCATAATGAAATAATCTCCTTACTTTCTTATCTTTCTCCCTAGATTATGAGCATTTTTGAGAGCAAAAGCAGCTTTATTTATTTATTTATTTATTTATTTATTTATTTTGCCCTTTCTCTAAATATTTCCAAGCACCAGCTCACTGTCTAGCTTACAGGATTTGCCTCTTAAATCTCTGTTGAATGAAAGAAGGGACAAGTCACAACAGGGGATGTTGGAGCCACAATTTTAGTGAAATCTAATTCTGGGTGTGTGGGGGGGGCTTGGTACAGACGTGTAGGTCTGCTAGGCTCTCCCTAATGTCTTTGGTCTCTAATCTCCATGTTGTGTCTGAGGCCCTCAGCTCCCCGGGGTCTGATATGTTCCTATAGGGTCATCAGGTACACACACACGTACCCACACACAAGTGTGTTTTGTATACGATTGAGGCTATTTGCAATCAATAACCTTTTTGGAGCACTTTTCTATGATTCAGGTCATGGGCTGGATGCTAGAAATGAACCAGACCCTCTCCCAATCTTTGAGGAGTTTGAAGTAGAGACAGATAGGCAAATAAGCCATCGCCAAAGAATGTTGTAAAAGTAAAACGTATGGAGAAAGAAAATGTTTTCTTCCAGGCACTGCCCCTCATTCTGTTGAGTGCCAGTAACCATTTGCCTGTATCATGCCACACATCACCCATTCAGGGTCTCATTCCGTCAGCCGTCCTGGGATGTGGGCACCATTGTAATCATCCCCACTTTACACATCAAAATAACAAAATTCCGAGGGGGCAGAAAGTGTGCCCAAGGTCCCATGGCAAGTAAACGATGGGGCCAGTTTGAATCTAGGTCCCACAGGCTGTCAAATTAATTGCTTTGGGGTGATCTCCACCCTCAGCCGGGACCCCTCTGTGCATCTGGAGAGTTAGCCAGGTGGTCTGGGGTAATTGCTGGGCATGCGCACAAGCCCCTCCCTGCAGCCCTATGCACCTGTTTACTGCTCTCTAATAGACTCGGATGGCACCCCCTCTCTCCTCCATTCGGGGTAGCCTTTCTCCTCTCGTCCTCATCTGTTTGAGCCTCATCTCAGGTGTCAGCCTTGCTGAGAATCTTTCTCCAGCTCTTCCCTCTCCAGGCTGGTGTCCCGCTGCAGGGCGTGCGCTCTGTCGTGTGCAGTCGCATCTCCCGTGTCGCAGGGAAGCTCCCGGAGGCAGGCACTGTGTCCTTTCCCACCCTCTATTCTCAGTGCCCAGCATGGCCTGACATGTGGGAGATGCCGAAGTTAATATACTTTTAAATGGAGGAATTAATAACTTTATGGAAAGTTTAGGTAGCTGCTGATACACATACCTTACTTTCCACTTTAGGGTTGAGCCCGCCGCAGGTATAAGGGCTGATCTCCTCTACTAAGTGAGATTTTCCCACCCAGGACACAATCATAGGGAAATAATTGAAACGGTATTTAAACGGCAAACCAGGGCTCTTTCTCTCATATCGATGCGCGTGAATAGTGAGTGACCAACCCTTTCACACGGGAGAGGAAATGTCAACCAAATGTCGCCAATGTGTTCCGAGATTATCGAGCTACATGCATGCTGTTTTGAGACTGAGTTTTTAGGTCAGATGTATTTAGCATTACAAACATGTTGACCGTAATTTAGATAATGTCCAGTCCCATTTGTAAGCTGCTGCTTTAACACGCACCGCTGTTGGCTGTTAGACTGGGGTGGGGAGAGGGGAGAGCTCCATGTTAACTCTGCCGAAACAGCTGTGGATTTCTCCTCGATTGATGGTGGCGGGTCACCATAAAATAGCGCTTCCCTTACGGGGGAGGATTAAAGACGTTCTGCTCTGAGAGGGGACCTGGGGCAATAAGGGAGCAGTTTGTTTAAGAAGCTCGGTCTTAATACGTTCAAAGCAAAAGCAAATTTTAATGCCATTTTCGGTAAGAATCCATTGCACCCATATTGAAATTAAAGCTTATTTGTTTGCTCATGCAATTTAGAATGTAGCCCTCGGATGATGCTCTGCCAAGCAGAGAAGCAGAACCTCTGGGCTGGGGCGGCAAACAGCTGGTTTCCTACTCTGCTCACAGGACTGTAAACTGATACGGCTAATTGGCAGGGAAAGTTGGTGGTAACACCCAGACTTACAGCATGCACGCAGTCTGATCTAACCATTCCACCTCTAGCAAATGGGCTTACGTAAGTCCTTCCCTGTGTGCTCAGCGCTGCCTGTGTAAAGGAGGCAGCCTTGCTTGTAAAGCCCGCTGAAGACAGCCTAAGTGTCTAGTAAGAGGGGAATGCTGAACTGAGACCTAGAACGTCCACCGTGTGTGGTAATTAAAAAGAAAGCAGATTCTCATGCACTATTACCGAAGGCTTTTCATGAAGTGAAAAAGCAAGTTACAAAATTATCTGGACAGTATGATTCGTTTTATTTAAAACAATAAAGGAATTGCATATCCCTTATGTAAACTCCTAGACAAAGATGTGGGAAAATACCTGCCTTCTTAAAAACAGTGTTATCTCGGGACGCCTGAGTGGCTCAGTCAGTTAAGTGTCTGCCTTTGGCTCAGGTCATGATCCCAGGGCCCCAGGACTGAGCCCCACATCAGGCTCCCTGCTCAGCGGGGAGTCCACTTGTCCCTCTCCCTCTGTCCTTCCCCTTGTTTGTGCTCTCTGTCTGTCTGTCTGTCTCTCTCTCTCAAATAAATAAATAAATAAATAAATAAATAAATAAATAAATAAAATCTTTAACACTCCGTGCCCCCCCAAAAACCAGTAGTATCTCTGGGGAGACGAGTGAGTTTTGGGGAGACCCAAGCTGGGGCGGCTTTCAGTTTTTACTCTGTGTATTTCTTGGTTTTTTAAGAAGCTTGTGTTTATGTGTACTGTCCACGTGATTAAACATTTTTTTGGAAGGAAACGGGCTGAACTGCCATGAGGCAAGTGGAGTCCAGTCGTGGCTGCTGGGCGAGGCGGGGAGGCTGGGGCATGTCCTTGAAAGAATGAACAGTAACTGAACACCTTATGTGCTCACATGTGAACATTTCTCCACTGATCGTCAGAGCCTGATCTGGCTGAGGCTGGATGAGGTCGTGGACTGGCTCATGGAAGCTCAGGGGCCTGTGCAGAGTGGCAGATCTTGGTTTCCCAGCTTCCTTTCCCCCCAGGACATGACCCTCGCCCACCACATCGGGGGTCTTAGTTTTCCACACAAAACTGCCTTTTTTGCTGAGCTTCCACAAAGCCCATATTGGGAATAATTTTGTTGACCGAATGCATCTCATTTAGAAAATAATAGGACAGGGGCGCCTGGGTGGCTCAGTGGGTTAAAGCCTCTGCCTTCGGCTCAGGTCATGATCCCAGGGTCCTGGGATCGAGGCCCGCATTGGGCTCTCTGCTCAGCAGGGAGCCTGCTTCCTCCTCTCCCTGTCTCTCTGCCTGCCTCTCTGCCTACTTGTAATCTCTCTCTCTGTGTCAAATAAATAAATAAAATCTTTAAAAAAAAAAAAAGAAAATAATAGGACATGTGGCCTTTTGATAGGTTAAAACATTTTCTCTGTTCCACTTTTGGGAAATGATGAAAAATATTCACAGTGGGGGCCCTGTGAAGCCTCACTTGGGGGTCACGAGTGAGAGCCCGTCTGAAGTCCAGGGAGCTGACAAAAAACAACCCTCTTAGGGGCCTGGACTGTTTTAAACCTTTGTAGTCCCTGCAATACTCTGTAATTGGAATTATCCAATTGCACGGCACATCAAATGTATGAAAACACTCTGATATTGCTGCAAAAAAAGATGGATATATAGTGCTGTTCTGAAATCACTCGTAATTTTCATCTTGCCGTTAGTTTGTCATATTCTGAACCGATACACTTTCCCCCTCCAGTTTCAAACATTTCTGGGTGCTTTGGGGAAGCTCAGGGCCCTGGGGGCCTCTAGTCCCTTGGCCTGGAGCAAACTACAGTGAGAATTGTCTCCAAGTTATTATTATTATTATTTTTTTAATTTGACAGAGAGAGAGAGAGATCACAAGTAGGCAGAGAGGCAGGCAGAGAGAGAGGAGGAAGCAGGCTCCCCCCTGAGCAGGGAGCCTGATGTAGGACTCGATCCCAGGACCCTGAGATCATAACCTGAGCTGAAGGCAGAGGCTTAACCCACTGAGCCACCCAGGTACCCTGTCTCCAAGTTCTGAGAGCAGAAACGCCGTGTGCTGTTGGGCATGGCAAGAGAGGTCCCTGAGCTTTCCCTGCTGGAGTTTCTTCCTCTCCAGGTAAGTTGTCAGTGCACCAATGTTTAAGGGCCTCTTCTAAAATGCAGTCTCTGAGGATGACACAAACCACTTCGGATTGTTTTGAAACTGAAAAACACCCTAGCGTTTGTTCGTAGGCTTAACCTTTTAGGAGGCTTTCAAATTCTATTTTTCTCATCATTGACAGAGATATTAAATGTTTTAGTGATATTTTTATGTTAAATGCTCCCACAGGCTCATTTTAGACGTTTCCAGAGAATAGACATGAAGGCTTCAGGGGGTAAATTCAGTTTGAGGATAAAAGCATTTAGGGCAGGATTGAAAGAAAAGGAAAAAGATCAGAAAAATTTATCTGATCTTCTAAGAGGAGGGAGACATTGAAGTGTGAAGACTCAGATCTTATAATCTGTAAGAGACAAACAGCAAGTCAAATGCACCGAGGAAGGCAGAGCCCAGATACTGACCAGGGAGAGTGGCTAATCATCAAATGTTAAATAGAGACACTAAGTTATTTCAGGCACAAGGTCTGTACAGGAGAGAGTCTTTAGGGACCTGGGCAGAGAGAATCAGCTCCTGTTAATGGCTGATTGCTTTGGGGAGACTGAGGTTACACATCACAGGACTTCTGCTCCGAATCTCCCTGGCTTCACAGTAAGGAACCGTGAGGAGTCGGTGGTCAGTGTTATTTTTCCTGTTTATCCGCCCTGACAATGATCAAACTACAGGTGTGAATTTGACAGAGATTCCAAGAGCAAGAGAAGGAGGTAGGGGGTGAAGAAGAGGGGAAAGCTGGGTGGGGAGCAAATTTGTGGTTTGTCAAGAAATAAGTACTGGCATGAGGCACCTGGGTGTCTCAGTCAGTTAGTTAAAAGTCTGCCTTCGGCTCAGGTCATGATCCGAGGGTCCTGGGATCAAGCCCCGCATCAGGCTCTACACTCTACACTCTACACTCTGCTTCTCCCTCTCCCACTCCCCCTGCTTGTGTTCCCTCTCCCTCTGTCAAATAAATAAATAAAATCTTAAAAAAGAGAGAGAGAGAGATAAGTACCAGCATCTCACTTTTTAAAAATTAAAAATTGTATTTTCCAATAGTTTTCCATTTATAGAGAAATTTCAAAGGTAGTACAGAGAATTCCCATATACCCCACACCCTGTTTCCCGATTGTTAAAGTCACTTAGGTCAGCCCTTTTCTATCTCCACTGCCTTCCAGTGAGCTTATTTCATACATTTACACTAAGTTAGATTCTTTTTGTCACATTCTGCATTCTATCCTGGGATCCTCTGACCACCACAATGATTTTTTAAGACGTTTCCATATATTGGAGGTGCCTGGCTGGCTTAGTCAGAGGAGCGTGCGACTCTTGACCCGAGCTGGGCATAGAAATTATTTTAAAAATTCCATACATTAAGATGTATTCTTTGTGCTGTAAAGTTCGATGGGGTTTGAAAAATGATTTCTGTCTTGTATCTGGGATTATGATATCATACACAATAGTTTGAATTCCCTTAAAGGTATCTGCTATGCTTTTCCTATTCAACCCTCCCCCTGCTGAGCTGTTGGTAACCACTACTCTATTCACTTTCTCTCCAGTTTCCCCTTTTCCAGAATGTCATATAAATGGAATCATACAGTATAGAGCCATTTCAGACTGGCTTCTTTCACTTACGGGAAGATTCTTTGTTGTTTTCAGTTTGGGGTGATTATGAAAAAAAGGGGTTATAAGTGTTTGCATGAAAATTTGTGCAGATAGAAGTTTTCAGATTGGTTAGATAAATATCTAAGGATGGGACTGCTCATCAAATTCATAGAATGAGTTAGAGATTATTTTTTCTCCTATTTTCTGGAAGAGATGGTAGGGAATTGGCATTCTTTCTTCCTTAAATATTTGATAGAATGTAGTAGGGAACCCATCTGGGCCCAGTGCTTGCTTTGTTTTTTGGAAACTTACTAATTATTGATTTGATTTCTGTGATAGAGGGCTTTTCATGTTGTGTGAGTTTGTGTCTTTCAAGAAATTGGTCCATTTCATCTAGGGCATAGAGTTGTTCATAGCGTCCATTTATTATCCTTTTAATTTCTATGGAATCAGTCATGATGACCTTTCTTTCATTTCTGGTATTGCAATTTGTGTCTTCTTTCCTTTTTTCTTGGTTTATCCACTTTTTATCAATCTTATTGATCCTTTCAAAGAACCACCTTTTGGTTTTATTGATTTTCTTTAAGTCTTTTCTGTTTTCAATTTCATTGACATTTTCTGCTCTTCAGTTGTTATCATTTCTTTCCTTTTGTTTTCTTTAAGCTCATGTTACCTGTAGTTCTCTAGTTTCCTGAGGTGGAGACAGAAGGTATTGATTTGAGATCTTTTCTTCCTTTCTTCCTTCCTTCCTTCCCTCCATTCTTCCTCCCTCCCTCCTTCCCTCCTCTTTCTTTCTTTCTTTCTTTCTTTCTTTCTTTCTTTCTTTCTTTCTTTCTTTCTTTCTTTCTTTCTTTCTTTCTTTCTTTTCTTTCTTTCTCTTTCTCTTTCTTTCTTTCTAGCATATGCATTTAATGTTATAGGTTTCCCCTGAAGAACTGTGCTTGTTATATCCCACACATTTTGATAATTGCATTTTCATTTTCATCTAGTTCAAAATATTTTTTTAACACCGCTTGAGACTTCTTCCTTGACCCGTGTGTTATTTAGAAATGTGCTGTTTAATTTACAACTATATGAGAGCTATCTTTCTGTCCTTGATTTCTAGTGTAATTGTATCATGGTCTGAGTGCAAACCTTGGACGTACCTATTCTTTTTTTTTTTTTTAAAGATTTTATTTATTCATTTGACACAGAGAGAGAGAGAGATTACAAGTAGGCAGAGAGGCAGGCAGAGAGAGAGGAGAGAGGAGGAAGCAGGCTCCCTGCTGAGCAGAGAGCCCGACGTGGGCCTTGATCCCAGGACCCTGGGATCATGACCTGAGCCGAAGGCAGAGGCTTTAACCCACTGAGCCACCCAGGCGCCTGGACGTACCTATTCTTTAAAAATTTTCAAGAAGTATTCTGGTCTATGGCCTAGGAAATAGTCTATACCTGTGAGTGTTCCATGTGAGCTTGAGAAGAACGTGTATTCTTCTCTTGTCTGATGGAATATTCTACACATAAGAAGAGGCCAAGTGGCATAAACAGACTCAGAACCAGGTCTGTCTGTTCAGGTGCAGTAAGTTCATGTTACGTTGCACCTACAAGTCAAGTTCTGCCAGGGAGACCCTTTTGGGTTATTTGCAAGTTTCTCAACAAACTTATGAATGATGGTACTACAGATGAGCAAACTGAGGTTCCTAAAAGTAAAATCGCTTGCATGAGCTCTTTCTGCCCTAAAGTACCATGTCCTACCTAGTACTTACAGCAACGTTTGCTGCTCTTTCTACCAAATACTGTCGTGCCAGTTGCTCTGGTTCGGGGATGATTGATTAATTGGAGTTTTATGGAGGAAGAACTCATCCTCTTTTTCAATCTAGCTGAATTAATCAGTGTAGGAGGCGGCAAGACTTACACAGGTGAAAAGAAAAGTCATCTTTAACATGAACAAAAGGAACGTAGGAGGAACCAGGCAAGAATGGATTAGTAATAGGGTATGGGCTAAAGAATGTGACACTTGAAGTCAAAGGCAATTAGGAAAGAAGTTTTCATTTCAAGGAGAATGAAGTAGTCTGAGGAAGGGGGAAGAGAGCTGAAGTTTATAGGTGTTCCTATGTGTCAGGCACTGTGCTGGGCACCCTCACATTCATATCCTCCTGTGATGATCAGAACAAACCTACGAAATGTTCCCACAGTGTGTAGGGTCTCCCTCCCACCTCTGGCCTGCTGCATAATGCTGCTTTCCAGGGGAGAAGTGGTGGAAAATTTCGAAAAGAATAGAGGATGGTGACAGGATGGATCCCAGATGAGGGGAAAGGTGCCACTGTTGGTCTTTGGGAAACCATGGAACAAGAGAAAGGACATTTTGACTACCATTTATCATGGGACAGTATATAGAGGGGCTGAGGGACTGGGGAAGGGAAGGGCTTCCTTGAGACAAGACAGGGGTGTGTATGGAGGCCAAGCCAGGATTCTGGTGATGGGATGAGCCCTTTGGCTTTGTGGGGCACCATTGGGTCCAGTCTTCTGACCCACCTGCTTTCCATAAACTCCCCTAAGAATTTAGGGGAGCACTAGTTCTAGGCAGAGCACATGGTGTGATACTTGAATTTATTCTAACACAGACCCCCGTGGATCCTGAATAATGAGTGGAAGTGTGCACACTGTTGGTATGTATTGAGAGAATCGCACCCCCAAGGAGCTCGGCTCTGGACAGTATAGGATTGTTGCTGCAAACAAAGCTAAATCATACCACTGGGGAAGAGGGGATTCTTTATCCCTCATTCTCTCTTATCCTCTTATTATGCATCCAGAGAAAAAAGTAGAGGACCAGCAGTGGGGACACCTGTCCCAGGTAGAGATGGGCCTGATGTTGGGAACCCTGGACCAGATCCACATACTAGTGCGGCTCCATCAGCTACAAAACCCCATCAGCTACAAAATGAGTATCCCTGGCCACGCTAACCTTGGTCAACTGTCAAGCCAAGCAGTGATTTTTATTTCTCTGACCTTTCAACGGTGGGTACCAGACCTACCTCCTGAGACTGAATCAGTCTCCTGAAAATTGATTTCACCCTGGGAGGGAAGACAGACATTCCCTGATCCATAGGATAGGAGCTTGGTGTAGTTTTACTTGAATATTAGGACAAATACATACCTCCAGCTGGTGAAGTTGAATCTGTCAGCTATAGTTATAACTTGTCAATTTGCCTTGGACATGGATTGATAAATAACTCATGAGTAATCCTTTGCTGCTAGGGTGTGGTAGGCATAGAAATTACATGGTAAATGTATTCTGGATCCTGAAAATAAAAGACGTACATTTGTGTTAGGACCTGTCAAAATCCTTTTATGTCCCTCTAGCACCTAGTACAGAATTCAGTCTGAAATTCTACCTGGTACTATTATAGAGATTTTGGCAGCTTCACCAGAAAGAGGCAAAGAGAATGACCTCCGTAAATATTTGCTGACAGGTGGGTGACTGGTGGATCAGTGGATATAAGGATGGGGGGTTGAGTGGCTGGCTGGGTGGGTGGTAGGTGAGCGAGGGAGTGGCTAGATTGATTGATGAAGGGAACAGTGTTATCAGAATGGTTGAGACTCAGTGTAGATTGCAGAATTGAACAAGACCAAGCTCTTGTGTGTCTGGTCGGCAGCAGCCCTTCAGTACTGTCCTCTGCTGATGGTATTTCTGAATTTCTACTCGTGGGACATTATTCAACTGGAGCATGAATCTTGAAGGCCAATGTGCGTACAGAGCCCACCAGCTAGAACATGAATTTACCTAGGCTAAATTCAACTTTTCCAGGAGTTTCCCCGGGCACAGTCACTTTATTGCTCTGAGCCTCAGTTTCCTCCTCCCCCTGAAGAGGACAAGAACCCCTGAATCACAGGATGGTTGTGAGGGTTTAATAAGGCAATAGTAATACTTAGGCTTGATACTTACCCACAGCTGTGTGCCAGGAACCGTTTTAAGTGCTCGATTTGAGGTAGCTACTCTGCCGTCCTCATTTTAAGGAGGAGACACTGAGGCACAGAGAGGTGAAGAGACTTGACCGAGGCCCCCAGCTAGTAAGGCAGATCTGGGCTTCAAACCCAGGCAGGTTGGTTCCAGAATGTGTACATTTAAGCCCATTTGCTATACATCATTCTCTTGAATGTATAAAGTGCTGAGCACAGCCCCTTGGCATGTGGTGGGTCTCAGCAAAGGCCAAATTCCTTTCCTCTCGGTTCATTACCTGCCCTGAAATAGCAGTGGTGGCCTGTTCCCCGGGGCCAGAGCCGACAGAAGACTGGAGAGGCCGCTGGGGAATCCTGTCTTGGCCAGCCATGCAAGAGCCCCTCAACTATGACTTTTCTTTTTTATGCTTTTAGCTTCATCCTTAAAAAGTCAAAGACACAGATTTCAAGATCCTTATGAATAAAATCAATGTTCCTTAGCTCAGCCCAGGCCTGGTTAAGGAACAAGAAACACACTTACTTCCAAAAACATTTTAAGACTTTGGAATTTTGGTACACATGTACTTTAGGACAAAGTAATAAGAAAATTTCTTTTTCAAGCAAGTCAAGGGCTATGTTCACTATTAGCAGTATTAGGAGTAATAGTCATAGTAATAGTATATTTTGTGTGTGTATGGGAGAGATACATGAGGAGGTGGTCAACTTCCCATTCCTTTCTACTCTAAGTTCACTGGATATTTTATAATGAGAAGATTACTAAGTGATTCATAATCAGAAATAGAAGATGCACACAAATGCAGGCAGGAACGAAGCTCCCAGAAAGGAAGCAGGTAGGGTATCTCCAGGGTTAGGATCACTATCTTGGGAGGCAGGAAACAATCCCGGCTTCTGCTCCTTGCTGCGTGACCCTAGATTAGTCTCTGTCCCTCTCCAAGCCTCAGCCTCTTCGCCTGAAATACGACCCTGGTTTTGTGGGGAGTTGCTGGGATCATCAAACAGGATTCTGTTATGTTACCGTGGACAGAAGTGCTGGATAACCGGAAGGGATAGCCCTCATTTTTGGAAGGATGGGTATCTGGAGTCAGGCAGACCTGATCTGAGTTTCTGCTCAGGCATTCTCTTTCTGAGCCTTGGTTTACTCATCTTCAAAACTGGGATAGTAATACTCACATAACAGGATTTTTTTAAAGGATCTGATGAGATTAATAATATGCCTAAAATGCTTGGCATGGTTCATGATAGGCAAGAAGTGCTCGGTAAGTGTCAGTAATAGGGGCGCCTGGCTGGCTCATTGGGAAGAGCATGAGACTCTTGATCCCCAGGTCCTGAGTTCGAGCTCCACATGGGGTGTAGAGTACTTAAATAAATAAATCTGAAAAAAAATTAAGTGTTAGTAATTGTAATTGGATTAGGACCGCTGCCTCAGAAGGAATGCCACAAAGAACAGTGCACGGCAAGACATAAAGGAAGATCCAAACTTTGATCCATTTCTTTCCTGCTTGTTGTTTTTATTTCCGCCTGGTTGCGTGTATGCGTGTGCGTGCACACACACGCTCTTTAGCGCGGTGAAGGACAGTGATGACGTTTTCAGTAACTGAAAACAGCAGGAAGCAAGTTCGCCCTCAGGAGGCCACGCCCACTCGGGGCCGCCTCTGGCCGGCTCTCTGCAGCCAGTCCCGCTGACCTCCTAGAGACGGACGTTCCATCTTGCTCCAAGCCGAGTGGCTCCCTTGTGACCCGGCACTCGGCCAGTGACCAGCGTAGGATGTGCCGCTCACAGTCGCTAGAATGTTCCTCCACTTCTCATGGGGAGTACTGCACACCTTTCCTCACAGATGTGCTTGACTCCAGCCTTGGAAGGGTCTGGAACTGCCACATCACAGTCACACCCAGAGTTGACACACCCCTGTCTGATTGTGCCACTCTCCTGTCCAGAACCTTTCACGGGGTCCCTATCCCTCTCAGAGGAGAGTTCTGGCTGCTTTGCACAGCGAACGGACTTTCCTGAGTTGGTCTCCACTCGCCTCTTCAGTCTTTGTCCCGCCAGCCCTGTCATGCTCTAATGATCTGTCCATGCATGTATGCACCCCACTCCCTAAAAAACACCGATGTAAGACCTGGATGAAATAAACAATTTTCCAGGAAAGCATACATTTTCAAATCTTAGAAGGGATTAAAATCTAAATAAACAAAACATAAAGCTTTGAAAGAGCTACCATCCCCTTCATGGAAAAAAAATAGCCATAAAACTTCTAGAGGAATTTTGATCAAACTATTGAAGAAGAGATACTCCTCACAGGGAAGGATCTGGTAGACACCACATTCATTGAGTGATGGAAGTTACCATGACTTGTAAGAGACAAACGGTTAGGCGTCTCCTGACATAATGCACTGAAAAGGGCATAACGGTTCCTCTGTGGTATTTCTGACACAAAATGGGTGATTTGAATCTAGTCATAAGGAAACACCAGACAAACTCCTGTTGAGAGTATGACACAAAAGAAATAGCCTGCACACCTCAAAATGTCAAGATTATTGAAGACGAAGACTGAGGAATTGCTCCAGATGAAAGAGTCTGTAAGAGACTTGACAACCAGATGCCTGTGTGATGCAGGGTTGGGAGCTAACCAGGAAACAGTGTTTCTGTGAAAGGCACTATTGAGAAAACTGGCAAAACTTGAATAAGGTCTGCGGATTAGATGTTCGCAATGGGTTAGTGGTAATTTCCTGGTTTTGACAGTTGTATCCTGATTAACGTAACTGTATGTCCTTGTGTTTAGAAAACATACACCTAAGTAGCTAGAGCTACAGGGTTATATCTATAATTTACCCTCAAAAGACTCAGAAAAATTGATATCTACATTTAGGGAATCTGGGTACATGGTAAATTCATACTTTTTTTTAAGACAACTTTTCTATAAACCTGTAATTCTTTAAAACAAAATGCTACATAAATAGTGGATTTTTCTGTTTTACTCAAACTAATCGAGACCAAAGAGAAAGCATTCTATTTTCTATCTTTTTTAACACAGTGACAATAACATTACCGAGTCTAATAAAAATTGAGACAAAAAGAAAAGTACAGATTAATGGCACACGTGAATACTCACACAAAATTCTAAATAAAGTATTAGAAACCATATTGCAGCATCCAGTTAAAAGTGAAAGTCTTAAAAAAAACCACTCTCACAAATGAAAGAAAACATAAACAATATGACAGGATCAAGGAGGGTTCATTTCAGGAATTCAAGGATGATTTCATCTCAGAAATTGATTAAATTAATGATTTAAAGAGAAAAATCATGTGATCACTGATGTAGAAACGTTGGGGTTCAGAGCTGATGGCCAAGAAAGAATTCTTGAGACATCTTCAGCGCAAAAAGCTGGTTTTATTAAAACACAGGGACAGGGATCGAACCCTGTGTCCAGCTCCCTGCTCATCAGGAAGCCTGCTTCCTCCTCTCTCTCTGCCTGCCTCTCTGCCTACTTGTGATCTCTCTCTGTCAAATAAATAAATAAATAAAATCTAAAAAACAAAAAAAACCCCCCAAAACACAGGGACAGAACCCATGGGCAGAAAGGGCTTCCCTGGGGTTGTGACAGGTGACTGATTATATACTTTCCAGTTGGGAGAAGGTTGGGGACAGCGTAAGTCTCTAAGGAATTTGGAGCAAGGTTTCCAGGACCTTGAGGGGCTAGCTATTGTTGGGAAAAGGCCATTTATTACTGTCTAATAAAACCTGAGTCATGAGACCCTGCAGTTGTATCTCGGAGGGCCGTATGCTTGGAGCATGATTGCTAACACGCATCTTGGGGGGTAGAGATAAAGGAAGTCTCAAAGGAATTTTCATATGTTAAAGTAGACTTACAGGATCCTGGGGGATCGGGCTAATGTTAAGCTAAGATTGCCTTTTGCCCCCAGCAAAGTGTCAACATGGAGGCAGCTGGGCTCCCAGAGGACGGTCACTTGAGCTCTTTCAAGGGCTTTGCAATGGGCTGTAAGAGACTTGTAAGAGTAAGGCTGTAAGTAGTAAGGAAATTTGATTTTTTCTTTCACTTTGTTTCCCACATCAGTCACCTCTATGACAGCTGAAATGCATTTACCGCAACTCAATGCTTACTAATAAAATAGGAATCAAACAATTCTTCCTTAACATGATAAAATATATTTGACATGATAAAATATATTTAACTCAGCCCCAAAGCCAGCCTGGTGCTGAACGGGGAGCATTGGCAGCTTTCCAGCGTAAGTGGAAGGGAAGGCTACTCATTCACTGAGGGCTGATTGCACACTAGATGCCCTAGAGCGAGATTTAATTTGTCTCCATTTTATTGAATTTAATTCTGTTCTTTATCATTTCCTTTCTTCTACTTCATTTGGGCTTAATTTGCTCTTCTTTTTCTAACTTCTTGTAATGGATTCTTACATGATTGTTTTTCAAACTTCCTTCTGTTTAAACATATGCACTTAAAGGTATGTATTTCCTTCTGAGCGTGGTCCAAGATGTGGCTCGCGACCAAGTAATATTTTCATTATCATCTAGCTCAAAATGACTTTTTACTTCAATATGTTATAAAGTTAAATAAAATGCCTAAGATTTATCTGTACAAGTTTGGATTTCTTGTTTTAAGTGAACAGCCACAGCCTATGGCTTGGAGTGAGGAAGGGAACTTGAACACCTCTCTGTCAGTAACTGATAGAATAAACAAAGCACTACCTAGGGCCACTTGTAAAGTATTATCCGAACACTGCCTCACCATTCACCTATGGTCCCTGCCTACTTTTGTGTTATAATGGCTGGGATGAGTAGTTGTGACAGAAGCCATGTGGCCTGCAAAGTCTAAAATATTTACTATCTGGCCCTTTATTAAAACAGTTCATGGTCTCCTGCTATAGATCTTGAACTACTTAGACAAAGGTTGGATCTCCTGGAGCTTGGCCCCAGTCTAATGAATAGTAGTCAGTGAGTGTTGGGCGTTGAATAACTGAGTGAATAAATAAATGAATGCAAGGCAAGGTCATTTGGTAGAGAGTGGGTCCACACAGTGGGAAAACCAGGAAGTCATTGACTTTCCTACAATAGTGCAGGCCACAGCTCAAGTTCAAATCTAGCCAAGCTCCCTTCCCCTCCTTTTTCTGCCCTCATTTCTGCTAAGCCGTATTTTGATTAAAATGTAATCTTTTTGGGATGCCTGGGTGGCTCAGTAGGTTAGGTGTCTGCCTTTGGCTCAAGTCATGATTCCAGGGTCCTGGGATCCAGTCCCATGTTGGGCTCCCTGCTCAGTGGGGAACCTGCTTCTGCTTCTCCCTCTCCCTCTGCCCGCCACTCCTCCTATTTGTGCGCATGCTCTCTCTCTAATAAATAAATAAAATCTTAAAAAAAAAAGATGTAACATTTTCTCGTGTGGCTGAGATGATTAAAAATGAGTTATCTAAGTACGGGTACCCTCTGGGAATCCTGAGTGGCACTGAAATAAAGAAAGAAAGAAAGAAAGAAAGAAACTCCTGGCTTAATATTGATTTTCATAAAGTGGAAACATTTGCTCCATAATGAAAAATTCCAATGCTGTAGACACATCTGGGACCTGTCCTGCTGGCTTTAATTTCAGTCCTGTGAAGAAGAACTCATTGCCAGAACTTTCTAGACCTATAAAACTTTACAGCCCCGTGAAGCACAGTAGTAGCAGCTAAGAAGAGTTGAGCACTTGCTGTATTCTGGGTCTTGGCTAGTGGCTGATCCGCACTGGAAAACCGTGAGGCAGTTCTGGTTCACCCCCATTTTACAGCGTGGAAAACTGAGGCTCCAAGAGGAAAGTGACTTGGTCAAGTTCACATCGCTGCCATGTGGGGAGAGTAGGATTTGAGAAGATCTGTTAGCCTGCAAACCCAAAGTTCTTTCTATTCAGTCAGGAGATTAATAGTGATCATGATAATAGAATCGGCTCGTTTGTTGGTAGCTAGATTCCATAGACCATGTTCCTTTGGCATGAACAAAGAGAACAAGGAAGTTTCCCTAAACTAGGAAATGGATTGCCTGGTTTTAGTGAGGTTAAATGGAAATGGGTTGGCTTCTAGGGTAGAACCCAGGCACGAGAAGCTCTCTGGGAGCACTGGTCTTCCCGCCACATGTCCAGTCCACACATCATTTGGCTCTCTGGCTTACCTCTGTGTTCTGTCCCCTTACCCAGCACAGCCTGATCATTACCCCGTCTCTCCCAGCCTCCCTCCTGATCCCCTTTCCACTCTCTCTGTTTCTTCTAACCCTTCTGTCCCATAGAAAGCTCTCAGTCCTGTCGTCACTTTGGTCACGTGCTGTTCTGCCATCCAGTAACCCTTCCCTCTTCTGATGACAGCACCTGAATGTCCTTTTGAAGAGATGCACCTCTCCCACTCTTTCCCATGGTGTTGGGGGGGCGGGGCAGGGGTCTGACACTGCCCCAAACTCTAGGAGTGAGCCATGGCCCAGGCCTGGCTGCCCCCCCCCGCCAACTACAGTGATTGGTTCAGAGATGGGCACACGACCCAAGACATAACAATGGGACTCAGTTCTGAGACTTCTGTTGCCGCTGCTGGAACACTGTTTTTTTGTTCAGTGAAGTTTCTAGAAGTATCAAGATGAAAGTCTGAATCTGAATAAAGCCAACCTGGAGGAAAACAGAGCTGAAAAGTAGGAAAAGCCTCCCAGATACAGCTATTCCCGAAGCTACTATACTCCCTGGACTTCCAAATACCAGAACCAGTGAATTCCCTGGATTCTAGGTTGTGACTAGCAGCAATTCAATTGAATGAAATCATTTTCCATCTCTCTGTTTCAGTTTCTTCACCAAGAACAAAACATTATGATTCTTGGTCCACTGACTTGAGATGCTGAAACTATAAAATTAAAACCAAAACAATTTTGCAAAAATTACTTTATCAAAATTCATGTTCTATATACTACATAGATGCATATAATGCCTATCCTTTTTCTATATTGGCCCAGTCACATCCATATTTCTATAGTCACATATTTCTATATTTATGTATAGGGTCAGGTATTTATGTATTAATGTAGTTGGTTTCCTTCCTCTTTTGCTCTTTTCTTTCCTCCGTTGGGCACCAGCTCTCTGCCCAGCGCTGTGTTAGGCTTAGGCAGATGAGTAAACATGATTCTGTGCACAAGGAACCTTCCCTGGTGTGGAAATATAGGCCAGAAATCAGCAATCACTGCAGGGTGGGCTGGGGACTGTGATGGAGCAGGGTGGAGGGCAGGTGTCAGAACTCTGCTGGGGTGATGGTGGAGGAAGGGAAGGTCAGGCTGTTTAGAGGAGAAGCTTTTTTTTTTAAGGTTAAGGAAGTGAAATCCAGTTAGTGGGAACAGCATGTGCTAAGGGAACGCAGGACTGAAACAAGAGCAAATCGCTCAAGGCAGCCGAAGCCAGCGCCTTGAGCGGGTTCCAGCAGTTTCCACGTGACCCCCTGCCAGCCGTGTCCCCAGGCTCCCTTCCTGAGCCGGGAAGAGACCTGTGGATTTGCTTTGACAGTTCACTGTTACCTAGATGGTGCTCCACTTGTGACATCAGATTCTGACAGTGTCCCCCACAAAGGCATAAATTCACCACAACGTAATCTTGGAATCTCTGTACGCCACGTAGAGGCTTCACAAATATTTGTTGATGACGAAGCTTCTAAGAATATGTTCAGAAAATTGTTCTAAAATTAAACTTCATTAAAATTCCTACCTCGCAGTTAATAGCTCCTTTCTAGTCATCCTGCCTTTCTTTTTTACCGGAAGTGTACCCATCAGTGAGATTTTAAAGGGGTCACAGAAGGTTATTCAGGTCTTAAACTCCTCTGCTGAATATCTCACACTTAATGACAGGAACAATGTTAGATAAAATAAGAAGGAAAAGGAAGAAATCTTATACAGACTTATCATTAGTATGTGCCAGTCTAGGGATGTTATTATCTTTTTTTTTTTTTAAGTTTTACTTTTTTTAAAATCATCTCTATACCCAATGAGGGGCTGGAACTCAACCCTGAGATGGAGAGTCACATGCTCCACCGACTGAGCCAGTCAGACGCCCCTAGGTATGTTATTAAATTAATAAATTAAATTAAATAATAAACAAAATAAATTAAATAATAATTTCCCGTAGATGGGGAGAAGTTCTCCTGGATTTGCTGACAGAGAAACAGGGCGGGGCTCGGAGATCCAGCTGGGAAGGGTCAGGGCTCATGTTTAAACTCTGATCTTCCTCCAGAGCTCCTTTCTCTGAACCTTGGGAAGTAAAATTTCACTCAGATTCTCCAAACAGGTACCTACAACTAGGCTGAGTGTTTGACTCTGATCACCTTTAGTCACTGTTCTGTATTTATTCACTCACCAAAGTTGGTGTGTACCCTGAGGTATAGACTTCCGCTTTCTCAGATGTCCTCCACTGTTTCTTTCTTTCTCTCTTGGTTGACATCTCCTCTGTGGTAGGTCACCTCCTTTTTTTTTTTTTTTGGATGTGTCATCACGTCACAGGGTGTGCGAACTAGGGACCTGGCTTTCTGAGCCGCCAAAGAATCAGATGACACATTGGGAAGCGCGTGGGGAGGGTTTCTAGGGACAGCGTCAATTTCAAGAAGTGTGTAAGGTTTTCCTTAAGGCTTATATTTGATTCGCCCTGTGAAGCAGATGCTTTGATCCCTGGAGACTGTGGAAGGTGTGCCCCAAGTGGGAGACACGTTCTCTAAGTTTCTGTGCCAGCGTGAGGGCATCAGCCTTGTGGGAGGGGAAAGCTTCACCTCATCCAGAAAATATACACACAGTAACAGCAACATACTGACAATCCATACTGATGGGGTTTGGGAATAGAAGTGAGGTTCAGTGGAGTGAGGTCCGGAGCCGATGGCCAAGAAAGAATTCTTGAGACGTCTTTGGTCCAAAGAGGTGGTTTATTAGAGCATGGGGACGGGACCCATGGGCAGAAAGAGCTGCTGCCTGAGTTGCGAGGGGTGGTTGATTATATATTTGGGAGTTGGGGGAGATAAGGAAGAGGAGGGTTTTCAAAAGGATGTGCATTATGTAAAAGAAGACACCCAGGATATCCGGGGCCCGGCCAATGTCAAGTTAAGGTTGTTTTTCTTCTTAGCAAGGCATTCACATGAAGATAGTTGGGAGTTTCCTGGAGGAGCATTATACTCTGCCCACTTCAAGTATCTGTCAATGGGCTGCAGGTTATCATTTTATTTATTTGTTGTTTGTTTATTTTGACAGAGAGAGAGAGGGAGAGAGAGTGAGCACAAGTAGGGGGAGCGGCAGGCAGACTCCCCTCAGAGCAAGGAGCCCTATGCGGGACTCCATGCAGGGCTTTGAGCCAAAGGCAGGCGCTTAACCAACTGAGCCACCCAGGTGTCCCTGGGCTGCAGGTTATGACATTTAATTGTATCTACGTTTCCTTCTGGAAGCTAGGTGACTTATAGAGATGCTTTGAACTTGTAGGTTGCTAAGACATTTGTAAACTTAGGGAGACTCCTGTCTTGCAGGATTGTGAGCTCTATCAGTTAACTCTTTGTTTTTCCTTCCCTTAGCGTCAGGGCTACCAGGAGAGCCTGAGGAATGTCACATATATCCCATGGCGGGGTGGGATGTCAGCTTCTGCTTTGTCCTCAGCTTGACTTCTGTTCCCTCATCATATACTAGGCAGCAATGGAATGAAGTCCAGCTACGGGTGCTCAAAGGTCCGGAGGGAGGTCCCGAGGCCTCTGGAGAAGAAACTAGTTTTTCCAGGATTATGGACCCGACAGGTCAGACATTGCTGATAGACTGTTTTCACAATTTTATAGCTAGCTCCCTACCAGTGACTGTGCGTAATTTGAGTCCTCTGAAATGCATTATGGTTGGTGAAGGAATGCAAAAACTGAAAAATAAGGTTTGTCGGGGAACAAGGAGGAAGAAAGCAGCCATCTTGGGATTCCCATTGTCCCAGCTGTTTGTTTCATTTATAAGCATTGTTTACCCATCTTAAGTTGTCAGACTCAGAAGCACGCTCTTTTCATGTTAGGACATGCCAGGACACGGGGATGGCAAAAGTCTGCCAGTGAGGGGATATTTTTTGCAGAAGCAGAAAGGACTTCATCCACACGTACCATAATCTTTATGGATTTCATTGTTGCTCCCTTTGCATAAAAGTCAGCTGGGACATTTTCTGGATTCTCAGGTTCAGTCCATTTAGTGTGAGCCTCAATTTTGAAGACAGCAATTTCAGAAGCTAAGCGAGGAGGAATTGCAAGTGATGACTCTACTGGGACATATCAGATTCCTAGGAATTTCACATGATTTTTGGAACACTTCTACACCAATACATTTACAATGGAAAGAAAATACAGAACCTTTGTTTTCTAGGCAGACCCCTTAAAACGTACAGAAAGTTTCACCATCTGTTATCAGAAGTAGACCAAAAGTCCAAAAAAGAAAATAAATAACGTTGTCCTTTTAACAGAGAGAAAGCCAAATTCTAATTTTGAGTTAGCTGACTTTTGATAGTAAAATGTGTTCATTCCCATCTTAGCCCCGGCCACGCATAAAATTCTTTTTCAAAGATTCATTCTTCAGAAACTTTCCACAACTTTCTTTTTCCTCAAAAGAAATTGCATCCCCATCCCTCATACCTTCTTTTACTGGAAGCACACATCCTACCTCTCTTGGATATGGAAACATTTCCCTCATTGCTTTTAGTAGCTTTAACCATATACATTAATTACAATTCTTTTTTTTTTAAAGATTTTATTTATTTATTTGACAGAGAGAGAGAGATTTCAAGTAGGCAGAGAAGCAGGCAGAGAGAGGAGGAAGCAGGGTTCCTGCTGAGCAGAGAGCCCGATGTGGGACTCGATCCCAGGACCCTGAGATCATGACCTGAGCCAAAGGCAGAGGCTTAACCCACTGAGCCACCCAGGTGCCCATTAATTACAATTCTTAACCCTCAGATATTTTAATTGCTAGTGAAAACCAAGTAGTAAACAATTGTGACCTATTACGCTGGCATTCTTTAGGTTGGCAAGTGTATGAACACATTTCATAATTTCTAGAAACATGCTTTTTAATAGCACAGTCTTTTCAAGAAAGCACACGCATACGTGAAATGTGTATCACCAGATCTCAATTTGTCTTTAGTCTCTCTGTAATAAGGAAGCCAAAATTAGATAAACCTATGTTCAGTCATTAACAATTCATTATTTTATCTTATTTGGAAATGATCTAGATTCTGAATTTAACAACTCTTCACTTCTCCTAACTCAGCAAACCTTTAAGGCTTTAGGTTATCAGAAAGATTTGGGAAACCATTTTAAAAGTCTACCTAAAACTTTTTTTTTAAATCTTATTTACATCTATTCAATTTACTTGTTCTTAACAATTAGGCTGAGATTACCCATAAAAACTAAATGAGACATCAGACTAGGCCAGTCATGCGCCAAGTTATTTTTGTTTATTTTATTTTTAATTTTTTTAAAAGATTTTATTTATCAGAGAGAGAACGAGAGAGAGAGAGAGAGAGAGAGAGAGAGAGAGAGAGAGAGAGAGAGAGAGATCACGAGCAGGAGGAAGGGGCAGAGGGAGAAGCAGACACCCCTCTGAGCAGGGAGCCTTGGTAGTGGGGGACCAAGGACACACTCAATCCCAGAACCCTGAGATCATGAACTGAGCCAAAAGAAGCTGCTTAGCCAACTGAGCCACCCAGTCAGCCCCTGTGTTTATGTTTCAAAACCGAGATAAGATTCATCACTTCAAGGGACAGAGAAAGATGTAAGTTCCTCCTAGAAGGACTTTGGTTTTCTAAAGCCAGTAATTTACAAGGCTTTTGAGATAAACAAGGATCGTTTGGGGATTGTTAAAGGAATAGGTGAACTTTGAATTGCCCCTGGAGGGCCTTTTGTTCATGGTCCTAAAGGCAATGGGACAGAGGACAACTTAGGCTGAGAGATCCGGTAAAGGAGGTGGTAAGAATTGCATTCTCCTAGCCTTTTATATGGTGTACCTCTTGTATCTCTTAAAACGATCATCAGGTTTTTGGAATAAAACTTTCAATGACGTTATTGTTGGAATTTTGAAGTCTTTGCTTTTAAGAGCACTTCTTAAATGATCTGATCTAATAGATTCAGTCCTCCCAATGGCCCTTGGAATCCTAGATGGTGATGTCCCTGAGGCGGGCGGCTTGTGGGTTAGGACACCAGCCACAGCTGGAGTTTAACTCACATTTCTGTCCAGCCACATCTAGTTGCAAATGGGATGCAGCTCTCACATTTCTGTCTGGACTTATTTTGGGGTCCTCACCTTGATGGTTACCAAGCCAAGTTCTTAGGGTCATGAAACGAGCTTTTAGATTTTTATGGTTTCTGGGACTATAGTTCTGAGATATAAAATAAGCAGGTGTGCTGGAAGGGGGAAGGCTTACCGCTCAGATTTTAAAGATCCCATTCCCTTATTATTTATGTATATATTGTTTTTCTTTCAGCTAAGCCTTTTCCTCATGTGCACATTGACAGAAGACAATGGGAGCGAGGAAGTGCAAGTGTGGATACCAGAGGTGAGGGGAGGTGTGGGGGCTGGGGCGGACTGAAGCAGCAGGCCTCGGAGTTCAGGCTGGGGTTCAGAAGCTACTGCAGGAAGGTCTCGCGTGTCATTGCACTACTCAGTGTGGGCCAAACCAGTAGACTCCATTAAGGGAGACTGGGGACTGCATGTGGGGGAAGGACTAACCCAGCAAATCCCTGTAAATGAGGACTTCGGCTGGAACTGGGGAGGGGACTCGGATGCGGAATTGCGGCCTGAACCAAGGAAGGGCTAAGGTCTCTAAGGACTGGTGCTCTGTCAGAGCCTCCTGTCACCCTGCCAGACCTGTTCCTGCTGGCCTGGAAAGCCAATTAGATCCGGAGCTTGAATGTAGAACAAGTGGAACTCCAGCCAAGAGGAATTCCCTGGCAGCCCTCCGACACGCTGAGACCGTGAACTCAGAAGGATTTGTAGGGCGCCATGCCTGTGTTTCTCATTGTCCCCAGATGCCATCAGAACTTCTTTTGGGATCCTGATACCATCACTGACCTGTGTAAAAACAAAATTCAGCCATGTAAATTTGAAGATCTAATAGCTGTCTATTTGTGGCTCTTTTGTGTATTTTTCAGATGTTCCTGTGGGCCACTCTCCCCACTTTCCCCTACAGATCCTCTGACCCTTCTTCTTCTTCTTTTTTAAGATTTTATTTATTTATTTGACAGAGGGAGAGATCACAAGTAGGCAGAGAGGCAGGCAGAGAGAGAGGAGGAAGCAGGCTCTCCACCGAGCAGAGAGCCTTATGTGGGGCTCGATCCCAGGACTCTGGGATTGTGACCTGAGCCGAAGGCAGAGGCTTTAACCCACTGAGCCACCCAGGCGCCCCTCTGCCCCTTCTTTATTTTGAGTGATGACTTGCAAGTCCTTCCCTCACCTCTAGGAGTTCAATCCAGCTGCCTGAGTGCATTGGTTCCCTCCAAGCTGCCTTATTTGACAAAAACTGAGGCAAATCAGCAGCGCTATCTCCACTCTGTGACCTCATTTAATTCTGAGGAAGCACCGTGTCATCCCTGATCCTGACCGCCCTGCAGCTCAGGAGTCAGACCCCAGATCCCCGGGGCTCCCCGATGCTTTAGTCGCATCTGAGTAGCCCCGTGGAAGGCATCCCCTTACCAGGTGGGAGAGGAAATGGGACTCTCCAGTACAGCTCTCTCCAAAATGAGCCTGCTCACAGAATTCTCCATCCTCTATGTTTTTGACTCTTTTGTACCATCCAAGGGGGTGAGGGGTCCAGGAAATGGTTCTCAAGAATTGTCTTCGACATCTACAGTGTTTACCCACTTGGAAATGTCAGGCCTTGGTGTGTCTTGGGGCCTGGTTGAAAAGGCCATTGTAATACATTGTAAGATGTATAAATAAAATTGTGCTAGAGAGTAGTATTAGGCAGATTGAATCTTATCTCTGTCACTTACCATCAGGCGTTCAGTCGCTGCAAACTCTGGGCTTTGATTTGCTTCTCCGAAAATTGGGCGCAATATTATTGACCTGACAGTACTGTTGTAAGGACTAGGATGAAGCAGGGGTCTAGCAGGGGCCCAGCAGATCCTAGGGACTCAAGAGTTTGAGCTCAGTTATCCATCCCATGACAACGGACAGTTAAGAAGTGAACCATTGGAGGACCCGTGCCCCACGACGCAGACAGACAATGACAACAGGAAGGACCAATTTGAATCTGGTTTCTTTTTCCTGCTTAAAAAAACACACATGAACAAGACAAAAGAAAACAAAAGAAAGCAAAAAACCTCACACACATAAAAATTAGCTTTTCTTTTTTGAAAAGAAGACAATTTCCTGAATAAAAATTTTTAAATATGAAAAAAGAACAAAAAACATAATCCCAGTGTCAGTAATGTTATTACTTAAGTACCTCTGCATACACTTTTACATAGTTGTAATCATACTGCATATAAAATTTTATATCATGGCCTTTTTCACAGATATGGTATTATAGACATCTTTATTTTACTATATACCATAACATCGGTAATTTTTTTTAGATTTTTATTTACTTATTTGTCAGAGAGAGAGCGAGAGAGACAGAGAAAGGAAAGGCAATATTGATAATTTTTTAATGACAGCGTGGTATTTCTTTGAGTGGATAAACTATGCTTTACTCTGCTGTTTTCTAATTCTTAGACATCTAGATGGTTTCTGTGGTTTTCTACCTTTATCAATCAAGTCAGTTGGGGTTCTTGCTCAGCAAGTAACAAACCAACTCTGGAACGTTTCGACAGGAAAGGGATTTACTCGAAGGATGGAGGTGAGCTCGTGGAACTCTCAAGGGCCTTGAAGAACCAGGTGTATGAACAGTCCAAGAGTTGAGGAAGTTCCAGAATTCTGGGTGACAGGAGCTACTTGACCATCGGGTTACAGCTCTGCTGTCAGAGTGACGACATGTCATTTGTGGTTTCCCTGTGTTATTCCGCTAGAGAGAGAGAGGATATGATTGACCGAGCCTGGGTCACGTGCCCGACCGCGGAGAGGTGGAGGCTGAATGCCTAGATGCACGGCAAGGGCAACACTGTTTGCAGTGAGGGGGGACTCGATGCCCCCCAAAGACAGTAAGGGCACTGATATTAGGTGGCCGATAAACCAAGTAACTGCTTCATAAATACTCCATCTTTGCACATATAGCTTTTTGTAGATTTTTCAATCTTTTAACTTATTATTTTGGGATGATATTCTGCAACGTGGAATGACTGCATGAGAGGGTGGAAGTTTTGAGGAGGACCTTCATGTACAATGTCTGATATGTATGTATAGGGGAGCACAGGAGGGAACTTCAGAAGTAGGCAGAGTGGTAGTTAACGGAAATGGGGATTCTGGGATTATACCAGCACATCTAAAGCATTTTTATTTGACCTTTGTCTGAGTCTAACTCTATTACACTGCTAACCTTTTGATGCAAGACCTTTGTGTGTGCCCTTGGATTGGATTTGTTTGTTGTCTTTCCTGCGTGAGCATCACCCACAACGCACCTTCCGAAATTTCTGGTTTAGGGTTCTGTAAAAAGGAGCAAGAACTTAGAGATCTCTGTGAAACAATCAGAACGCAGCATCCTTTTGGATTTTCAAGACTCCTACCCCCACTGATTCTTTTACTTTTGGCTCGCCCACACCTAAATCAACATCCATAATTTTGTACGTGTGATTTGCTTTTTTTTTTTTGAGCCTTTCCAAAGCCTTCAATTCAGTTTTCATTGAAACAGCCACTCTCTTACTTATCCCACTCATATTTAATTGGCTTTTTATTATGTTTATTTTAATTAAGTAATTAGAAAAACAGTTGAAGTGATCCCAAAGGGCTTGAGAACAAATACAACTTCTGGTAAACAGACAGCTCAGCTGGTGGGACCATCAGCCCACAGGGTGTTGGAGAGTAGCCTGCGGTGGTGAGCGATGACCTGGCTAAGTGGAGGGTTGAGGACAAATTCTACCGTGCCAGTTTCAATGAACCCTCTCCACATCTTACATAATAACACAATATCAACACCATGAATCTGACATTGGTACAATGCCTGTGTTTCGTTCTGTGTCATTTGTGGATTTGTGTGACCATGACCGCAGGACAGACCCAGAGCCAGTCCGGCTGTCCCCGCAGGTGTCTCCCTGGTGCTTCCCTTTCACAGTCACGCCCACTTCCTTCCCCTCCACTCTCCCTCCTGTGTCAGCAGTCCTGCCCTTTCCAGAGCTCTACAGTTTTCTCATCCGGGGAACATTATTTAAATGCAATCATACAGTATTTGCCGTTTTGAGNAAAAAAAAAAAATAAATGCAATCATACAGTATTTGCCGTTTTGAGATGGACTTTTCCCACTCAGCGTAATGCCCTCGAGAGCCATCCAAGCTGTTGTCCGTGTCAATAATTCGCTTCTCTTTATTACTGAGTAGTATCCCCTGGTATGGGCGGACCAGTTTGTTTAACCATTCACTCCACTGAAGGACATTTTTGTTGCTTGCAGTTTTGTGCGATCACAAATAAAGCTGTTATAGACAATTGTGTAGCCTCTTATATGGGCACATGGCTTCATTTTTCTGGGATAAGTATCCAAGATGCACTGCAGTTCCTTGGGGTGGTTGGTGAGTGCGTGCCAAACAACTTTCCTGAGTGGTTGTACTTGTTCTATTCTTACCAGTAGTAAGTGAGAGATCTAGTTTCTTTACATCCTAGCCAGCACTTGATATTGTCAATATCTTTAACTATAGCTTTTCTAACAGATATTTAGCGATGTCTCATTATGGTCTTAATTTGCATTTCCCTAATGGCTAGTGATATAGAACATCTTTCCGTGTGTTTGTGTCAGGGGTTTGGGGGATCTGGGGCAGATCAAGGAAAAAGACAGGACCATGAGAGATAGTAATGCACAACCGACTTCATTGGGTGGTGGGTGTTTGGACAGGGTGTTGAGAAGAGTCCCTCACGGCGGACGCCTGTCTAGAGGCTATGGTTTGAGGGGTTGCTACTCAGAGGGGAGGAGGGCTAGAAAGAGGAGGTTCAGAGAAGAGGCTTCTGTGGCCTGGTGATGTCCTTCAGCAGCCTGGATGCCAGTTGTGAATCACAGAGCTCCTAAGGGCCAGAGTGGCCTGGGGACTTACCACCGCAGGCTCTACCTGTAGTCCGTGGGTACGGGGTGGAGATCTTCAGGGAATACAAAGCAAGCAGGCTCTATGTAGCTAAAAATCTGCTTGTTTGAGCTTTGTTTAAAGAACTGGATGTATAAAAATTTGAGTTTGGCGCCAGCAGGCTTTTAAGTTAATGGGTCTTGGTCTGCAGGGAAGAAATAAGCAATCCAGGGGCCAGTACGTAGAGGCCAGGTTGGGCTTATTTATGCGACAATTTGCCATCTGTTTCTTCTCTTCTGTGGAATACCTCCCTATGTCTTTGCCCATTTTTAAACTGGATTTTTTTTTTTTAATTTTGAGTTTTGGAAGTTCTTTATATGTTCTAGATAATGAGTTCATTGTCACATAAATAATTTGCAATTTGCAGTCTCCTTGTCTTACAGGATTTTTCAGAAAACAAAAGCTTTTCATTTTGATGATGTTTAATTTCTCGGTTTTATTATTTTTAAGTAATCTCTACACCCAACATGGGGCTCGAACTCACAACCCCGAGATCAACAGCTGCACACTCCACTGATTGAGCCAGCCAGGCACCCCATATTGATTTTTTTTTCTTTTATGGATCACACTAAGAGTGCTAGAGTTTTGGGGCGCTTGGCTGGCTCAGTCAGTTGAGCATCTGACTTTTGATTAAGGCTCAGGTCATGATGTCAGGGTAGTGGGATAGAGCCCCGCATCAGGCTCTGTGCTCAGTGGGGAGTCTGCTTGAGAATCTCTTTCTCCCTCTGCTCCTGCCCTCCCCCTACACCCAACCCCTACTCATATTCACACACTCTCTCTCTCTTTAAAATAATGAATACATAAAATCTTTAAAAAAATGTTAGAATTTTATGTTAAACATTTCAATCTACTGCCAATTTTGAGTTGAGTTTTAGGGAAGGGGTGAGACTTAGATTGAGGTTTATTTATTTTTGTTATGGATATCCAATTGTCCTGGCACCATTTTTTGGAAAACACCGGGCTTTCTCCATTCAATTGCTTGAGAACCTTTGTCAAAATCATTTGTCTATACATTTGGCTGTATCAGGGCTCTGTATTCTATTCCATTGATGTTTGCTTTCACTTCATTCTGTTAAATATTTTCTTTTATTTTTTTTGAGATAGATAGAGAGAGAGCGAGCACGAGTTGGGGGGTGAGGGAGAGGGTGAAGCAGACTCCCCTCTGAGCAGGGACACCCCCCCCCCACGCCCTGCCCTACACGACTTGATCCCAGGACCCTGGAATCATAACCTGAGCCAAAGGCAGATGCTTAACAAATGAGTCACCCAGGTGCCCTTGTTAAGTATTTTCTAATTTCACCTGTGATTTCTTCTCTGACCCATGGATTATTTACATGTATGGTGCTTAATTTCTGAATATTTAGGGTTTTCTCAGATATCTTTCTGTTATTGATTTATCATTTAATTCTATTGCGGTCAGAGGCTATCTATGTGACTGCAATCCTAAAAGGATTTTAAAAGGATATATTTATGACCTTTTATATATTTTATATATACTACATATATATACAAAATATTAATTAGATAAAATCTTTTGGTATGTATTTAGACTCATTCTGACCCAGCATTTCCTCTAATAGTGTTTTCCACGTGCACCTGACCAGAATGTATGTTTTGCAGTTGTTGGGATTGTCTGGGGTCTCCACTGAACACCTTCTGTTTTTAGTGACTTCTCTCCACTCTGGCTGGTAGGAACCTGGGTGTCTCACAGCGACGTGTGAGCAGTGGGAATTGTTACAGCTCCCCGGAAGCTGTTCTTTGCACGGCCTTGCAGAGTCTCACCCCATGCACACATGCGTTAGAATTCACCCAATGACAGAAAGGTGAACCCTGCACAGATTTTTGGAGGCTTTTTCTTTGCTTAGTTCCCTCTTCTCTGGTCTTCTTCCTTACACATTCCAATCACCTCTGTCTTCTAGTGTTCAAACAAGATTTTCATCTCCACTTGGGCTTCTCCTCCATATTCTGAGTTCCAGCAACTAACTCCAGACAGAAAGCCAACGCATCTGTGAAGCTTGTCTGCTTTGCTGACCTACTCTTAGTAACTTTTTCACTGGAATCACAGTAATTTTCTGTTTCTTGTCCAATGTTTGAAGAGTTTTTTACATTTTGTCCAGGTTTTTAGGTGTTTATGGTACAGATACTGAACATTTTTTTAACACGGGGCTTGAACTCATGACCCTGAGATTAAGAGACCTGTACTCTACCACTGAGCCAACCAGGCGCCCCTGGACAAACATTTTAATGAAATGAACAAGCAAGCCATGTAGATAAGGTATAGGAAAGAGCATACTAGGCAGAAGGAACAGTGGGCCAAAGTCTCTGAGGTTGAATCATGTGTGGCTTGGGGGCCATTATCCCCAGTTCATAGTGAAGAGACGGGGGACCATAGAGGCTAGCCATTTACCTAAGACCTTACAGGATAAGGGTAGATTCAACCCACATTTGAAAACAGCGTCTGAACTCCCTCCCCTGGATCTTCCCACCTGCCTCGAAGGCTGTTGCTTTAGTGAAGAGGAGATTTACGAGCTATGACTAACCAGTGGAACTTGTTATCTCAGGAGGTGTTATTAGCTGAAAATACAAATTGCTCAAACACGTGTTTAGACAAATGCAAGGTTGGAAGATTCGTAATGGCCTATGGGCACCAAGGGGATTTCCAGTGAATGTTTGTTAGTGCGGGTAACAGCGTTCAGGAGGATGTTTTCCTTCTCAGTGTTTCCAGTGTGTTCTCCTCGGTCTTAGGGAGGCGTGCTGTCTTGTTGGACACAGCCAAGTCACCTCTCTGACTCAGTATAGATGGGGGCCATGAAGGAGGCACGCGTGGTAACAACAGCTACCATTACTTGATTGCCTGGTATACTTGCGGTGCTTTATATATATTATCTTGAGCCCACACAACTCTGTGCGATGGGTATTATTAAACTATTTTATCGAGCAAAAAAGGAGAGCTCTCCGTTTGCAAGTGGTGGAGCCATAGTTTTAACTTGCTTTTGCTACACTTTGGTCTAGTGTTGGTTAAACTTTTGGGGGAAAAGAACCTAATGTGGTTAATTTTTTGGTCACTTCATTGGATATGAGACTTTTTCTTTTCCTTTTTATTTCTTATTTTTTTGTGGTTTCTATAAGCATGTTAAGGAAGAGAAAAATAGATGGCAAAGTCAAGGAAAGGCTGGCAAAAGCATACCGAATGCTATCATGTAGAACAAAAAGGGAAAATGAAGCTAAGCCCTACTGTTGGCTTCCGGGGCCAAGCTGGGCCTTTGCCCAAGACCCAGCTTGATACCTGGGAGTCAACATGTTTCTGCACCCTAAAGCAGGAAGCCAAGACAGCGTGGATTTCCACTTCTTCAATTCAAAGACCCAAAAAAGGACCACATCTCTATCCCTCACCATTTCTATGGGTGTCAAGCACCATTTGTTCAGGAACTCAAGGATAATCCAACTTTTTTGCTTTTGATTTGTGTGGGTTGAGTCTGAAGGTGGAACTTATCTCATAATACATTTCTGTCCCTGACTCTCTTTGTTCTAAGAATTTCCTAGACAAATGAAATCATTTTAACAAAAATGTATTCAGTTAGTTTCTGATCATTTAACATGACTGGGTAGGCAGTTTCACATCCCTGATGCCTACTCAGACAAGTGCCAAATACACTTGGCCCCAAAAGTGCCCCACAGATTTATCATGTAATGGCAACTCTGGTCAAGACTTTTGTTTCTTTAACTTTGATCACTAGCAAAATGTAATCCTATACATTGCTGAGGATTTAAAATAATTTCTTGGCTTTCTGGATCAGAAGGCTTATATTTGATTCCTCGCTCCTTGTAGCAGTGCCTCACACAGTGTTGGTTCCTATCAATGCTCAGCAGAATTGGCTATTTCTATGGTTAGGGTAAGGGCTCAACCAAGTTCATGCACACTGTCAGTTCAGTTGTTCAATGTAGCTTGTCCAAATCAGACCTCCTTACTGTCACTGACTATGGCTTCCTCTCCAAATCTTCCATCCCCATTCATCTGATAGCTCAAGCTCAACCCTAAAAGTCATCCCTGACCTTGACTTTGCTCTTTCCCTTTCCTCCACATCTGGTCCACCAGCAAATCCTGCTGGCTGCACTTTCAATACAGATCCTAAATCTTACCACATTTCTTCATAACACCATCCTCTCCCAGATAGACCATGGCAACAGTCTCCAAACTGTTGTGTTAAGTGCTTAGGCTGCCATCAGAAAGGACCACAGACTGGGTGGCTGAAACTACAGAAATTTATCTTCTCATAATTCTGTAGGCAAGACATCTGAAATCAAGATGTTGGCAGGGTTCTACTGAGACTTCTCTCCTTGGCTCGTAGATGGCCGTCTTCACATGGTTTTCCCTCTATGTGGATCTGTGTCTTAATCACCTCTTCTTTGAAGGACATTGGTCTATTGGATTAGAGTCCACTGAATGATCTCATTTTATCTTAATTACTTCTGTAAAGGCCCTATATCAAAATATATTCTGAGGTACTGTGGATTAGGGTTTCAATATACAAGTTCTAGGAGGACTCAATTCGGTCCATTACGCTGGACTTCCTGCTTTCATTCTTATCTCATAAAGTCTGGTTTCCATATTTAATCAGAGTAATCTTTAAATATAGGGAACAGATCTTGCCATACCTTCCTTCTTAAACTTTCTGAAGGCTTCTCATTGTACCTATATTTACACTCGAGATTTCTACCTTGGCTTATGAGACCCCCCCATGCCTCTCCAACCTCATCCGTTAGGACTCCTGTTTGCCCAACCCCATCAGCCTTCTCTCTACTCCCCAGGCGTGCCAAAATCATTCTCACCGCAGTGATTTTCCATCTGCTGTTCCTTTTGAGTGAAACGCTACTTCCAGCTCTTTCCCAAGGCTGGTTTCTTCTCATAACTCAGGTTCACCCCCAGAGTTACTTTTACCTTCCTCAGTGCTCCCCTTTCCTTCCTACCCAGCCAACGTTACCTCCAGCACCCAGGCCCTCCAGAGACCCTTTACCCTGTTCGCTTTCTTTCATAGCATAATCACTATCTGAATTTTTCCAACTTTTAGACTTGCTATTTGGATTGTCTATCTCTCCCACAATAATGTAAACTCTAAGATAAATTCAGAGCCCAGTACATAGTATTTGTTTCATTGCTGAAGGAGCATGTCCTCAAAATGTGAACATAGCACACTTTGACACAGCTTTTTATTTGCCTAAACTGACATCTTTTTATCTGCATGGTTCACAACTGACATCGCCCATTCATTCATTCAATAAATATTGATCAGAGGCAGCCTAGTAGCGTAGGGAGACCATGAATTCTGCAGTGAGCAGACGGGAAACTAAATCTTGTCTCTACCACTACTTGCCGTGTGGTCTTTTGCAAAATGTTTAAGCTCTCTGCAACTTTCTGAATCTGTAAAATAGGGATTAAAAATATACTTGTACTTCCTTTAAAATGCATCTAAAAATAAGGTGGATTGATAGATGTACAGAGGGATGGACAGATGGAGAGATAGGGGATAATGCAAGTATCATAAGATTTAACCGTAGAATTCAAATTGTAGTGGGCAAATGGGTGTTTACTGTAAAATTCTTCCAATTTTTCTGCATGTTCAACATTTTTAACAATCAAACATTGGGGGGGTGGGGAACAAAAAAACCCTTTTGTTCTCAGAATGAAATGATGTGATATTCGAAACATACAGAGCAAAGGTGTTTGGGTGCTGCAGGGTTCACTGAGTGCAAACTACTGTTGTCATTATGATGTAAGAATATGTTAAGTATTGTAAGAAGATCCAAGAGGAATAAGACCCCACTTCCCCTCCTAGTGGGGGAAGCAGGTGCAGACACTCCTAACACAATGAGGAATTGCTCTGATAAAGCCACCGCCTGAGCAAGAGGGCGAGGATCATAGAGGAGGACGGATCGGATCGGGCCTCCTGGTGCACTTACGAGAGGCAAGTCGCACTTGAGGGATGGGGAGTGGGGCTGGTCAAAGGGAATGAAGAGAGCCATTGGGCTTTGTTTAGTGGCCATATTGAATATCATCCCTTTCTAGCATGTAGTGAAAACAGCTGTCTTTTCTGATGTGAAAAACCAAGGCAGAAGAGAAATTATTAAATTTCCTTACTACCTATGCCCATTGACAAGTCCTTGAAACAGGCAGAGGGACATTCGTCTAGGGACTCAACTGCCTTGATGTTGACACTTTGCTTGCTAAAGGCAAAAGACAATCTTAGCCTGACTTCCCCTGTCCCTGAACCTGTAGGCTTACTTGAACATGTAAAAATTCCTTTAAAAATTTCTGTTATCTCTAAATCCCCCAAGATACATGTTGGCAAGCATCCCCCAAGCATATGGCCCACCGTTAAACATCTGAAGGGTCTCATGGCTAAGGTTTTATTAGATGGTAATAAATGACCTTTTCCCAACAATAGCTAGCCCCCTCAAGGTCCTGGAAAATTTGCTTCCAAAATTGTTTAGAGACTTATGCTATCCCTAATCCCTTTCCAACTTGGAAGTATATAATGGGCCACTCCTCATGATCCCATTGCAGCTCTTTCTGCCCTTGGGTCCTGTCCCCATGCTTTAATAAGGCCACCTTTTTGCACCAAAGACATCTCAAGAATTCTTTCCTTGGCTATTGGGTTCAAACCCTAACATCTTTCCTACATCACTTTCCACAAACATCTCCTTGAGTTTTTAGCTACATCTTCCCAACTTAGATGTCAGATATACCATTTCATTTCCTCTTGTAGCTGAACTTGGAGCCCTATCCGGAGATGCAATGAACTTCTTTAATCTTGCACTCAGCATGGAAACTCAAGGATTAGAGAATTTATCCTCATTCCTAAATTCCATCTTGGAACAAAACTTGTTTTTTGTTAGGATTATATGGTGCCTTAGCATATAGGCTTGTAGGAAGATATGATGGATCAGACCTTCCAGGACCAGAACCAGAATCAGTGTGGTAGATTTTCTTTGCCTTTTGTCCTCTAAACAGGAAGATATGATCTGATCGAGCAGACAGAATATTCTGTTTATTGTGGATGAGTGTTTTTCTCCAAAAACACTTGGGACTTGCAAATAAATTAAATATATTAATTTCTTGCAACTGATGTTATTTCTTCCCAGAAAACCCAGGCAAAAGAAACATTTAAATGCATCTTAAAATTCAAGGCAGCCAAATTGTCGGCCTATAACACACAGAAGACGTGAATCAAAATCTTTCCAAGTCATGTAGTTGTAGCCATGCTCCAGCCGTTCTGTCCTTCAACAAACTTGCACGAGCTTCTGTTTTGTGCCAGGACTTGTGTCTGAAATTGGGGATGTAAAGATGATTTAAACACACTTCTGTTCCCTAGGAGCTCCCCGGCTAGTGGAAGGCACTGGAATCTGCTCCTGTTATCAGGGTTAACAGAGATGGAGGAACAGGGGTCTGGGAGCCCAGAAAAAGGAGGGGGGACAGAATGAAACTGTCTCGGACACATCAGAAAAGCTATAAGTTCCCTTCATATGAGTCAAAAACAGAATGCCTTTGCTTTGTTCTTTTTCTTAGAAAATTGTGAGCAGGGAAGACTTCGTGCTTACTTTTAAGCCAATAATGTCAAAATGCCAAACACAGCTGTAAATCCTAAGGAACTTTAAAAGAGATTTCACTGAGGTTGTGTTGATAAAAGATGGGAAGAGAGAACCAATGAATTTGAAGCAATTATCTCAGGCCAGCACTTATAGGAAGCATTTCATTTAATCTTCAAACAGCTCAGAGGCACATCGCTGGGGTAGAAAATGAGGCTCATGGAGCTTGGGTGCTTTTCTCCAGCCACAAGAACAGAACTGGGATGTGAGTCTTAATCTCACAGCCTTCAAAGTGCAGGTTCCTTTTGAAGACTGTTGCCTCCCATTTCAATCAGGACCTGTTTCTCTGGGGGAGAGGTGCTGGGGGCTTCTGCGAAGAAGGGCACGATCATCTTTCCAGGTGGCAAAACAATGTCTTATGTGGCTGCTTGGTTGGTCAGGACTAAGACTTTTGACCTTGACCATAAGCCGTGGTAGCCTCTGGAGCCCGAGGGCAGGAGGTGAAGGGACAGCCGAATGGCTACGTCTTTGGGTAGATGTGTCTCCGAGGGGGACTGGGATTTTGAGCTCCAGTGCACCTGTTTGTTTCTCTTTGGTATTTCTCTGTGGAGGTTTAGATAAGTGGACAATTAAGGCACCACGGGGTCAGTTGGAAATGTAGTCTTAGTCGTCTTTTGGGGTGAGTAGACATGAAGGTAGGGGAATGTTGGTATGGGATGGTATTGTGAACGAGGATCCAAGGGCTCAGCCTCCTTCCCCTGAGAAGGTACCTAAGTACCTAGTACTCTTATCCCTAGTACAAGAGCAGAATGGGAATTAAAGTACCATGGCATTGGTATCTGGGCAAATAGCTTAGTAGCTTTCTGGCTTTATCAAACCAACTCCCTTCCTCAAATGGGAATGAGGGAGCAGAATAGCCTTGTGGGACTGCAGAGGAAGAGGAAGACAGTCAGGCCCTAAAGGAGTTCTGCTTCTCCACTTAGCCCCACTGAGAGCAAGAGGGAGGAGACTGGCCGACTTGTCCTGAAGAACTAGCCACGTCAGGAGACATGACAGAGTGAAGAGAAAGCCGTCAAGGTACAGTAACCCTACCCAGACCTCATCTTAGGCTCTGGCGGACGGTTGGCTGATCTTCCTGTCTGTGGGGAAGCTATGAAGGAGACGGCGAGAACTCCCCGGCAGGATAAGAGTGATAAAGAACAGCCTTTCGCTACACAACTACCTTTTCTGGGCAATTCATCCCAATCCGTAAGGACAGGAAGGGGATCACTGGAAGTTATGTTGGTCCCACATGGGCCTATCTTTCTGGTCATGCTGATGGGGATGCATCGGCCAGGGTTCCTGCCCTACAAATATGGAACTTGCTTTGATGGGCCTTTGGTCTTGCTGCACAGCCGGGCTTCTAATACATGGACTCTGAGACTCTGGGCGGCATCTTCTAAATAAACCCAGGGACCAAGTTGCAGAGAGAAAAAGTTTTCTCAGGAGAAAAAATGAAGCAAACGCACAGAGAAAAGCAGGCGCAAGAGATGTAGGGAGCATTCTGATGGCTTTCTCTGACTCTGTTCTAGATCTTTCTGAGGCTCCTGCTGCAGCTCTGTCCTAGGTTTCTATGAGACACATCTGCTTCTTGTTGATATATTTCTTTTTACTTAAGCTAAGGACTTCTGTTCCTTGTAACCAAAAGAACTATGTTTAGTACAGTTAGTAAATGGGCTTTAAAAAAGACAAATTATTTCACGCCGTGCAACTGTTCAGTGTTCCTTCTCTAACGCTATTTTTGTTTTCTTGAAAAACCTTGTAATCTGGGCCCTAAAATATAACAGGACTGCATTCATCAGCAATCCCACTCCTAGTTAATTATCCTAGAGAAACAAAAACTTACCCTGACACCAAAACCTGTATGCAGATGCGTATCGAAGCTGTCTTTATAACAGCCAGCCACTGGAAACAAAATAGATCTTTCAGCAAGTGAATGGATAAACAGTGCGCTTTCAAACAAGGAGATACTATTCAGCAATGAAAAGGAACAGGCTCTAACATACCGATCTCCTCGGATGTAGAGCAAAGGTGCTGTGCTGCCGGAAGGAATCCACCCTTGACACGGGTGTATGGTTTCATTTAGGGGAGATTCTCAAAGAGACAAAACTGCAGCGACAGAGAATAGATCAGTGGTGGCCAGGATGCAGGGATGGGGAGAAGGGGAGACCGTGGTGGGGAGCAGGCAGGAGTTTTCCCCGGCCGATGGATGGGACTATTTTGTATCCTGATTGTGGTGCTGGTTACAAGATTGTAGGCATGTTTTAAAGGCATGTGTTAAAACTCAGGAATGTGTACTAAAGGAAAAAGGTCAATTTTACTGTCTGATAATTTAAAAATAAAATAAAAAAGTAGAATAGGCCGCACTCGGTGGTGTTAGTGTATTTTCTGTTTCTGGTTAGTGGCAGAAGTCATGAACACACTGGGGAAAATCAAGTATAAATAATGAGTCTTCGGTCCTATGTTGATGTCATTCCTCTCTTTTTCAGATGCATAGGCACCAAGTAGAATATGCTTCTCATGAAAGAACAGGTGTAGTTGGTGGGAGGGGGTGAGGGTGGGTGCCGAGGGGGCACCTGCCCCTCTCCAGCATCCCTCCTCTGAGATAACCCCTCCCCTTTCCACACGTCCCTCCGTCTCTGCCTCTGAGCACTGTCTTCCCTCCTTTCCTCCCAAGAAAGATCTGGTATCATCTCCCTTTAAATCAGGGATTTTCAGTCTTGATTATAATCAGTGATTACAATTACCTGGGAAGCTTTTTTAAAAATCTCAGTGCTCAGGCCGAGCCCTGAACCAAAGAACTCAGACTCTCTGGGGAAGGGCTCAGGTAGGAGTATTTCCAAATTTCCTGGGTCCTACAAATGTGCAGCCAAGACCGAAGGGCACCACAGGGGGCTTGGGACACACAGGGACGCCCAGGTAGGGAGCGGATGTTGGCTCCTGCAGTGTTGTTTCTGACTTCTTCTGGATGATTCTCCTGCTCCAGGGATTTCCCCCCCCTTAATTTTTTTTTTAATTATTATTTGCCCCAGGGGTACAGGTCTGTGAATCATCAGGCTTACACCTTTCACCATAGCACAAACCCTCCCCAATGTCCATAACCCATCCACCCTATCCATACCCTCCCACCCCCCAGTAACCCTCAGTTTGTTTTGTGAGATTAGGAGTCTCTTATGGTTTGTCTCTTCCCAATCCCATCTTGTTTCATTATTTTTCCTTCCCTATCCCCCACAACCCCTGCCCTGCCCCTCAAGTTCCTCATATCAGAGAGATTCTATGATAATTGTTTTTCTCTGATTGACTTATTTTGCTTAGCATAATACCCTCTAGTTCCATCCACATCGTTGCAAATGGCAAGATTTCGTTTCTTCTGATGGCTGCATAGTATTCCATTGTGTATACATACCACATCTTCTTTATCCATTCATCTGTTGACGGACATCCAGGTTCTTTCCATAGTTTGGCTATTGTGGACATTGCTGCTATGCTCCAGGGCTTCTTATTTGCTTCTTTGTCTCTGTCTTGGGAACTTTATGTTACCACCATCCTCTCCCTCCCCTCAGCCCCTCGGGATGGATAAGTACAGCGATGATCTCTCCAGGTTTGGGATTTGGTGCTTCCTGAGGATGATGCCTCTTAGAAGCTGGCCTAGAGCTCCGGATGGGAGGGGACTGGGCTGATAGGATTTGGGTCCAGTCTCAGTGTCCTGTGGTTCTGGAGCCTTCGCAGACCCGGGGCGGGGCTGGGGTGAGCTCTGCCTCTGAACTCTGGCTGTGCCTGGTCCCCTCCTCTGTCGAAACACTGACCACACCCCATAGCACAGGCTGCCTTTGTCTGTCCCCTGCCTGATCGGTTTGGGGGGAATCGCTCCCAAGTTTGAAAAGGACCACGTGATTTATCTTGTCTCTTCCAGTCCAGCAGGAGACTAGGGACAGTCACTAAGGATTTTCAGAACTAGAATCTCCATCCTAGGCCCCATTCTCACCAGCCCTTGTTCTGGGCCCAGAACCCCCTTCTCAAGCCCCCGGCTCATGTGTGACCACAATTGCCACACGACGGTCCCGGGAGTTTTGACTGCTTTGGTTCCTTCTGACTTTGGGTGCCAGCTATCAGGTGATGGTCCCTAACTCCTTCCTTTATGGCCTTGTTTGCCATCCCCTCCCCACCTTCCCCTTCCTCCTCTTCTTCCCCTTCCAGGCCCTCGGGGCCCAGCAAGACTGACAGAGGAATCCATTTCTTAAGTGTGACTTAATGGACTCTAAGAACTCTGTCCTTCCCTTCTTCCCACATCTCCTCATCTCTAGGAGCTCACTGTCTGCTGCAGATAAAGGAAAAAAAATCACACTGCCACCTGCAGGGGGCCATACGAGAGGACTGTGTAAGCATCGGAAGGGACAACTGCCTTCGTAGTCGTGTGTGCGCGTGGGGGTGACGGGAGTTCCCACCAGATGATGTTCACGCAGGGTTCTGAAGGATGAAGAGATGATCAGGAGAGAAGGGGGGAGGGAATGCCAGAGACGGGACGCAGTGTACCTACTGAGAGGGGGACCTGACAGTGGCGTCCCTGTCTGATTTCTTTCTGGATACTCTTTCACTCAGAATCACTTCTGCCCTTGGATTTTGTAGGGGAAACACTATAGAGAAAGATGGTTTAAATGAAAATCTCTGTTACCTCCCTCCCGAGGCATCAGTGGCCAGTTTAGGCAAGAAGTTTCGCTTAGGCTAACATTGGGTGAACTTTTGGGGAGGGGGGGGTATATTTAAGCCAAGTGTAATTCACGGGTTAGCCACGTTAACTTCTGCTTCATCTTTGTCTTAACCCTACTAAGAAGCTGTTCCTTGTCCTAAAAGTCATCGGTCGCTGGCCTTGGAGTTGGCTTGCCGGGTGTGCAGCCTTCCAGGTGTGCACTACGGGCAGCAGCTGCTGAGTTTCATAATATAGCAGCTATGACCACCGTGGCAGAGCTCAAACAATGAACCCACAGCTTCCCGGGAGACAAAGGATGAGTCTGTATGGGGTTGAATGGACGGAGCTGGTGGATGAACAGCTGTGAGCGATAATGACAAAGAAGGGGCCCAGGTCAAGCCCCTCAGTTGGATGATGGGGTGGGGGAGGGTGTGCGGCCGGTCATAGGATCGGGGAATCCCTGCTCCAGAGCACGTTGATGGGAGGCTGGACAGGGAACTTGGAAACAGGCAGAACCCTGGGGTCTTTGAATATTAGGAAGCAGGCCCCTTGGCAATTCCTTGCAGCAGGAATGTTCTGGGCTGGGATTTGTTGCTGGAAGCTAAGGATGGTGGAATAGCATTCTTTTGTTGCAAACAGTAACAACGGTTTTAAGCCTGTGTTGAAAAGATAACCAATGTTGATGTGACATCCTAAGGGTTAGCTCATTAAATTCAAAGGCTAGGACTATGGGGATGTATGAGAAGGCTCTCAAGGGCAATTCCCAACTGACAGCAAGGTTGCAGGGAGTATTGGCTCCTGGCTTGAGCTCTACTCTCTTCTCTTTCACACCTGGCTCCTTCCAGTGTCTCAAGGGGCCTTGTACGCTCTCCTGTGGGTACACCAGTCTGCGTGTCTAAGCTGTGTTTATGCTTCCAACAAATGGCCCCTGTTGGATACCCTGTGGGCCAGAGGTGTGAATGCTATCGGTGCAGATGATCTTGGAAGCATGACACCAGGGAGGAGGTCTAGGCAGCCTTGCAAGTGAACTTGGCTATTTGGGCAATAATTTCAGATCATGATTTCACATCTCCAAGGTGATGTATGGTCTAATCCTGGGGGTGTGGGCCTGGGGCAGTTGTGGATTTCTCATCCTGTTGGGAGGGCTGTGGCCAGAGGAGAGCTGTATGAGGCTCCCAAAGTGCAGGGTTGAGGGTAGGAGCCCCTCTTGCTTGAGCCTAAGAGAATACTACTTGGAACCACACTGACCAATATGGCATCCATTAGCCACATGTGGCTAAGTACATTTCAATTCATTAAAACTAAATACAATTTAAATTCACTTCCTCTGTTTCCTTAGCCACATCTCAAGAGCTCCGTAGCCACTAACCTGTGGCTCTTGGCTTCCACACTGGACATCACAGATATGGGACATTTCCAACATCACAGAAAGTTCTACTGGACGTTACTGGTCCTGGAGGCTCAGAGAAGTTGAGTGATTTGTCCAGGGTCATCTAGCTAGCTAGATAGGTCTGGGGCTCAAATTTGGATTTAAGTCTGTCTAATTCTAAATCCTCTGTTTATTGTCTTTCCCTGAACTTGAAAAAACTAACTTTACCTCTCCCAGCCTGTTCCTTATCTGTAAAACAAAAAATAAAACCCTCAAACAGCTATGATGAGGATGAAAAGAGATTAGACCTACACAATGCCCACACGGATAGATTGGTGCTGGTTCTTAGTAAATCTGCTTTCCTTCTCCAGCTGGAAGAAGAATCGGCAGAAGGATTAAGAAGCTCTTTCTACTTCAAATGCTCACAACAAGAGAAAAATGGCTTGAATATGGTTGAAAGGCGCTTCCTGGCAAACACCTCAATGATTACACACTTCCATTGGAAAGACACTTTGGGGCGCCTGGGTGGCTCAGTGGGTTAAAGCCTCTGCCTTTGGCTCAGGTCATGATCTCAGGGTCATGGGATCGAGCTCCGCCATTGGGCTCTCTGCTTAGCAGGGAGCCTGCTTCCTCCTCTCTCTCTGCCTGCCTCTCTGCCTACTTGTGATCTCTCTCTCTCTTTGTGTCAAATAAATAAAATCTTAAAAAAAAAAGACACTTTGATGAGAGATATCAGGAATTAGCTAATTAAACTCCAAAGCTAGCATTTTTGTTTGAAAGATAAAAATAATTTCACATGCAACTGGAATTTTTTTTTAAAGGTGTGGGGAGTATATTCATTCTCTGATTATTTATAACCGAGAGGCAGGGAAGAATCCATTAGACATTAAAGCTCCACGCTTACTAGCTGGATCCGTTTTCTTATAAACGCTACTTTCAAGAATAAAAAAGGCTTGCTTCTGAAAATGTGTTCTCTTACAGGATAAAGTTAAGTATCCTTGACTGTGAGGATGCTGGTCTGAGCTTTTGCCCTCCTGTTCTTTGACCTGGAGACAGCCTCTCTCCATTCTGGGCTCACTGCCTCCTCCAGGAAGAAAGGGTCAAATGAGGGGCTTTAGGAGCCTTTCACCTCTGATGATACAGAATTTTATATCAATTCTAAACAATTTATTTTAAAAATTATTTTAAAAATTAGAAGGTTACTTTATCTTTCACGCGTCACCAGTGCTCAAACACGCTTGAGAATCTCCTATTCGTAGGGGAAAGATTTTTTTGCCATTTATTTGTGTACGTGGGAGATGGAGTCCCCCCTCCTTTTTTTTTTTATTGTATCAGTGATGAAGAAAAATTAAACTGGTCATGCAATAGAATTTGCTCTTCTAAACTAAAAGAGAATGTATGGGTCCTTCATTGAGGGAAGTTTTCTAATACCCATGATGTCAAAGATATTCATTCCTTCATTCATTCACCAATTCAAAAAATATTTATCTCACTCTGATGATGTGTACCAGGCAGTGATAGGCACTAGGGATGCAATGACGAAGAACGAAGACTGAGGCTTGCTCATGGAACTTACATTCTAGGGTGGGAAGACAGATCATCAGCAGGCAAAGAAAGATACAATGTGTCAGGCGGTGATAAATGCACTCACAAAGCATGAATTAAAGGTGAGTAGATAAAGTGTGATGTGACGGGAGAGAGGCTGATATCTTAGATCAGGGGATCCTCGAAACTTCTTTGAGGAGATCACATTTGAGCAGATTCCTGTAGGAAATGAGAAAGTGAGTCTTGTCCAAGAATGTTCCGGGCAAGGGGCCCAGCAAAAGCAAAACCCTAAGATGGAGAGAAGCTTCACAGGTTTAAAGAACAGAAGGGCTGTCCATGGTCAGACCTGGGGTTTTTAGCTGAGCAGGCCAGAGCGGGAGAGGAGGAAAGGATGAAGCCAGAGAGTGGGCCAGAGACTAGTTCACAGAGCTGCAAACTATGGCCTGTGTGCTGAATACAGTCTGATGGCCAAGTTTCTAAATAAAGTTTTATTGTCACACAGCCACGCCCATTGGTTTGCTCTTGTCTGTGGCTGATTTCACAGTGTAGTGGGTGATATGTAGTGAGAGAGCCCAAAGTGGGACTCAATTCCAGGACTCCTGGATTACCACCCAAGCAGAAGGCAGACTCTCAACTGACTGAGCCACCCAGGAGCCCCGGCTTATCTTTTTCTTGATAAACATTCTTTTTTAAAATTTATTTTTATTTATTTATTTTAAAGATTTTATCCATTTATTTGTCAGAGAGAGACACACAGTGAGAGAGGGAACACCAGCAGGGGGAGTGGGAGAGGGAGAATCAGGCTTCCCGCAGAGCAGGGAGCTGGACGCTAGACTTGATCCCAGAACCCCAGACTTGATCCCAGGACCCCGGGATCATGACCTGAGCGGAAGGCAGATGCTTAACGACTGAGCCACCCAGGCACCCCTAATACTTAAAAAAAAAAAAAAAAAAAAAATTTATTTTTAAGTAATTTCTACACCCAGCATGGGGCTCAAACTCACAACTCTGAGATCAAGAATTACACGCTCCACTGACTGAGCCAGCCAGGCACCCTGATACTTTTTTTCTCTCACTTTCAGTTTGTGGATTTATTTGTAAAAGACTGCACAAATGAAGTTGATGTTGCCTTGATAAGGTTCTGGATTAAAAATTTTATTTTCCACTGAGACAAAGCAAAATAGTTGATTTCATGGTTAAGATAAGCAGCAGAATTTAACTCCTAATATGAGAACTTGCTTTGTAAGCTAAAGACTGTATAAAAAGCAAAAATGCAAGGTAATACTGAACTTAAGTAAGAATATAAAAACTGACGCCTGTAGTGTCTACTAAATATTTGAAATTGGTATCAGAAGTTATAACCTCCACTTTTTAAGAATAGTCATTTTATTTTATTTTGTTTTTTATTTTTAAGAGAGAGAGTGTGAGCAGGGGGAGGGGCAGAGGGAGAGATAATCTTAAGCGGACTGTGTGCTGAGAGCGGAGCCCCATGCAGGCCTCGATTTCACAACCCCAAGATCACGACCTGAGCAGAAATCCAGAGTTGGACACTCAACTGACTGAGCCACCCAGGTGCCCCAATAGCCTCCACTTTTTTTTTTTTAAAGATTTTATTTACTTATTTGACACACAGAGAGAGATCAGATCACAAGTAGGCAGAGAGGCACGCAGAGAGAGAGGGGGAAGCAGGCTCCCCACTGAGCCCGGAGCCCAATGCGGAGCTCGATCCCAGGACCCTGAGATCATGACCTGAGCCGAAGGCAGAGGCTTTAACCCACTGAGCCACCCAGGCCCCCAAGCCTCCACTTTCCTTAAAAAAAGTTTTTTTTATTGTGGTAAAACATACAAACATAAGACATACCATCTTAGCCATTTCTAGACACACAGTTAAAGCATTAAAAACATTCATAATGTGCATAATATGCACCATCCATCTCCAGAACCCTTTTCATCCTGTAAAGCTGCATCTCTGTCCCCATTAAACGGTGACTCTCTATCCCTCTCTCCCAGCCCCTGGCAACCACCATCCTCTCTTCTGAGAATCGACATTTTTAAGATTCCCTTTCTCTGGGGCGCTGGGGTGGCTCAGTAGGTTAAGCGTCTGCCTTCAGCTCAGGTCATGGTCCCAGGGCCTAGGATTGAGTCCAACATCGGGTTCCCTGCTCAGCGGGGAGTCTGCTTCTCCCTCTGCCCCTCCCCCTGCTCATACTCACTCTCTCTCTCTCCAATAAATAAATAAATCTAAAAAAACAAAATAAAAAAGATTCCCTTTTTCCTTTCAAATCAAATGGGCATGAGATCTATGTGTTGAAATGGGTTGACTAGGCAAACATTTTTCCGGGCTGAGTCATGTAATAAGCCCAGCAAAAAGATTTCCCCTTGGAGTGAATTTCTTGTTGCTTGATTGGTTTTTTTCAAATAGTTATCACCACGTCAAGCCTGAACTCCTCTTCCTGCACCCTGTCTTCCTCTCTTGGCTTGTCACCTCCTTCGGAAACAGCACACTCTCCAGCTGCTTCCCGACGAAGGGTGCACGGGTGTGCTAGACCGTGCGTTTCTGAAAATACCCTTAATCTATACTCACACCTGATTAGCAATGTGGCCAGTTCCAGAAGTCTTCCCCGGAATTTATGGATTTATGTTTGGAACTTTGAAGGCATTCACCTTCGTCTTCTAGTTTGTGGTTGAAAAGTCCAAAGCAATTCCGATATCTGATCTTTTGCATGTGACAATTTTCTTGCTGGCAGCTCAAGAGGGAGCGATCCTTCCTCGTGATGTTCTGAAATTGCACAATCACGAGCCTTGGCACTAGTCTATTTTTGTCCACTGCATTGGGTTGTCTCAGTCTGGACTCTCTTATTCACCTGGGGGAATTTTCTTGAATTATTTTAGAGCAGCAGACTTTCTTCCTTCTATTCTCACTCTCTTTTTTTCTTTCTGAAGTTCTTATTATTTGAACACTGGGCTTCCTGGACCTCTTTTTTTTTCTCTCTCTCTCTTTTTCTTTTTTTTAAATTCTCTACTTTCTTTGTTCTATTTCGGGGCAGGAGGAGGCAGATTTCCTCAACTCTGTCTTCCAACCCTTTCATTGAGTTTTTAATTTCTACTTTTTCCAAGATTTTTTGTTCTCTGTTTCTTTTTATAGTATCCGATTTCCATATCTTTTCATGTGTTTCTGAGGATATTAAAGGGGGCAAATGGCACAGAGATCTTCAGCAGCAAGGCCATTCAGCCTACTTGGAAGACAAAATACCTGTTGTGGGGGGTAGGGTGTGAAGGGGGGCAGGGAGGGGGAGAGCCTTTTGCGGGGGAGGGGCGAGAAAGAAAGAAGGGAGAAGATGTGGTTGCTAGGAGTGATGGGTTTTGGAGACAGTGGTGGGTAAACTGATTTTAAAGGAAGTCTCGCGGGCGCCTGGGTGGCTCAGTGGGTTAAAGCCGCTGCCTTCGGCTCAGGTCATGATCCCAGGGTCCTGGGATCGAGGCCCACGTCGGGCTCTCTGCTTGGCGGGGAGCCTGCTTCCTCCTCTCTCCTCTCTCTGCCTACTTGTAATCTCTCTCTCTGTGTCAAGTGAATAAATAAAATCTTTAAAAAAAAAAAATAAAGGAAGTCTCGCTTGGTATTGTGCCCTGTGATTCCCCCTTTGCATGGTCCTTGAGTGATCATGGAATACAGACCTGCCTTACTTTTCGAATCTTTTCTAGCTGTACTCGCCCGTTTCTTTTGGACGTGACCCAGTGCCTGGGGCTGCCTTTAGGGCAACCCATTTTTATTTGGATTACACCGAATTCCCTGGGGCAGTCTGATTTCACCTGGGACCTCATTTGGGACGTTGCTTTTCTGGGGGAAGGGGGTCTAGCACTATTACCTGTGTCAGGCAGAGCAGTTTTCCAAGTTGGGCAGAGAACGACAGGTCTAGGCAGGCAGAGTAGCCGTTTCCAGACCATCATTAACTAGCACAGGACATTTTCCCAGAGGCTCTCAGAGAAAGCAGGGCTTTGAAAGAAGGGATTTAAGAAGGTTGTCAGGAAAGGAAACCAGGAAATCCAAGGGGAAAACAATACACACATTGGACCTGAGCAGACCCGAACAGAAAGTCTTTTAGCTCATAAGATACATGGTTATACCTGTAAGATTATGCCTATAAGACTTTACCAAATGCTTACTAAGAAGAAAATGGAAATTAATATCAGAACTCTTATTCCTGAGCATGACCTCTTTCTCAGAAGCCTTACGCAGGTGGCTGGCTGCTGGTCAAGAAAGGAGTCAGGAATATTCTAGAACTGGGTCCACTCATCGGCTTACACCGGGCACACGCTTACACTGCTGACACTGTTCAGAGTACCGGCATGATGCTTCTCACTAATTTGTTGTCTTTGCAAAGTCTCGCACTAAATAGCTTGCTGACAAAACAGTATGTACAGAAGAGTCCTATTTTTGAAACTTTTTTCTATATATACTCAGATGGATTTGCATAGGAAAAAGATAGAAAGGAAAAACGGAAAAGATGCACAGTGTCATTGGGAACCGTGAGGCTGTACATGGTGTGAAATTTTTCTTTTAGCATGTCTGTGTTTTCGAAATGGTCTAATATGAGGGGATTACTTTTATAAGAAAATAACAAGTTAATATTTCAATAATAATGATTACGACTGTGATCACACGAGCGGACATTTGGCAGACACTCGTCCTGTGCCCAGCACGGAGAGCGGGACCTCACGGGCATTACCCCACTTCCTTCTCAGGCCTCCAGGCACCCAGCAAAGCAGGGACCTTCCTTATGCTCTCTCTGCAGGGGAGAAAACCCAGACGTGGACTCACATTCCTCAGCTCATGGTGCTAGTGAGAGGCTGGATGGGTGTCTGGGGCTTCAGAGCTCATGTTTTTAAAATTTTGGGTTGGTTTGTTTTCGCCCTCCTGAACTATTTCCTAAGGAAATCCTATGCAAGGAAAGCTGTTCAATGCAGACATTTTTTCCGCCAAAGATGTTGTGTCTTCTAAAATGATAACTTTGTAAGAAATATGTCTGCCTGTGGCACAGGGTGGAAGGAATTCGCATGTGTCAATCATCAGTTCATCAGTTTAGGCTGGGCAGGTTATAAAGTAGAATGCATATATATATATATATATTTTTTTTTTTTCTCTTTTCATTTTCCCTATGCCCTTTGAAAATGTTTTAGTCCTAGAAGGAGAAATGCAATTTAAAAATTAAAAGATCTGTCTGCAAAGCCGGTGTCTCCTTGGCATGTCAGCAGGGTGCAAAATCCCTATCATTTTAAAACCAAAATACAACAGACAGACCGTCCTGGCAGCCTTTGGAGCCCAGAGCCATAATCTCAGGTTTTGAAAAGTGAGCAAGGAAAATGCTATCCAGACCTTTCCGATCTCTGATGGGATTAGATTTCCTGTATCCCCAGGCCTCTGAGAGGCGTGTGCTGTTATCAGGGGTCCCCAGAGCCAGCAAGGTCCCAGCTTCCCCCTCTCTGCAGCAGGCTAAGCCCCGCTTTGCTGTGGGTCTGCTACCGCGGTTCCATTTCTGTCTGGACCGCGATCACTCGAGAGCCGCGAATCCAGGCTTCCTGAAAACGAAGCTGGCCTTGGTTAGGAATCATTTTCGTAGACCTTCTAAACTATTTCTTTTTAGGGGAGGTTATTCAGGTCTTTCTGACCAGGTCATATTTCCACCAAGGAAGGGATGCACATGAACTTAAAAAAAGAAGGCTTCTTTTTTTTTTTTTTAAAGATTTTATTTATTTATTTGACACAGAGAGAGAGATCAGATCACAAGTAGGCAGAGAGGCAGGCAGAGAGAGAGGAGGAAGCAGGCTCCCCGCCGAGCAGAGAGCCGGATGCGGGCCCCGATTCCAGGACCCTGAGATCATGACCTGAGCCGAAGGCAGAGGCTTCAACCCACTGAGCCACCCAGGTGCCCAAAAAAGAAGGTTTCTGTTCAACAGTTAGAAGTCAGGAGAAATTGGGGACACTCTCCTCACCCTTGTTGTCCTCAGAGCTTTAGCAACCCATTCTCTACACATCCTAGAGTGAAAAAAAAAAAAACACCCCACATCAGATCAACCCCGTGCTTGGCATCATTCAGTGGCTCCCCAGTCCTCCCAGGAGCAAGTCCAGCCCTGTCTGTGCGGCATTCAAGGCCCCTCCGCTCCAGCCTTCTCTGCCAGCCTTGCCTGTAGCAAATGCCCCTCCCCTTCACCTGCATCCAGTCATGGAAAACTGCTTGCTTCCCCTCCAGTGCCACGTACCCCGGAGCTCTGTCTTTACTCATCCTGCCCTCAGTGCCTAGAATGCTAACCTGACTCCTTGTCCACTCCGAAAACTCACCAGGATTCTATGAAATTAAGCTCAAATGCGACTACCTCTAGGAAGCCCTTCCTGATGGTCCCTCCTTTCTTCTACTTCTCTTTCTCATCTCCTCTTGACTTACTTCCTCTTGTCTCTCGGGCCTCACCATACCCTGTCCACTCCTCTGGTGTAGCACTCGGCTCATGGCTTTGTGATGAGGAACGAGTGGCAGTTGCCAGCATGGAATTGGAAGTCAGATGCTCTTGGGTTAGGATTCCAGATTACTCACTTGTTGACTGTGTGCCTTTGGGCAGGTTATCACACCTCCCTCAGTGAGTCTCCTATCTGTGAACTGGAACATCCCGGAGCCTTCTTGCACGGATGTGAAAGTCAGAGGAGATCACGCAGATCAGATTCAGGCACGGGGGCTGGAATCCGGAAACTTTCAGGGAGCAGCACCTGCTGTTCTTATGATCTTCAAGAGGAGAGCTGTGCTTGCTTCCTTTCTCTAACACAAATGCTCAGCACGAGGCCTGGCCCACACAGTTGTTCAGAAAACTTTCCGGACTGCTGAATGCAAAGCCCCCATGGAGGGCTGCTCTGCTGGAATAATGGAAAAATCAATATTCCAGTCCCTTGGTGAACTGATGCGGCTACCTAGTACCATCCCAAAGCACACATTGGCCTCAGATCCCAACGGGAGAGCTCATTTGCAATGCTAACTCTGCTTCTCGGAGGCTCTCCGGGCTCCTCTGCAAAGTTTATGCCTCACAGACTAGAGAAGAACTTGGGCATTTCAGGCCCAATTCCCATTTCACTTTCAAATACTCCCTGATTCATCTAGTTCCTGATGCTTGTCATTATTCTCCCAGAATTCCCTCGGATTCACGAAGCAGGGAAGAAGCCAGAACACAGTTAGGAAAAGCAAAAATCATCTCTTGGTTTAGCTGCAGCCTTCTGTAAACAGTATGGTTTGGGGGACTCTGGGGAAAATCTCTTCCGGGTGTCACGGAGCGCGGGCAGGAAGGCCGGTTTGGGACAGCCCAGCTCTGCCTTCACCGGCTGCAAGGTTCTGCTTCAGCCCCTTGTTGCTTCTCGAGCCTTGTTCTCTGAAACCTGAGTGGAACCGTAGCTCCCAGGGCTGAGCTGCTTGGCATAGGGCGGGCGCTCGACTAGTGAGACATTAACGATCAGGTCTGATAGGATTATCCTGATGGGAGCTCCATGGGCATCCTGTTCACACTGTGGCTGCTCAGTGAAACGGTGGGACCCGCTTGATCGCAAGCATTTGTCAAGAAGCTGGGGGGGGTGTTGTGAAGAACTGACCCCAAGGGAGGAAGGTAGCAGGGGTGCGCTGAAGTGGTTGCCCAGTAACAGAGTCTTAGCCATCAAGGGGGAAGTGAGGCTGTTGGGTCAATGACGCTAGTCCCCGGGGCCCTGCATCAGCCACCTGGAGGCACACCTGGATTCCAGCAAGAGAATGCCCATGCTCTTGTGGGAAAGAATGCCATTCTTCCACCCCACTTTGCTATGCATTCTTTTTTTTTTTTTTTTTAAGATTTATTTATTTATTTATTTGACAGAGAGAGAGAGACAGAGAGAGAGAGATTACAAGCAGGCAGAGGCAGGCAGAGAGAGAGGAGGAAGCAGGTTCCCTGACGAGCAGAGAGCCCGATGCTGGCCTCGATCCCAGGACCCTGAGATCATGACCTGAGCCGAAGGCAGAGGCTTTAACCCACTGAGCCACCCAGGCGCCCTTGCTATGCATTCTTGTGGCCTTTGACCCAGGGTGAGTTTGGCCTATCTGTCCTGGGTAGCAGACTGCTCTGGCCAGGGAGAAGGGCCTCTGGCCCCCAGAACAGTGGATAGAACACCTGGGAGAGCCAGCGGCAATGACAGAGCCAGAAGCTGGCTTGGGCCGGAGGCAGTGTCTAGAAGAGCAAAGGGGACACCCACTATTTCTGCTGCGGGTAGTCTGGGGAGCTGCTTCCCCAGCAAGGCAGAAGGAGGGAGGGCAATGACACCCAGAGGGCAGAGGCAGCGAGATCGAGCAGCCTTACTTGGAACTGCTGGGTCCAACCAACAGCTTCTGTGGCTGGCACGTGCTAGTGAACCAGGGAGCTGCACGGGGCCGGCGGTGGGCGGATGTGTGTGTCTGGGAGAGTGGTGTGGAGACTGGCGGCCCACGGAACACGTGGTATCTTGGAGACATGAACTTAAGACTGACCGAGATAATTCCGTAGTGTGGAAGTGGGGAGCCGGGTAGAAGAGCAGAGGGCACAGAACGGCAGGAACAGAGCTGGAACGTAAGCACCCAGGAGGCTCCTCTGGGGCCTTCTGGAATGACCCGGGGTGCGCCAGCCACGGTGGCCCTGAGCCAGGACGAGTGGAGTCATTATCCTTCTTACTGACTCATTGACACTCACAAGCTGGTACAGCTTAAGGAAATTTGGGTTACAAAATTTGGGTTCTTGCAAGCATCAGGTATTATCAGCAAAAACACAAACAAGAAGGGGATTTGCCCTCCACAACGTCTGCGGTGCCCTCCTGCCTTTCAATGTGATGGATCTCAGAAGAGCTTCCCTCAGAATATTAGTAGAATTTCATATTCAAAAACGTCTTCGATTTCCCTCATAATTAATTGTAATTATAATTGTTCTCTCCCTCTTGTCATGCTCTACAAACCTGGGACATGATGAGATCAGATTACAATTTGCATATATTAGACTTGAACTAAAACTTGCCTCCATTGTGCTGGCCTTCCCTGTAGGCTCAGTGATAGGAGATCCCGGAGATCCCCTCCTCCTGAGACCCTGTCCTCCTGACCCAGCTGGGTGGGCAACCCCCCCAACCCCCCAAACTCCTCCCCCCCCCACGAGGGATGGAGAGTCCTAGACAAAGTGATGTCAGCTGAGTTTTGGAAGTGTGATGTTCAAGAGGGGTGGGATCGGGTGGAAGAGAGGGAAGTGATTCTGCACAGAAGCGTGAACATGGGTGGCCCTGGCTTGCAGAGTGGTGTGGAGGGGTCCCCCAGCAGACAGCAGCCCTGCTGGGAATAAAGAGGGAGGGATGTGGGCAGCAGGAGAGGAGAGTACCAGATGGGCTGGGACCTGGCAGTGAGAATGCCGATGAGCCGTCCTTGGCCTCCCGAGAGCACCTAACCCCTTGCCGGCTGCAGGGCCCTGGTTAACCTTTGGCAGCTCTTGGATCCCTGCTTTCTGTGGCTGCAAGCTCGGGGAACCCCGACGCCCCTCCCTCTGACATCCGCTCTGCTTCTTTTCTTACCAGCAATCTAAGGCCAACCCGCTTTGTAGCTAGCTGGGGAAAAGTGTTTTGATCATCTGGTGGAGTCAGACCGGGGGGCTGGGGAGGCAGGACTGGACCCATCACAGGGCGGGAGTCAGAGAGGACAGTTCTGGGGTCAGGGAGGTCTGTCATCCTCTTAGAGCCTCATGTCCTCATCTGCAAAGTGGGGCTAGTTATGCCCACAGACAGAGCTCCCTGGAGGTGACCGGCATCCTTTGCATTCAGCAGGTGCCTCCGGGCAGAACTGTGGGAAGATGGGAGAAACAGCCATGCAGCACGTGCCGAAGCCGGCTTGTCCGACAGAAGACTGCCATTCAGTGGGGACGAATGCATCACAACTCTTCTACCAGCTGCCGCATCTGTACCACCTGCTTGAGGAGGGTGCAGGAGTCACCTGGGGCGGAGCTGACCCTTGGTTGGGGGGCATCCTTACAGACTTTTGGAGTTTGCGGGAGCTGGGGGCGGGCAGTCAGGAGCCAAGTGGCTTGGTGAAGGGGCGGCAGGAGAGAGGGCTCGGGTCTGAGCGGGAGAAGGTGTCGGGCTGGACCACAGGCGGCCGTGGCGGTGCTCTTGAACAGCTGGGCTTCAGGGGCCTCGTTATCATATTGAAACTTCAGTGTTCACTTTCTGGAGAAAAAGATATCCTTGTAAATCCACAGACTAGCTCCAGAAAGATACACAAGGAACTAAAAGACATGATTCCTTTTTGAGAACGGGAGCATGAGGAAGCTTCACTTGTTAACCACATACCGTTTTGTGTCTGTGTGCTAATAAAGTCATCTCAAATAGCAATTCTCTCATTTAGCTCTGGAATTTGTCTGTAAATAGCCTCAAGTGTTGAGTAAACTCCAGTCAACGCCAAAGGACTCAGCACTCGGCTCGGTGCTGCCGCCAGCACGTGGGAGAAGGGGCTGCTTTCCCCATGCCCAGGAGGAGGGAGAAGGGGAGAAGCGGGAAGGTACAATTCTAGGTGAGAGTAAGTGACAATAATCGTGCCCAGGGAGCCCTCAGAAATGTTTGGGAGGAGGCGGGCTTTCCTGCCGTCCGATAGGATGGGGACTTGGGTTGCTTTGCTTGGCAGTTACATTACAGGAAGGATGACCTCAGAAGACTTTGAGGACGTGGAAGCCCTCAGAGCAAAGCAGATTGCTATGTGAGAGAGAGGAAAAAAGCAAAGATCAGGGACACCGGCTCAGAGCTAGGTGTGGTCTCGCGTAATCCTCATTTCACTTTATGAGCTGAGTAGTCTTACTCCCATTTTACTGACTAGGATACTGAGGTTTAGAAGTGAAGTAACTTGCTTAAGGTTTAACCATCTGGGGGCTCCAGGGTGGCTCCGTTGGTTAAACGACTGCCTTCGGCTCAGGTCACGATCTGGGGTCCTGGGATAGAGTTCTCCCTCTTCCTGCCACTCCCCCTGCTGAGCTCTCTCTCTCTTTGTCAAATAAATAAATAGAAATCTTAAAAAAAAAAAAAGGTTTAGTCATCTGTCTGACTCCAAGTTCAGACAGCTTTCCAGAGCCTGAAGGCAGCCCCTTGGTGGGAGAGGGTGGGAGAGCGGGGGAGGAAAGGGAAGATGAGGGGGGGATCTGGAGGGGCAAACAGGTAGGACTAGATCGCTGAAAACCAGCTCATTATCCCAGTGGGTTCGAATCATTCAGGGACACCTCCAAAGTCTCTGATCTAACTTCCAAATTAGAGGAGAGCACCTTTGAATAAAAAGCGCTTTGAAAGTTGGCAGGAAGTCTCTTTAGAAGTGCGCGCCACTAGGGGAGGCTGGTGGGTGGAGCAGGTTGGGGACAAGGACATTTAGAGACGGGCTCATATATCTTTTGAATGTGAACAAGGTAGCCATGTCACTTTCTGGAATGACACCGACGGAGTCACACCCTGCTGTCCCGATCTGAACTGTTCATGTGGCAAAGAGCAGGAAATCCAAATAAAACGGGCTCAGAGTATTTATTGATTTATTATATTTAATATATATCAGTCCATTTTCCTTAAGATACAAATCACGAGGCAGCTGCTGAAGCCTCAGAGTCCTCGGGAGCTACCACGAAAGTGCATAGCCATTTTCTAGTATCTTTGAAGACTGATGAAAATTGCGTATTTCCTTGCAACCTGGTGACCCGTCCCCGTGCTGCCTGAGCTGGGCTGGCAGGGTAACAACCACACTCCGGCCACAAACTGAACATCTGGTGTATACCTGAGCCTCGACTTCCCTATTCCTGAAGTGGGGACCACTGTTTATGGCTTCCAGGATTACATGAGATACTTTGTGTAAAAGAGCCTGGTGAACAGTAGATATTCCGCACAAGTTAGTCAAACAAATGACAAACGTCACGAGGAGATAATGTCATCGTTTCTGAAAAGATTTGGACAATTGCAACGAATCTATTTCTCCCACATTCATCATCGGAGCAGGGTTTGGGCTTCCGCAGAAATAAGAACTGGACAGTTGTCTTCTTTACTCCCCTCACAGCTTCGTCCACCTGCATCTATGTAGACAACGCCCAGGACCCTTGAAATTCTTTTTGTCTCTCTACAGGTGTCGCTGCTGTTCCCACTGGCCCATCCAGACACTCCTCTCGGCCCTCAGCTTCTCCCTGGTAATGCCGATCCCAGATAAGCTTCGACGTACACATCCTTCCTTCTTGGTGGCCTCCTGACTCTGGCCTGGCCTGGGCTCTCACGGCCGCCCTGTCCTGACACATCCTGGCAAGGACGGTGCTTGCTCAGGTCCTTGTCACCTGCCCGTTGTGCCCTAGACGCCCCAGGGTGGGGAGGTGGGGGAGCGGGCTTGTGTGATAGTCTGGGAGGGTACTTCTCAAGCTTCAGTGTTTAGAAAACCCCTGCGAGGAGCGGTTGTACACATGACGCTGGGCCCAGCAGTGCTCGGATGAGCCCCAGGCATCAGCGTTTCCAACCAACTAGCCCCTCTCTGCCATCACTGGTGGAGGCTGAATGCCCTTGGGAGCGGAACGGGATCTGCCTGGTCACCGCCACCCGGTCCCTATCCTTAGCTCAGTGTGTGTGTGACACAGACAGCCCGCATGTGTCTGCTGATTTGACTGGGCTTCCATCTTTGCCGGTTGCTCAGGGTCACCTGTGCTGAAAGTGCCTTGGACAGGGTGGGAGTGGTTGTTAAAAATTCAGAATCCCAGGATCCTATGAAGGCAAAATCGTTGGAAGTCTAGGCTTATTTTATTTTTTTCCTCCTAAACAATCTCTCTGGCTGCTTTTCATGCACTCAAAATCATTGTGGATCACAGTTGTCGGCTGGGAGGGACATTTGAAGTCCCTTGATTGGCAGTCGCTCGAGGGTAGGACCTGAGTTGAATTTTTCTCCCAAATCTTTGCGAGTCCTGGGCAAAGGGCAGGGATAAGCTGCAAACATCCTCATCGAATATTCGAGAGGAAGATCTGCCCCCAGCAAGCCCTCAGGGTCAGTTCGTTGCGGTTGATACTTAAAATATATACGCCTAAAATGTCACAAATTCACTCTCACAGAATTTGCCTCAATTGAGGAAGCAGGAAAAGGAAGTGGTGTTTATTGCACACCTAGGAGCCGGGCAGGACACAAAACACTGTGCATGTGTTGTGCTGATCAGTCTATCTCACAACCCAGGGGTTGAGGATTATCTCTCCATTTTACAGATGTCAAAACTGAGGTTCAGATCTGCTCGAAGCCTTGCAGTGGATAGATGGTGAGCTGGGACCTGAACCCACAGCAATCCAGCTCCCAAGTCTCTGCCCTTGTCTTCCCTTTGTTTGAGCCACACCGCCTTCCTTTTGGAGACCCCTGTGCTATAAGAACTTGCTCATTTCAGAGATGGGGAAAGTGACATTAGAGGGGCTTCCTGGTCACCCAGCCAGTGGACGTTGGAGCCAGGACTCAAGCGTGAGATCCTTGGATGCTCAGCGGTACATGTTTATCACCCTGCACGGAGGTGGTGGTGTTGGCATCAACCCGGGCTGGATTCCCAGGTTACCTGAGCGTGTGGGAGAAGTTCTCCTCCAGAGCTCACCGTTCCGGGCTGACTGGCAGCTCAGGTCCTCGGGGAAAGATGCAGCCCCATGTCTCTGGATTCCTACCAGCAGGGAAGCTGCGAATTTAGGGCGGGATGCCGTGCAGTAGGCACAGTGTCTTTGGTTGCAGAAACTGCAGGCAGCTGCAAGAACCAGAGAAGAACTGAGGCGAGGGAATTCAGATCTAGAGACGCAGACCACCACACTTGGAGCCCAGGCTGATAGCAGAAGCCCTGCTAACTAGCGCTGATCAGCATGGGGCTTTCTTCATCATCTCTAGTCAAATCATGGTTGTTCCAATTCAAGCTATCCTTTGTTGCAGGTGGGGAAAAATCCTGAACTACTGAGTCCCACGGGTAACAGAGTTAGCAAATAATACACGAGGGAAATGATTCATCTAGTGGCCAAAGACGTGCACAGTTAAACAAGGGCTACTGTTTCCGATCTCCTAAATAAGTAAAATAAGTGGGGGAAATCATAACTCCCAGTGCTGGTCAGGATGTGGTCAAACTGGCACACTTACATCCCGAGACCAGTGGTGTGAATGGACACAGCACATTCTGAAAAGTAGTAGCAGGATGTATAAAAAGTTTAAAAATGTTGCTTTTTAGATGCAATAATTTTACTCTCCAAAGAAATTAGCTTGATGGAGATGAAGAAGGGTACACCAAGAGGTTCATTGCAACAGTATCCAAAATGGCCAAAAGGGGAAAAGAAGAAGGCCATGCATGCACCCCCGTGAGTTGCATGTGGGCAAGCCGGGAGTCTGGTGGAAGAGCCTGGTGGCAGGGGCAGCTGGTGGCAGACGGAGGTGGCTGGCCCCTGGTGGTCAGGGTGACAATAGTTACAGTGATGGGAAGAGCTGGGCCGGGTGAATGTCGGAGCCTGTGGAATAACAGAAGTGGGTAACATTTACCCCACACTTACCGTTTGTTGCCCTGTTTTAAACAACCCTATGAGGTGGGCACTTCCATTGTCCTCATGAAGAAGGAGAAGCACAGAGAGGTTAAGTAATCCTGGTCTCTACAGTTAGTAAGGCCACACCTTCCGACCAGAGGCCCTTCCCTGCTAGTGATGCTGCCCCTTGGGGGCTAATCGCTGCCTCTTGCACGCCTGTGATAAGCCAGCTGTGCTGGAGCCTTCGAGTGCCTTCCTGGATTCCTTCGCCCTCCACGAGAGCCCCATGGGGGAGGCTATTGCCGCCGAGATACTGGATACGCCTCTGGATAGCAGATCGCAAGGAACGTTAGCTATTTCACGGCTAAGAAGACAGGCTCTGGGAGGACTAAGTAATGTAGCAATTAATGCTGTAATTATTAATAATAGTATTAATTAGTTTTCATACCAGCATAATATTCATTACAATATAATTAATAATGTGGTCTCTGTGCCAGACATCATCTCACCTAATCCCCCATGGCGCCTGATTTTTATCAGGTGGGATTACTAGTTCCCTCGTTCTGTGGATGAGTGAATTGATATTAGGAGCATTAAAACAGTTTTACGAAGACCACACAGCTAGTGAAAAATTGAGCTGGGATTCCAAGCAGGTGAGTCTTCCCAGAGGCTCTCTGGTCTCCCTCCTGGTTCCTTGGGACAGTGGGTAAGATATTGGGTCCCCAGCTGGTTGCAAAGATGCCCAGCTCGTTCCCAACAGGAGGTATTTGGAGGGGGGTGTGGGGAGTGTCTCTCGACCATGCCCAGGTGTGAGCCCTGGGGCAGGACCAAGCCGTAGAGGTTGGTGGCCCGGGATGCCTGGGGGCTCAGCCAAGTGAGCTGGGCCAGGCTGCTTTGCTCCCCTCCTAGGACCTGTGCTGGTGGCGGGAATTCATGGCCAAAATTGCTTTTGTTGGGCTTGCAAAACGGAGGTGAAAAGCATAGTGCCTGGGGTTGCCGTGCCGGATTTGGAGCAGAGGCAACCTAACTTTTGGAGTTTGTAGCTCACTTGCCATTGCCAACACTCACCTGGCAGGTTGGAGCTGGTGTGTGCGTGTGAGCCAAGGGGCTGCAGTGACCCTTGTGCTGCTGGTGTTCACCAAAGCTGGGCGAGTGCTGGGGAAAGGCGGCCAGCCATGCTCGCGGCTGACAGTCCCACGGGCCAGCTGGGGTCCCCATCCTTCCCATGGCCCGCGTGAGGCTGGGGCAGCTGATTGATGCCGGTCTGGGGACTCCAATCTTGTGTCCTGCAGAGAAGAGAGGAGGTGAGAGCATGAGCTTGGGAGTAGATGTCCGTTTGAATTTCAGCTGTGCCTCGGATATGACCTTGGGCAGTCAGCTTCTCTGAGCTTTGTTTTCCTCGTCCATAGGACATTTTCCATAGATGATCATAATTTCTACCTTGTGGGGATTAAATTAGACCATGCATGCAAGGTGGGCCAATCCTGAGCACACAGTACTTTTTAGCTATGATTAGCTCTTATTGGGGGTAATTGAGCAGTTTGCCTGGGTCCTTCTCTGTGGCTCTTGATGGACTCAGTGACATAAATCCCTCCAGAAGGAGGAAAGAAGGAACGAATATTAACCAGCCACCTCTACCTCTGGGTTTTTGTTTTGGCGTTTGGGTTATTTTGTTCACTGTTATAGAAGTTCAGTTTCTGGGGAACTAGAGGGAACTTTCAGTAAAAGAAAGCCCCCCAATATGGCAACGTTTCCTCTGGGTGGAGGAACACTCAATAGGGAGAGCCTGCAGCACAAAGGATGTGACTGTTAACATCTCTGACTCTGACCCCACTGACCCCCTTTAGTGCTGGAGTGTCCACACAGAGCAGACCTTGACTCTAAGTCTGCTGAGCCTGCAGAGGTGGTCCCGGCACAATGTCCCAAGTCCACTGACAAACATCAGGGGAATAAACTGGAGACTCTGTCCTTATTCTAGAGGTCTTCCCGGTGCCCCTCAGAACCTGGTGGCAGGAGTGAGGAATGGTCTCTCCCTTCTGATGATAAGTTGGCTTTGCATGGAGAACTGCTCTGTTTTCAGATCTGCAGACTTTCCACACGACCAAAGCTTTGCCCTCATTTATCCATCTGATAAATGCACATAGTGATTTTATTTACAGAGGATGGGCTGGAGACCGGGTTTCCATTGAAGCCGTGGTCTCCACTCCCCTCTCACGATCCCATGACAGTGCAGAGGGTAGTGGGAGGGGAGACCTCCCACCACGAGAACTCCAGGGTCCCCCCTACTGTGGAGCCGAGACAGGTACATGGCTACCAGGCTACGGACATTTCTCCTGTTCCATGGTCTCATTATTTTCTCACCTTCATTTATTGGTCCAGAACTCCTGGGAGCCAAGGAGGGGAAAATACTTGCTCAATAAGAAGATTCCTTAAATTTCCAATGTTACAGTAACAGGCCCTTCATGGGGCCTCAGTTTCTCCATTTGTAAAATGAGCTGGTTGACCTGGAAAAGGTCTCAGTTGCTTTTAATCTCTGATAGAATTCTGTGATTTTCCTGCTTCCCTAGCTCTCTTGACAGCCTCCAATGGACAGGCAGAAATGAACCAGGGACTGGTCCACTCCAGTGGCCTGCTGTACTTGACCCATGCCAGGCGCCACAGACCCACCAACAAGACTGCAAGAGACAGAAACACATGTGTGGCCCACACAAGAGGTAAGGTCAGGCTCAATGAAGGGGATTAAGTTTCATTTCTAGTCCTGGAGGCTTAGGGGAGCCGATTTAAAATTTTGCTAAGGACATTTTGAAAAAAGAAAAAGGAAATAACCTAACTCATTTTTAGGTCCCCGTCCATGCCAGGACTCTGTATCCATTGTATCTTTCTATCCCCCTTCCTTTTCTAGCCAAGCCCATGGGGGCTCAGAGAAGTTAAATGAGATGCCCAAAGTCCCATGGGCAGTTCACAGAAGAAGCAGGCCTTAGGCTTCTCTTTACTTTCTGTGCCTCAGTTTCCTTATCTGTAAGGATAAACCCTATCAAATTGCAAGGATAAAATGCAAAGGAAAGTTCCTCCCACATAGTAAGTATTAATAAACAGGAGCCTCCCTGACAGCTAGTGATGCCTGATGCCTAAAAGTTCCCTCCCAGGGAACACCAGAGCTCCTCGCCTATCACCGGACTCACCCAAATCACATGACGGTGCAGAGCAAGATTGCCCACTTTCAAAGGAAATTTCGTGCCGGAGTCCAAGCAAACTTACAAGAGTCATTCTGACGGCAGCTTCTGCGACACCGACCTTGACATTTAGGTAAGACTTTACCCGCAGGGAACTGTGTCTTTGTCTGACCTGTTTTTGTCTAATGCCAACTCACACAGGGACAGAGGGCAAAGCGAGCTCACCCACATGTGCGTGGGCACCGGTGGGTCCTCAGGGAAGTGTGGGATTTCTTCCTTTATGGGAAGAGCCTCTGCTAATGACCAAGTCTCACTGTTGGGAATATAGATTCACATACAGGTACATTCATAAACTCTCAAAAAGTTCACGGTGACTCACGAGGATGGTGGGCTTGTGGTTAGTTTTTTTTTTTTAATCTGCATATTTGAATTTCTCTTCAATGAACACATATCGCTTAATAAAGTACAATAGAATATAATGGCTGTTCTTTGCCAACCCCTCTTCTTTTGTGGGCTGGACATTATGCAGTGGGCTTTTTCTAGATGTTAGCTCTGTATGAAGCCTCACAGCCACCCCACAAGGAAGGGATTATTATTTCCACGTATTGAAGGAGGAAACTGAGACTTAGAAATGCTAAGGAATAAAGGTCCTTTGTTACTTGTCCGCAAAGCGACCCCCAGATCTTTTCCAAATTCGGGGTCCCTCTGTGATCTGCCACCAGAGGCCCGCTGATGACCTCTGGCCCTCTCGCTTTCCTGTAAAGCCGTCCGTGCGGTGGAAAGGGCCCCGGGATGAGGTTTGGGGGGCTCGGGGACTGTGTGCTGCATTTCTAAAGGCCTGCTGGGCCCGGACGCCATGGCCTGGATGACGCTGTCCTGGCAAAGGGAGCTGAGGCATGAGCAGCCCTTGGGCTCAGATGCCTGGATTCCCACGGATGCTGCCTGAGATGGGGGTGTGTGAGTGTAAGCAGTGGGGAGCGGGGTAGGAGGACCAGGCTGGGGCAACCCAGAGCTCACTGGCCCTCACCCCCATGAAACTCTAGATGCAGAGACTGAAGTCAGCTGGGGGTGGGACTTGGCACCTTAGTTTGGGTTTCCAGGGCTGGTATCAAATGATATTTCAAAGCAGAGATGGAGTAGAGATTGCATATGATTTGGCCCGGTGGGAAGGGAGACTTTTGGGGTTATTTTGTGTATTATCTAAATTGGGCCCCACTGACTGCAGTCATAGTTGGGAGCACAGGCCCACACTTCCCTGGGCCGATGTGAGAGTTATAAGAATGCGAGGGCATCAAGGGTCTGAGTGAGCCTCTGGGCAAATTATAGGGGCTCAGTAAACACAAGTAGAATCTGCTTCATGCTCACTGCCTAGCAGGGATGGACAGGTTCATAAATACTCAGATGTTTCCAGTGTGAAATGTGCCATACAGAGGTGGGCACAGGGGCTGGGGAGCTCAGAGGTGGGAGTCTGGGGTACGAGAATTTTTTTTTTTTTTCCCTGTGAGTGGGGCATAGAGACCTCATAGAAATATAAAAATAAAGGTAGACCTTATATAGGACTAGTGATCCTCTGCGGAGCCTCTCCCAGTTCTAGGCAATGTCCTGACCCTTATAAATATCAGCTTGTTTCCCTTGTCACAAGCCCAGGGGTTGATATTCTTTTCAGAGGCAAAGGTCACAGTAGAAGCCAAAGACAGAAGTAGCTTACGGGGCAATCTTGAATCGTTCTGAGCTGCCTTCTCCTGTCTATTTAGTAATCCCCTTAGCTGGTACAATCTATCTCCAGGCTCTAAGCTGGAGGCTCTCGGCCTTGGCATGGCTGGCATTTTGGGGTGAGCTAATTCCTTATTGTGGGGGCTTCCCTGGGCATTGTAGGTAGGGTGCTCTGAAGCATCCTTGCCTCTCCACGCTAGAAGCTAGTAGCGTTCCCCTTCTTCCTGCCCCCCAGATGTGACAGCCAAAAATGTCTCCAGACATTGACCAATGTCGTCTGGGGGCAAAATCCCCATGATGACAGCTACTCTAAATTACAATCTATGAATGAATGATGTCAAATGAATGTCCAACCCAAAATGAGTTCAAGGCTCATATAACCAGCTACTTATATTCCTGCTTTGCTCGGGGGTTTCCCAGCTCTCTTGCATGCAACGTGCACAAGGTGGAACTCCTGGTCTCCCCAAGGTCCAGGCTCCCTGCATCAACTTTGACCAAGTCAATTAAAGACCTTTTCCTTTGCTCATTGGCTGGAATGAGAAATGTCAAGCGTATCTTCCTTTTTGCTCACCTCACATCCCATAGATCAACAAGGTCTGTTCAATTTCCAGAGTATTTCCTGACTCCATGCACTTTTTTCTATGGCACTCCTCTTCCTCACCCAGCCAGCCCCTTCTGTCACCCCACACCTCCCGCACTGCTTTGACCATTCCCACTGCTTGCCTCCTGTCAGTCCTTTCTCCAAGCAACAGCAAACGTGCTCTTTTTCAAGCAGAAATCTGAATATGTCACTTCCCTGCCTAAAATCCAAACTCAACCATGGCCTTGGAGGCCTTAGTTGTTCTGAGCCTAGCCGTCCTTTCCAAATCAGGATTTTGAGGTTCTCCCAGGTAGCTAGTATGTAAGTGAAAGTAAGTTCATTTCTTTTCCCCATGGTCTTGCCACAAGGTTCCACCTTCTAAGGTGCTCAGACTAGTGGGGACATAGAAAAATAACATATAGAACTGTGAGATCAATGATAGTAGGGCATACAGAGGCAGAGAGCCCTGAGAACCCTGAGAGCAACCATTTGGGCCTAAGAGATCATAGAGGACTCTGCGGAGGAGGTGTTATTTGAAAAAGGTTGAAGAGAGAAATTCCAAAAGGCCAGGAAAGGTACAACCATGTTGGAGGAAACTTAGTTCAGTGTTGCTGAAACATAAATTGTGAGAAAGTAAGTAGTGACAGGAGGAAAGATGGGTGCAGGGGGCAGCTGAGGACTTAATAATAAGGGGCTGAGGTGCACTTTCCTTGCACAGAGTCTCAACTCCAAAGAATAGTCATGGTCATGCTGAAAGATGGGCAAACCAAAGCTTGAGAAAGCCATATCACTACCCAAAGTCGGAGAACTAGAAGGCGGCAGAGAGGGAAATCACACTCAGGCTGCTCCAGTTCAGGTCCACGTGCTTCCTTCCCATGATTGATAGGGAAGTAGTATCAGCAGATGGAACAAGTAAGGAAATGGCCTTAGGGAAGCTGGATGAGGGTTATGTAGTGAAAGTCAATACCATTCATATATATAAGAAAGAGAATGATCAGACTATCTGATTTCATTTTGCAATACAAATAAAAATCTAGATCTTGTATAATAATTTAAGGATTGGAGTGCTTGGGTGGCTTAGTCGATTAAGTGTCTGACTCTTGATTTTGGCTCAGATCATGTCTCAGAGTCGTGAGATTGAGCTCCTTCTTGGGGCTAAACAGTCAGCGGGGAGTCTGCTAGACATTCTCTCTCCCTCTCTTCCCTCCTAGCTCACTCTGGCTCTCTTTAAAATAAAAATAAGTCTTAAAATAAATAATGTAAGGAGTGACAATTAATTCAAACATTTCAGAAGCATGGTGGACCAATCCAAATATATTTGTGGCTTACCCTTAGTCCATGGCCACTGTCTGTGACTGTTGCAGACATTTCCCAGGATTACCTTCAGGATGGGTCTGTTACAAATCAATAGACAGATAGATAGAAGGATAGTTAGATAGATAGAGGACAGATGGAAATCATAGAGACAGTTATCACCGATTTTAGGGATGAGAAGCTGAGGCCCAGAGATGAGAGTGTTCACACAATACGGATGGATGGAGCAGGGACTTACCCCCATGCCTGTCCTTTTCACTGCATCTCCTTGTCTTTCCACGTGGGAAGCTGTGGTCTTAGGGTAGATGTCTGTTATTCTTTTTCACACAGCATCTGAATCCGCTTCCCCTGTTTGAAGACTGCATCTTTGGGACAGAATCCATTTTTCACCATAACAAAATGAAAATGCCAGCATCTTCTTCTAGGTTAGCTTGTATGTAGTACTGGTTTTGTCCTTCAAGCGGACCCACCCCAGATCTTGAATGACAAGCTAGAGACACAAAAAAGCAGGATTGTGCCAAAGCTTTTGTGGAGGTGTGTGGTAGCAAGGGTGCCAGCCTCATCTAAGTTCTAATTAGAGGACCCATAATCTTGGCAGTGAAAGCTCCAGGACCTGTCCCCGGAAGTGGCAGCTATGAATCGATGTCTTTACTGCATCAATAACATACAGTGATTTGGGGAAATGGTCCTTGGCCGCATACCATCTGTGTTTAGGTCTCCAGCCATCTTTGAGGTGCAAGAAGTATCCCATATCCCTGTGTGTGTGTGTGTGTGTGTGTGTGTGCACGTGCTTCAATTAGTCTGAGCCAGTGACCATCCCAGGTGTCTGATCTCAGAACCACAGAAAACATACAAGAGATTACTGAGAGCTTTGCATGGTGATTTTTTTCTTTCAACACTTCACTTGCCAATTTTCCATTTAGAAATTACTGACAACAGTTTTCTGATTGCCCGGGATAATGTATTCTGCCTATTTACAACTCCATCTGTGGGGAGAAAGAAAAAAATCCTCCTGAATTCCTTGAGTGATGGCCTTTGCATAATTTTGCTTTGCCCTCTTGTTCTCATGATTGCCGCTCCTCTAAATAGTCACACAGGACTGATTGTCTTTCTTTTTAGACCACAGGAGCCGACTCTCCTCTTTGAAGCTGCCTCATTTTCAGAGAATGTGGATGGTTGCATAGCTTCAGTCTGCTCTTTCATTAGATGTTTGTGTCTTTGTTTTTGAAAAAAATCCTTTGGGAGCACTGTACCAGTCACGACAGGCTAGATGATGTCACGGTAACAAGTGATCCTAAAATCCCGATGTCTTATGAGAACAAAGGTTCATTACGATCTACCCTGAGTCAGGCAGGTTCTCCTCAGTCTTCACTGAGACCCAACTGATGGAAAACCTCTGCTGGAACAGTGCCAGATGCACAGCAGGAAGAAAAGAGTTCTAGCAAATCATGCACTGATTCTTAAAGCTTTTCCCGGGAAAGGGCTCATAGTTTCCTTCCCACTGTCATGGGCCAGAGAAGTCACGTGGTTTACTTCTAAGTTCAAAGGAGTGGAGGTATACTCTCCTCCCCCAGGGAAGGACACACAGACACACAGAAAGTCCATGCTTCCAGCCACTAGGTCCCTTTACTCTACCTCAAGCAGAAACACCTGACTCTTCCTCAAGGGGGACAACTCAAGAGTCCCCCCACGACCCACCCCAGTCACTGCTTCAAATTCAAAGTTCAGGATCTTGGGCACCTGGGTGGCTCAGTGGGTTAAGCCTCTGCCTTCGGCTCAGGTCATGATCTCAGGGTCCTGGGATCGAGGCCCGCATCCGGCTCCCTGCTCGGCGGGGAGCCTGCTTCCCCCTCTCTCTCTGCCTGCCTCTCTGCCTGCTTGTGATCTCTCTCTCTGTCAAATAAATAAATAAAATCTTTTTTAAAAAAAAAGTGTGGGCAGTTTCTACATAGTCTCCACCAGATATGGAACTCCTGGATTCAGGGAGCGATTGTCATAGTCGGGTTTCTTTTGGATGGGACCCTGGAATAGGGATTCATGATTTACCTGGGAAGTGATGGAAATTGCTAGAGGATTGACAGGTGAGACAAGGACCAGAAGACAGCCAACAAAAGGCTTGGGAAAATGGAGCTCAATCTCACTGGAGAAATTATGGGAGCCAGTGAAGGGACACACCTTAGGATTACCCACTTCAGGGACAGGAGGGAAGCTTAATTTCTCAGGACATCTGGACTGCCAGCTGGGCAGAGAAAGCCCTCAGGCCAATAAATTCAGGCAATATAGCTGGAATTTGTGCTGAAGAGTTAGGGGTGAGTGACACCAAAAGCATTACACATCAGCGAACCAAAAATACAAGTTATCTGTTTATTTCTACCCCAAATGCACTGGTGATACAGGGATAGGACAAATTCCAATAAATACTCTCATTTGGAAGGGAAAGAATGGGAGGCACACAACAGTCCCTCGTCCACAGCAATTCTGCAATCCTGCATGACGGACATGATCATTTTCCTAGCTGGCGATGGGAAAATCTTCGCCTCTTCCTTGACCTTCTAGGATTCCTTTGATAGTCTCTTTCTTAGGTGCAGCTGAAGGGGGTTATGGAGAATCTGTTCTCAGTGGGGCTGAGCAGTTCTCTCCCCTGCTTCCTCCTGTAGAAGACTGAGGTCTTCAAATGACACAGGTTATTTGAAGTCTGGCACTGTCACAATCTTTTTTTTTTTTTTTTTTTGGTCTACAATGCTGGTTCTTTAGACTTTAAACTCTCAAAAACTTAGCTGGTATCTTTCAGTCCATGTCATGTGCTGGTAACATCCACATTTATTTCTGACATGACTTTCTCTCAAAATTTAATTGTGGGTGTCTTGAGTTTGTCAGTTATCTGAGCGAGAGCCACACCCTTCAGATCTTTTCCCTGAGCCATTCGGTCCAACTGAGAAGATTTATTAGATGCCCTGTCGGTTTTCTATTGTTGCTGAACAAATAACCAGATTCTTATTGGCTTAAAACAACACACGTCATCTCATAGGTCTGTAGGTCAGAAGTCTGTGCGTGTTGGGGCTGGGTTCTCTGCATAGGGTCACACAAGATGGACCTCAAAGCTTTCATAGGATGGTGTGACTTTCTGGAGCTCGGGGTCCTCTTCTAGGCTCAGGGGGTTCAGAGAAGAATCCGGTTCCATGTGACTGTAGGAGTAAGGTTCCTGTCTCTGCTGGCTATTACCCAGGGGTCTCTTTCAACCTCTAAAGGCTGTCCTCAGGTCCTCAAAGGGCAGCTGGCTTTCTTGAAGCCCACAACAGAATTTCTTCTTCCTTAAATCTCTCAACCTCCCCTTAAAGGTTTCACTTGATCATTGGGACCACCCGGGAAAATCTCCTTTTTGATGAAATGTCTTCAAAATCTTCTGGTGATGGACCTTAATTACATTTGTTAAACCTCTTTTGTTGTATAATTCGTGAACATTTTGGGAGTGGTATCTCCTCCACAGTTTCTGTTCACATTGGAGCGGAGGGCATTATATAACGTGTGCTCATACATGCCGACTTAAGCAGAATGTCAACTTCATTTAGAGGGCCCGGGTGAAGGTGCGCTAGCTCTGGTCTTGGGTTGGCCCTACCCGGAAGGCTATGTTTTCATCAGCCTTAGGTGCTCAAAGACCTCAGCTTTATCCTTTCCTGTTTGGGTTTGAGAAGGAGCAACTGTTTGAGATATACAAGGTCTTGAGTTTCTGTTCTCCTTATCATGGTTTGGTCTTGACAAAAAGCTGGCTGATCCTTTGTGATCTCATCTATTTTTTGTACTATTTTGTCACTGAGGCACACTGCTGAAATTCTGTCTGCCTCTCTTTTGTCTAAAGTCCCAGCTTGGGGACCTGGGTGGCTCAGTTATTAAGTGTCTTCCTTCAGCTCAGGTCATGATCCCGGGGTCCTGGGATCAAGCCCCGAATCGGGCTCCCAGCTCAGCGGGAAACCTGCTTCTCCCTCTCCCACTCCCCCTGCCGTGTTCTCACTGTCTCTCTCTCTGTCATATAAATAAATAAATAAAATCTTAAAAAAATAAATAAAGTCCCAGCTCATCAGGCCTAGTCTCTGTGTTCTAAGTTATGGCAGGTGAAAGTTTTACCAATTGTTTTATCACTGAATTACACAGACTGTCATCCTTCCAGTTTTGATGCTGAGTGTTGCAGGTTTTGTAGAAGGGACCCCTCTTTGGAACAGATTCCTTTATTAGTAGGACAGGCTGGGTATGCCGGTATAACAGATGACTTAAAAACCTCAGTGGCTTGCCACAAGGAAGTTTCATTTCCTACCCCTGCAACGTACTCATCCCGGGTCACCAGCATCCTTGCTCTGATGCCCAGTGATGGAGCAGCCTGTGGAAGGGACAGTTCCAGTTTTATGGCCATGGGGGAAAGAGAAACGTCCATGCTAGGCTTTTAGAACTTCTGCCTGAAGTGACAAATATCACTCTTGTCCACATTTCATTGTCAAAATCAAGTAAAACGGACACCACTCTGTTCAACGGGATGGAAGTGTGAGGACGGTGGTGGTGTGTACTCCCACTGCAAGGGTGGGGGAAACTGTATATCAGGTGAACAGGAATGCATTCTAACACTCCCATGGTCCTGGGAAAGGGCCTTTTCATCCCTTCAGGACCAAGGCTCTTTCAGGACCAAGGGAAAGGCTTGCTGTCTCTCCCTTCAGTATCTTTGCTGAGAAGTATACTTTTGGAATTTGGGAAGCAGGACTGAGATCCTCCTTAAAGGAGAAGGTTGAGTCATCTGCTTTGATGGGCATTCCCTGACTTTTTCCCCCACTGGGATCTGGGCACTTGTAAGCCCCTGACTCTCTGTCCACACGACGGGCCATTCCCAGGGATGCCCGGCACTCCCATCACTTTACAACCTTTGCTCTCCTGAGTCAACATGTTGGACTTAGGTAATTTTTGTATTCATTTGACCTATGGTTTTCAGAGAAGAGGGAGGACTTAGGTGCTAAAATGTCCGAGATCTTGGTTAATCTGCAACCTAATCGGTAGTTCCGGTGGCCAATTTTTCCAAAGGCCCATAGAGAAATATCATGACTGTAACTGCTTTTTGGCTCAATAGGACTACATAGGAGTCAAGGTCCAGGCGGGGAAGGAGAAAGAACACTGGCATGGGATAGGTGTTCTTACTATGGGAACCAGCCGATCGTGGGAGGACGATACACAGGTTCTTAGTGGTGAAAGCTCTGTTCACGTTGATATTTGAACTGAGCCTCAAAGGTTGAAGAAGAGTTTGCCAGATGGAAGACATTACAGTTCGGGAGGGGAGACTGGGAATTCCAGGCAAAGCATAGTAAGTATGAAGACCTGAAAGGCAGTTTAGGGTGGTGGCTAAGAGTGTAGGTGTTAGAGTTAGACTGGTTTGGGTTGAATACCAGACCTGATGCTGACTAGCTGGGCAGCGTTGGATGAATCACTTTAGTCCCCCGTATCTCGGTCTCTTCCCCCTGGAAGATGGTGGTTTCTCGACCTCAAAGGAGCATTATGAAAATTAAAAGCGATAATGCCTATTATTTGTTCCTTGAAAGCTCAAAATAAATGATCCAAACCACGTTTAATAAGGGCACATAAATAGAATGAAGGAAGGTGTCACTAGGAAAAGGGAGGAGATTTGTGTGTGGAGAGAATGAATGTAAGTCACGATGCTCCAGGGTTGGAGGAAGCAGGTGACAGAAGATGAAGCTAAATGTGTTAAGTTGTAAAGTCTCAAGTGTCTTTTGAGATAAGAAAAAAAAAAAAAAAAAAAAAAAAAAAGATGGAAATAGCTAACAAGAGACACGGTGTGATCAAACCTGGGTCTGGAAAGCTCATTCTGTAGCAGGGCAGAGCATACACGGGAATTGGAGACAAGTAAGGAGCCCAGCATCATGCGCAGGTGAGACATGGAGTGGCTTGAGGTGGGCAGGGCCATGGCCACGGGCAGGCTGATACACATTCAGGGTATTGCATTGTAAAATCAAAGATAGATGAGAAGAAAACCCACCTGGGTCCTGTCGAGGGGCCCCTCTGAGCTCAGTTTCCAGAAGCCACCACGCTCCCTTGAGGCTGCACTCAGCCTGTGGCCACATGGACCACTTCCACGACACAGCAACTTATTTCTTCAATGTCATGTAAGGAGAGTCTCTCCCACTCCATTCTGCTAAAACGACATCTTCTGTAATCATGCGAGTGACCTCCCATCATCATTGCTATGTCCTGTTGGTTAGGAGCAAGTCACGGGTTCTTCCGTACTTGAGGGGAGGGAAATCTACACAGGGGTGACTCAATAGGGTGGTCACTCAGGGTGTATCCTCCACACTCTGTCACAGCAATGACACCTAGTAGGTGCACCATAAATATTTGTTGAAGAAGTAGATGGCAAAGAGTGAATTCGATAAAAGGAGGTCTAGGGAAACCCAATTGGACTTAAGTTTTCATACCTTTGCAGCATTTATTCACATGGGCATAGGAGTTTGTTTAAAGGAGAGATAATAGGGGTGCCTGGGTGGCTCGGTCGCTGGGCATCTGCTTTCAGCTCAGGTCATGATCCCAGTGTCCTGAGATGGAGCCCCGCATCAGGCTCCCTGCTTGGCAGGAAACCTGCTTTTCCCTCTCCCGCTCCCCGTGCTTGTGTTCCCTCTCTCACTGTGTGTCTGTCAAATAAATAAAATCGTAAAAAAAATAAATAAATAAAGGAGAGATAACAGAATGGACTCTTATATTCTTGGATCCTGATTCTCATCCTGTGTTTCTCCCTGGATATAGGATAATCAATTACGAAATTGGGCAGCCAGGCCTTGGGGTGGGGATCGGGGTGTAGATGGCTTTGCACAGTGAATGCCGTTGCCCAACCCAGGTAAGTGCCAAGGGAATGGGGGACAAGTCTCCTAACATCACTGAGCTTCTGTGTGCAGTCAGCGCAGTTCCTATAATGAAGACAATGATTAGAGTGGATTTCCACAATTATCACATCAGCTCTGCCTATTAAGATATGAAAGCCCAGATGCCCAGGGCAACCTAATTCCTTCTGTGGCTGATTTTCCCTCTTCTCTACCCAAATTAATTTTTCTTTTTGCAAGCCCTTCCTGAGAAAGTCAGTTATAATCTGAGGAGCCATCTGTCTTTCTGGCTTCAAGCCAAACAACTTCATTAAAAATTGGGAGAGGCTTTCCTGCTCTGTTCTCAGCTTGCTCCGTAGCAGAGGGAAAGCAGTGGGCAAGGAAGGGTGTCTTGGAAGGAGGGCTGGAGACAAGGATTTGAGTACACACGATTTTGGGCTGGTGACCCCAAGTGAGGCAGGGAGGGAAAGAAGCTCAACCAGGGTGCTTTTATGAGCTGTTACCATGGGTAACCCTGAGGAACTCTAAACATGCCTCAGAGTTGTCCCAGTCAAAGGGCAAGAGAGCAGAGATATTTATTACCAGTTTTTGTCCATGAACGTTTGAGGGAAGCCTCCAAGGGTGAGTTTTCCATGACTCTGCGGCCCGCATGTAGGGCAAGCGGAAGGTTGCATTGTGGGTGGAGGTGCAGATAGTAAGAACGGTGTCCAACGGTGTGCACAGGTAAAGCGAGTGCTTGTGTGGTGGCGCTATAACAGGTCAGCCAAACGGGGGCTCAGGTGGTCCACACTGACAGTCTTGCTGGATCTGTAGGCAGGAAGGAAGCCCGGATCTGTAAAAATAGCTTTTTATTTGTTGCTGGATTCCGTTTGCCAATATTTCATTAATTTTTTTTTTGTATCTGTGCTCATCAGAGATTGATCTGTGGTTGTCTTTGTCTTGCTTTGGTATTAAGGTAACGCCAGCCTCATTAAGATGAATTATGAAGTTTTCCCGTCTTGTCTATTTTCAGAAAGAGTTTGTGTAGTGTCTTCTACTTTAAATGATTGATAGAATTCAACAGAGAAGCTCTCTGGGCCTGGGCTTTTCTATGTGGGAAGATTTTTAATTGCTAATTGAATTTATTTACTTAATATATGTCTCTTCGGATTTTCGATTCCTTCTTGAGTGAATCTGGGTAATTTGTGTCTATCTAGGAACTTGTTCATTTCATCTAAGCCTCATTGTTTGGCATACAATTGTTGACAAATGTTCCATTACAGTCTTTTTTTTGTTTCTGTAGGTTTGAAGTGATTTTCTTTTCTTCATGTCTGACTGGTAATTGGGTCTTTTTAAATTTTTTTTTTCCCCTGGTCATTCTGGCCCAAGGTGTGTCAATTTTGTTGAGCTTTACAAAGAACTGATGTTTGGTTTCATTGATTTCCTCTTTTTTTCTCTAGGTTATTGACTATTTTTCTAGTTTATTGCTTTTGTAGTTACTAATTACTCTTTTTTTTTGTTCTTCCTTTTCCAGCTTCTTGAGATAGAACCTTAGATTATTGATTTTTGATGTATTTTTCTTTTTCTGTATTTTTAGCTATAAGTGGCCATCTAAAGATTGCTTTAGCTGCATCCAACGTATTTTGACTCACTGTATTTTTCTTTTCTTTTTTCAGTGATTGTACCTTGTTTGGGTAATTTTAATTTTTCTGTTGGGATTCTTCAATTTGCTGAGCCACTGTCATCATGCTTCCGTTTAAATTTTTTTGTACAGCATTTCATTAAATTCTTTGCACATTTTTTATAATAGCCTCTTCGATGTTTTGGTCTGGTAAATACACCTAAAGTAAGTTTCTATTTACCATTTATTTCCCCCAAATATGGGTCATATTCTGCAGTTCTTCGCATGTCTCAGTATTTGGTGGAAACTGAACGCTTTTTTTTTTTAAAGATTTTATTTATTTATTTGACACAGAGAGAGAGATTACAAGTAGGCAGAGAGGCAGGCAGAGAGAAAGGAGGAAGCAGGCTCCCTGCTGAGCAGAGAGCCCGATGCGGGCCTCGATCCCAGGACCCTGAGATCATGACCTGAGCCGAAGGCAGAGGCTTTAACCCACTGAGCCACCCAGGAGCCCTGAATGCTTTAGATAAAATATTGGATGACTCTAGATTCTGATTTGTTTCCTGGAGAGTCAATAATTTTTATAAAAAGTGATGTCCCTGGACCTAAGCTATGGAATCTGTCTCTCCTGCAATGGGCAGCCACTGTTGCTTTTTATTCCTGTTTTCATGTATTAGCCTTGCTTTCCAGGAGCACGCCTGTGTCTGCAGAGCTGAGTGGACAGTGACTTGGGTACAGGTGTGTTCAGATATTCAGAGCCCTCAAGCTCCCTGTCTATGCTGACTGATACACGTGTGGGGTGGGAATGCACTCAGAGTTGCAGACAGTTCTCAAGTTTCTCTTGCGTTATACTTTCCGCTGTGCTTTATGGTGTCTCTTGAACATATGTATACTTTTTTCAGTCAGCCAGCGATGTGTAGAGGGCTTATCTCAACCCTTCTACAACCTTCCCCTGGCCAGGATTTTTTCTGTTTTTGTCATTGTTACATCCCTGCTACCTAGCCGAATGCCTGATATGTCAGAGGTGTTCAGAAAATATTAGCTTAGAAGCAGATCACTGTTTCAAAATTGAATGCAGAAAAAACCTTGATTTTTCATTTGTGTGTTCCCAACTCAAAGCACAGAACATGACCCAGAGGGGTCACACACTCAGACATTAGTGATAGGATCCTGAATAAGCAACGGTTTGGAAGGGTTCTGTGGGTGAGCTGTGCCAAACAGTCAATGAACAGATGGTCTCTGTTTGGCACAATAACTTCTAGAGTGCAGTGATACAGGGAGAACAAATCCATGCATTCTATGAGCCTGGAATGACCTTGATGTCACGTGGAAGAAAGCAGTTTGAGAAAAGAAAACTGCAGGCTGGCTGACCTCACTTTATAAACATAGACGGAAATAGTCCCACACGAAATACTAGTGTGTTTATCCTAATTCTTAAAAATCACATTTAAAAACCATACAGTTTGCAAACAGGTCCAGGATTGGCTCTGCCACCTGTAGCTTGCGTGGCCTTGGTGAGAAGACGGGATGAATAAATTCTCTATCATTTATCCATGCTTTCATCCATCCTATGTTTATTCGAGTACTCCTGTGCCGTCCGTTGCCTGCGGAACTGTGACCAGAGTCAGCACGCCTCCTGCCATGTGGCCTGTGAAGCCTGAGTCAGTAGAAAGGTCTTAACATAGCACCGTGCCTGGCACAGAGTAGGTGCTTAGAAAGGGTGGATTCCTTGCCCACAGTTAGTCTTCTAGCCAAACTCGATAGTATTGCTTGCTCATTTCCTTGCTCATTCTCCTCTCTAAATGTCCCCACCCATCCCCTCTCATCCCATCCAAATAGCACCCTCTCCCTTTGGATTATCATCCCATTTGATTTTCTTCTCAGCACTTTCCAATTTCGAAACTTACCTTCAAAATATTTTCCCCTTTTACTGTCCGTGTCCTTGTCTGAAAACGTAAGCTTCCTAAGAGCAGGGCTCTGTTTGCTTTATTCTCTGCTGCATCCCCAGTGCCTGGCACAGAAGTGCCCCCCCAAGAGGGAGCCAAAGGACTGGGTGCATCTGTCTTTTGCCCTTTGTAGCTCGGAGCCAGGCGCAGAGACTGGCCCAGAACTGATCGGGGCCTCGGAAAGCATGTGGAATGAAATTCTTTCTTGTTGGCCCCTGGATCTCCCTGCTGACTGCTTGCCACGTAAACTGCTTCTCCACAAAGATCTGCAGCCTGGAGAGGTGTTGGGTGTGATGTTAGCATGCGTGTCGGCTCTGAAGCTGGGCCAATGCTCCGTCCTTAAAGGCAGGCCTATAAATAGTCATGGGGACACAGGCCCTGCCTTGCCGGCGTGCTGCTTCTAAAACCTGTTGTTCTCTGCCTACTCCTTGGGCCTCCCCGGGACATCGGTAAGTGCAGAAAAACACGCATTCCCATCATTACAGTTTCCAAACTTGGTTTCTCCTCCGGAATGCCATTGGCTGCTCATGCCACCCCAGGGAGGAAGGGAGATGCCCCCACTTTGCTGAGCAGAGGGCCAGGTGACTTATTCCTGTGACACAGCAAACAGGTGGTGAGGTGGACCTCTGATTCTAAATCCCACACTTTCCCACTTGAATTTCCATCTCTTGGCATGAGGTGGAAACTGTAACTTGCTTAAGCGCGTGTCCAAGTCGGGAGGTAAGAATGTGAAAAGGAAAGGAAAAATAAAATGTTCATTTCAAAGGATTTATTAAAGAGTAAGAAGGAGAATGCATGTTGAAAGGCTGGAAACTGCCTCCAACTTACCCTTTCAGGTGGAAAAACGTTATATGCTGTATATATATTGTGTCAAGAACAGACGTTAGATAATGCTGTCTGCTGAGAAAGAAATTAAAAAACTTTTAGTAAGTAATCATAGAATTTTTTACTTGCCTTCTTAAGATAGAAGGTGGAAAGTTTGAAGGAGATGCAAACTAGCCCAACGGATTTGACAATGTTTGAGAAAAAAAGCTGAGCTTGAAAAAAATTTCAGCATGTTTTTGAATAGGACAGAGTTGGCAGGCAATTCTATATTCTAGCACATTGCTTCCCAAACTCATGCAATGGGCACAATAACCTGGCAGAGTAGGGAATCCTTCTCTCCATTTGTCTCTAAGCTGAGCTCAGAGATGTGGAGTGATTTGTTTGAGGACACACAGTCAATGCGTAACAGGGCCAGAGTTTGAGATGCTCCTTCACTAGACTGGGTCAGAAGCATAGTGGGCCACATGGGACAGACGTAGCCCTTGACTCTGGGCTCACAGCGTGGATTTGGTGGTTGCATGATCTGGGACGTGGACGGGAGGGGATGCAGAAGCAACTCAGAGGATGTGAGAACCAGGCAAAGGAAAGGGGTCAGAACGAGAGTTTCGGCAGCAGCCTGAGTTCTCCTGCATTATGTGCTCCACTCTAGCAACCTGCCATTGGAAAGGGTTTAATTCTACCAAAACACCCTTTATAATCTGAGGAGTGTCTGCAGTACACACATGCCGGTGAATGGATACACGGGAAGCCAAGTGTGTGTACACGCACGGTGCACGCGCGTAACCAAACTGCTCAATACATTATTTATTTATTTATTTTTCCGCAGGATGCTTTCCATTTTCATTAGTTAATTTTTTTTTAGGGGGAAGCAGCCTAACACAGGGCAGTGATATTTAAATTTTCAACTCTCTTTAAAGAAGATGGGAACTCACTTGGAAAAATTGCCCCATAGAAAGCACACAGGTGGTACTTCGGTAGCTCAAATTTATAATTTCAAACGATAGCAATTGCATATGCTGGAGTCAGTCAAAAGGACAGCAAGGCAGTTTCAGGGAATTCACTACTTGAAATTGAGGCTTATGTAGCAGCCTGAGCACCCCGTCTAGTGCCGTATTTGTTTCTACGGTTTAGTTGTTCAATGTTGGGCAAGTTTCGATTCATACAGAGAGGAACCTACAAATGGCAGACTTTTTTTTTTTTTTTAGTTCTGATGTTTTTCTTTTTGTCTAGAGATGTGACCTACATGTGTTCATCAGTAATGTTCTACCCAACGTTGTACTAAAGCAAAGTGAGACAGGTGGTCAGAAAGCTCTACGGCAACCCCACTCATGCCTACCAGGGGAACACCACTTTGGCAGAGGAGGTTTTGAAAAGAAAGGATTGAATTCATTTTTTTTTTTTTAATGTAGGAGGAAGGGGCCGAGGGAGAGGGAAAGAGAGAATCTCGAGCAGACTCCATGCTGAGTGTGGAGCCCCATGCAGGGTTTGATCTCACGACCCTGAGATCATGACCTCAGCTGAAACCAAGAGTTGGTTGCTTAGCCCACTGACCCACCCAGATGAGCAACACCTCATCTTTGTTTTTATTAAACCAAACACACCCCTACCCCAACCAAAAACCTTACAAACTCAGTTATGCAAAAAAAAATCTTAAGCCAAGCTGCACAAACATACGTAACACGCAATGAGCCAGAGAGACCTTTTGGTCCATTCCCAGTGTCCCGCACGTGCTCGCTGGTGCCCAGAAAATAGGGAAACCAGTGCAGAAAACACGTGGGCTTTCATAGCACTGACAACTAAAAAGCACACAGTAGACAATACTTGGATCTTTAGGGGAGTAATCAAAGAAATTCCAAAGTTAGAGCCACTAGGTGAACCTGAATATTCATCTATAAAAGCATTTTCTTTTTTTTTTTTTTTAAGATTTTTATTTATTTATTTCACAGAGGGAGAGAGATCACAAGGAGGCAGAGAGGCAGGCAGAGAGAGAGGGGGAAGCAGGCTCCCTGCTGAGCAGGGAGCCCGATGCGGGCCTCGATCCCAGGACCCTGAGATCATGACCTGAGCCGAAAGCAGAGGCTTTAACCCACTGAGCCACCCAGGCGCCCAAAGCATTTTCTTTGAAGTAATGCTTAAGAGAGTCTTCTGGGCACAGGAGGCTACCTCCGGATGGACAGGAGACACAGGAAAAGGATTGCAGATACAGACTGGGGTTAATTTTCTGATGGGTCTGTCCATGGAGGGCCTCTCTTTCAGCTGGTTCCTGCAGCCAAGCCAAGGAACCAGTGGGGCCAACACTAGCTAGGACAATAGGGGCTTTAGAATCTCATGGTGGTGGTGGGGTGGGACAACTGGTCCGAGTCACCCCAGAGCATCACTCTCACGCTGTTGTCACCCAGCTGGGCCACTCAGGCCGAAGTACTGCAACTCCGATCCAAGGTGAAGAGCTGGGGGCGTGGAGGAAATGTGAGCCATGCCTGCTGTGGTCTTTGGGACAAGGTGGGTTTGTGACGATGAGTTCTTCCACATTTTGGACACACCGACATGTATGCTGCCCAATATCAGCTTGCCCCAGCTGATGGGGGGTGCTCCACATCAGCTTGCCCCAGAATTCTGACTCAGAAGCAGCTGAGAGGGGGTTCTACTCTGGGGGGAGTATTGAATACAGCTGCTTCTGGGGCAAGTCATTTTCTTTTTGACTCATCAACAGTTAACATTAACGCAGGAGGCAGACAGAGTCAGTCTTTCCACAATGTATTTTCCTGTCATCAGTAACGGAAACCTCCTAGTGGAATGTCCACCAGGGTGCCGTTGCCTGCAGAGGGGAGTTGGGGCCACAGATTTTTCTGGGAAACTGACATGGGAGATGATTTGCACAACAAAACTACCACTGAGCCACTGCTGATGTCTTGTCCCTGGCCTCCTCCTGTCCTGTAGTCCAGAAGCATGCCTTTAAAAGCCTGGAACTCAGTAGATGTGAGCAGCACATCGACTGTGTCCCCAGCCACACCATCTTCCCCGTGCCTTCGGTTGCTGTGAAGGCCGCTGTGTTTGGGCAACCACTCCAGACGCTCTTTTTCAGTCTCCTTCCTGACCAAAGAAATACATCCATTAAATGGAGACAGGTGGGTGAGTTGATTCCCTTCTGTGTTCTCAAGGTTCTGGTAGTACTCATCCCTGAAATGCCTCTGTAACATCTGGAACTTGTCATCTATCACGATGTTCTCTGAATATCCAGCTACATACAGCTTCACATTCTGCTTCAGAGGTGACAGAGATGGGCAGTGTGAATCCGTGGGCCTCTCACTGTACCTGCAACGCCCTCAGCCGCCTGGAGGGACTTGGGGGGTGGGCTGCGGGGAGGCCCCCTTGCCCAAGGCAGCAGTGGTCTCCTCTGGGATCCAGCTGGTCTGTACTGGCTCGGGAGGCTCTGGCCCCAGGCTCCTCAGGCTGCGTCCCCTACCTGCACAGGTTTGTTTTGAACAGTTCACTGAGTCATCTCAGGCTATTTGTCAAGTTAAGCCGATCATGCATCCCGAAAGCCCAGTACTGCGCAATTTCTGTTTTGACATTAAATCCTCGACAGTGTATTGGCATTTCTGAATTGCAAGCGTATAGTGCAAAGGAAGTCAATGCATAGATACTTGGGTCAACGTAGATGTTCCACTGTTTAGTATTTTAGAGCATGATTTCATTGCTAAAATAATGACCATCCCATGAGGGTCAAAGCTACCCAGCTTTTTGTGTTTGGGGTGCAGTTTCATTGTGGACACTTTATGTACGGTGGGAAGCATGGTCATCCTGTGACTTGTGCAACAGAACTTAATCACAAGGGGAGGGGAGTCCCCCAAATTGCTGCAAACCCCCCGCAGTCACCCTAGCAGGGTGTGGATGTATGGTGTCACGTGGACATTCATATGAGGTTGGTTGCACACTGGTTTGGCACCTTGATGAGCAGGTGACGACACCTGGATGAGACACCTTCATGACATTTGCACTGAGCAGATCTATTCAGCATTTACCCAAGGATGCACGTATTTTGCCCTAATATACTCACTTGGACAGTTTTATGTGAGTGTAAACATGTCCATGCCAAGCCTGATTTTTTTAAAGAGGAGCACTCTTACTCATTCTACTCATTTCAATTGGTGTACCCATTTTCCAGATGTTCAATGGTAAATACAGAGGTGGCAGAAGAAGCCTTCCTTAGGTGTCTGCATCAACGGGAGTCAATGTGCAAGAGCGCAGCAAAGCACTAGAAGGCTCCCGAGTGCTATGGTTTGGTGTAAGGGACAATTGGGTGCATGCTTTTTTTTCTATCATGGCTTTGAAAATTATAAATGTACCTTTAAGAATGATATCTAGGTTAGACTTGGGCCACACCTCCAACATCACCCTCGTTTGAAAGCCACTGGCCTAAAGGAAAAGAGACTCTTGAACTGCATCCTGATTGCTGTTTATGAGCTGTTGAAACATAATTCCACTTCTGTAAACCCCAGTTATCTCACATCCAAGCAGGGATGGCCATTCCCTGGGGTTAATGCAGCAATTCAATGAAAGTGATACATGTAGTGTATGTCTCATGAAAGTCTCGCAGAGAGAGGGCTCCCAGCAAATGCTAACACATCTCTCCCTGACTTTATAAAATCCCCATCTCAGAGAATGGAGCTATTGCTCAGGATGTGAGAACCGCAGCAAAAAAAACCCATGCTACACCTGCTCTCAGCCTCCTGGGGTCTGCCAGGACCAGGCAAAGGTTGTGCTCAAGCGTGGTGGCTGTCAGCCCTGCCTGCGCACGAATCACATGGGGAGTTCCGAGAAAAATGCTAATGCCCGGACCCCACCCCCAGAGGTTCTGATCTAAACGGTCTGGGATACTGCCTCAGCACTGGCATTTTAAAAAGTCCTCCAGGTAATTTTGATGTGCAGTCGGGGTAAGTTTGATGTGCTCTAAACGGAGGGCTCCCGATCCTTCGCCTTCTACCATGGTTCTTGGCACCAACACTCTGGGCTCATCTCTTATCCTCCCCGGTCCTCTGGAGGAGTGTAATTTGTTCTCTAAGTTATTCCCATGGCCAGTTCCCCTGGCAAGGTGCCACTGCCACCATATGCCACACCATGTGCCTCCCTTCTCCATTCTGTTGCTGCCTCTAGATCTCCTCCAGGGGCTCCTAAAGCAAGATGCTTGGCACATTCACTGAATGCCTTGAGGAAAATTCCAAGTGCCTTCTTTAGGCTAAAGCCAAATCTGGCATCCCACAGTGCAGTGGGTACATTCTTAGCACGTTTCTGCTTACTCTGTAGGGAGAAGTGACATAACTGAGAATGAAAGAGAAAGGATCCACAGCCTGAGGGTCCTTAACAGTGAAAAATGGTAGATAAGTCATGTCCAGCCATAGACTGCACCCCCGCCACCAGTCATTCATGGAATGTCTTCTGAACTGAGCTCAAAGGAGAGGGCATTTACCTGTGCTTCCAGGAGACAGAAGAGCCTTCATGGAAGAGGTGACACTTGATCTGGGTTTGGAGGAGGTGTTGGATGTTGGTTGGATGTTGGAGGACCTGTGAATAAAGACCAAGAGGGATCAGCATGAAAAACATGGAGCTGAACAGTCCCACGGTATGTATAGAAAGCCTATCATGTGGAAATGTGACTGGGAGGCCAGAAGTGCACGCATCAGAATGGGTCAGGCCGTGTTGCAGTAACAACTTTCAAGTTGCAGTGGCCAAACTGAATGCATGTCTATTCCTTACCTGTGCTAGAGATCCACCATGGGTCAATGGTGGGGGAAGGTCTTCTCTATGTTGTCCTGAAGGTGATGGACCCTCTACCCCCCGGGATCATCATCATTCCTGGCAAGGGGACAGGAAGGTGATGAATGGGCTGGATTTTGTAGATTTCTGTGATACTTCCATTCATATTTCTTTGGCCAAAGCCAGGCACATGGCTGTGATTAAGTTGGAGACAGTGAGAAAGTACAATAGGTCCAAAAGGAGAGGACCTAGAGACATTGGTGAATAGATTTAATGGCCACCACAGGGAAGGAAGGACCTCAAATATCCCCTTGAAGAGGGGAACCAGCCAAGGTTTGTAAGTGGGAGAGCCGTGGTTGGAACGGTGGTTACATGGAACCAGGCTGGAAAAGATCACTTATTCCTTTGCCCTGGACAGCCTTTTTCTCTCTTTCTGCTTTTTAGATCTGTCTGCCTGCATAAAAGTCACAATATTTATCTGCTCTCTGCTTTTTGGCAAGCTTAGCCAAAAAGACTCTCTCGCATCCTTTGCCCTGCAGTTTTGAGGGTCCATGCCATTCAGTGGATTCTTGTCATCCTGCTTGTCCCCAGGTCCAAGCCATGTCCTCCAGCCTAGCATTTACCAAAGGGAAAAAAGCCGATGTGTTAATCACCATCTGACTTTTGAACCTATTTCTCAATTCATGGGTTACTAACTTACTAAGAAAAGAAAGGGGCTTCCTCAAACTCAAAGATGGATTGGAAGGAGAGAGAGAGAAAAGAGAAAAACAGACCGGTAAGAAGGTATGAACAGAGGGTGGGCAGGAAAAAGAAAAAAAAAAAAGAAAAGAGATAAAAAAAAAAAAAACCCCACAAAGAGTGGAGAAAAGGAAGAATTTAAGACAGAGATTTTTGACCAAGTAGAATATGGGAGAGATAAGGAGGAGCCCAGGAGCCAGGCTGCCCTAGGCTTCAATCCCTAAAGAGTAAGGAGTAAGGCCCCGGGCAAGTTACTTTACTTTCTTCTGCTTCGTTGACCAACCCTGAAATGAGAGCAAGATGAAAGAACCCAGATGATAGCCTTGTCTTGAGAAACAAGTGAGTAAATCTAGGGCATATGTTCAGCATGGTCTCTGACATACTAAGTCCTCAATAAACAGTTTTGACAATTATAGTTTTGCATACAGAAGTTATCGCTGATTTGGGTTCAACGTGTATGAAGACATTTGGACTCCTCAAAATTAAAAGGCCATGTCTTAACTTCAACTTGTCTCCTTACTTTTTTGCCTCTTGTCCCTAAAACCAAATTCCTGTTGATAGAGATTTGGTGACTTAGTCTAGATGAACAGAGCTAATATATTTCTTCATATCTTTCTGCCTCCTGTCCCCTCTGAGGTTCAAATTCTATTTGTCCTTGGAACTTTAATAAACTTTCTCTTATTTTCATTCTCACTAGACTGGTTTTCATTACATTATAAATTCTAGTTCCTTCCACCTTCTCAGATTGGCCTGGATCACAGTCTTTCCATGGATCTGCAGTTGATTATTATGACATTTGCTCATGGTGAGGGTTTGGGGGGTGATTATGCCATTTGCTCATGGCGGTGGTTTGGGGGGGATAGTTTGATGGGCAGCAAGGTTACTTCCTGCCCTACACTGGAATGTAGTGTGTATTGTCTAATATGTCCTTAATGCAGGGGGGACTGGAGTTATTTTTCATATCAGTCTTCATTTTTAAAATTGTATGGAAATTTACCTATGTGGAGGGAATTTTTTCTTCAATTCTTCTATGAATTGGTTTTATTTTGTTGTTCAGAGTTGCCCTATAGGTTCTTACAGATGTGAACCTGAGACTCTGGCGAAAAGCCAACATTCCAGTTGTAGGGCTGGAAATAATTTCGTGGGGTATCTTTTAAGTTGAGGTCCCTGGAGGAGGACTCTGAGATGGACGTTTGTGTGCAGGAGTTATGTTGGATAATGTTCTCAGGAGCAAATCTGCAAGGAAGCAAGGGAGGCTGGCTTGGGCTGAGAGGGGGAATGGGATGAAATGCAGTTAGGATAGTGGCTTCAGGTGATCCTACAGAGAGTTTGGGAGCCGGGATGACACGTACAGAGGTGTCCTCAACTGAGGCAAAGGGTCTTTGAACCTCCACATTAACCAGTAGTTGGCTGTAGCCAACATTAAGGAAGAAGACAAGATGTCAGGTGAAGTGGCGTTTGTCAGCTAGGAACAATTCCCGGAGAGGGACCCATTTCTGAGCCCTCAGGCTCCATCGTTCCCAGGTGGGGGGCAACGAGTGCCGTGGTCCTAAAGGGAGGACCTGGATGAAACATCCCAGTACACACCGTGTGGGGTTTCCTTAATAACGATAACATCATGGGAACTGCTGGAAAATATTGGCTGAGTTCTTTTTCTCTGTGTGATTGTATTCATTTCTTAGAGCTGCTGAAACAACAAACCACAAACTTGGCAGCATAACATGACAAATTTATTGTCTCACAGTTCTGGAGGTGACAAGTCCAAAACCAAGGTGTTGGCAAGGCCATACTCTCTCTAAAGGCTCTAGGAGATGATTTTTCCTTTCCTTTCTCCTAACTTCTGGTGGTTGATGGCAATCCTTGGTGTTCCTTTGCTTGTAGCTGCCTCATTCCAGTCTTCGCTTGTGTCATCACATGGCATTTTCCCCGTGTGTCTCTGTGTCTACATTTCTTTCTTTGTGCCAGGACACCAGTCATTAGGTTGCACCCTGATCTAGTATGGCCTTATTTTAATTGATTACTTTTGCAGAGACTCAACTTCCAAATACGGTAATATTCTATGGGTTCCTGGGGTTAGAACTTCAACATATTTTTTTTTTGAGGGAGGGCACAATTCAACCCATAGCAGCCACTATTTGAGTAGATATCTAAATTCATCTATGAACCACCATCCAGACTACATCACTGCATCTTGCTCATGGAAAAGATACCGCCACTTCCACCATCCTTGATCAGACCTAACCATCTCTTTCCTGGATTATTGTAGTAGCCTCTCTGTGGTTCTCCCTCTAGTCCCTTTGTCTCCATCTACCTCCTCATTACCCCAGGGGACTCTTTTAAGATCCAGTTTTGATCATGTAACTCTGCTGCTCACAACTCATCAGTGGTTTTCAGTTACTTACATCATGAAGTCCACACTCTTCAGTTTGATCTTCAAGGTACCATATTACCTGATCTTGTTGACCTGTACAGCCTCCTCTCTGATTCATGTTTGCTTTGAACTTTACACTGAAAAAAATAGTAAGCTGCTTCTGTGTGCAGAGTACCTCATAGGCACTCAGTAAATGGCAGTTCTCTTTCTTCCTACACTTTACAAAAAGACGTTTCTCTTCCAGTGATCTAATGGAATTGCCACATTCACCTGAAAACACAGGCATTTTCCCAGGTAATGGATATAGTTGAGGAGGAGGATGATAGTCAGAGAGGAGAAAGTACCACCCAGTTGATGGGGAAGCCAGGAGTCAGGCCCAGATTTGTGACTTCAAGTATGGAGGCCTTTCTGGTGTCTGTGCAGTTCATACTGACAAACGCGACCTTCCATATATTTAAACTGGTTGCCTGTTGCTCATACCAACTTTTGTGCAGCCTGCAAAGATTGAATGAGGGGACAGATCTCTCCTTTGTTACACCAGGAACAGAAATAATTGTCAAGGAAGAAATAGATTTTTACCGGTTGGGATACAGAGAACAATTAAAATAAAAATGCGTCTGAACTGGGGGAGACTACATTGCTCTCATAACTTCTCCCATATGGAAAGATAAATGCATGTCAGTAATTGTCCCCTCACTGCATATCAGGAAGGCACCTTTGGCCCCAGGGATGGAATAAAAGCATCAATGTGTATCTATGTTTCTTTAAGATACAGCTGTGTGAGTCAGAGGTGCTCTGCCAGGTGTTACAGAGGTTTCCATGGCAACTTCATCTTTATTTTCCTTCCTGAATAACACTGTTAAATAGTGACTTTAACTCAACACCCATTTGAGATTCTCCAATTTAAAAGTTCCATTCCATTGTAAGCTGCATTTATACATCTCCAAGTCGAGAGGGCAATTGAACAATTTCTTGAGGAATTGGGAAAATGTAGACCTTTCATCTGATTTGGACTATTTACCTTGTCCTATTATTACTATTATTACTGAAATGATCCTGGGCTTACTCTACTCTCAATTTGGTTTTTCCTTTGTAGAAGCAGCTGAAGACACCTTGGACCTTCTTCTCATGAAGGAGACATTTCTAGAAATTATTTCTGGAAAAACCAGATCAGGATCATCAGGCAACTAAGGTAGAAAATATTGCAATATTTGGGCAGTCAAGAGGGAATATCTACAAAACTGGAGTGGGAGTAGCAGTGAGTGTAGTCATGCTTCATATTTCATAAACCACAGGAAGGGTTTGGAGTGGACTAAACATGACAACTGGTCCATCTTGAATGGTGCTGAACTGCTCATTCTTTCTGAGCCAAAGGCAGACACTTAACCCACTGAGTCACCCAGGCGCCCCCTGTTTCTTCCCTTTTAAACTGGGGTCAAAAATAGTAACTTCCAGAGGGGTATGGGGAAGATTAAATGAGGCGATGCTCATAAAACATGTAGCACAGTTCCTGGCTCATCATCGGTACCCAGGAAATCTTTGTCGAACACATGAGCAGGAATGTTTATGGGGCAGCTACTTCATTCAGGCTCTTTTTGAACTCTTGATGCTAGGAAGGACTCAGACACCATCCAGGCCTCAGTGAGTGATGCAAACACAGCCCACTCATAGTTGGCTTAGTCACTGACCAGGACCTGCAGCATTTACAATAGGTTATTTGCAAATGTTATTACTGGGAACAGTGCTGGCATGAATATCTTTGAGTTCATCTCAGATTATAGATCCTCAGGATTCCCTGAAGTGGAACTGGTGTGTGAAAGGGTGTGATTCACACGGCACCAGAGGCAAGTCTGGGGGTCACGAGAGCCCTGAAAGGGACACATGGTACTTGACCTGAGCAGGTGGAAAAGGGCAGTGAGTGAAGGCTGCTTGTTGAGTGTGAAAGGATGAGATGAAACCAAGGGCAGTGGGAGATAGACGCCATTGTTACTGCCATTTTGTAGATGAGGAAACAAACAGAAGGGGCTCAGCAATCTGTGCCACAGGTCCCATAGTGAGCATGGGGTGGACCTGGGGGCGTGACTGCTTGTGGGGTGGGGGGCTGGGCTAATGGGGAGTCCATGCCGGGAGGGAATTCCAAACACGAGGAACAGCATGTGCAAAGAGGGTCTCAAAAACCAGTTCTGGAGACACAAGGGACATTTACTGCTGTGAATAGTAGGACTCGCCCTCACCGGAACCCCTCTGGAGAACTGCTGACCGGCTCCAAAATACTTAAAAATCAGTTCTGAAAATCCTAGCAAAAACCACTTCGTTCCTTTGTTGTTGAGATACATTGAGACAGGTACTTTGGAAAATGCGAAATTCTCCAAAAGTATGCATATTCATTACTATTGGGGACAAACTGGAAAGGATTCAATTTATACTCACTTTAATTAATTTACTTTGACTTGCCCATATGGTTCTCACACTAGCTGCTAGCATGCTCCTGGCTGGTGAATAATTATTCTGTGGATGGGGTATCTGCTGCCTGCCAGGCCCACGGCTCAGCGCTGTATGAACAGTGTTTCTCGTCCTTTGAACTACGTTCCAAAGTAGAGGTTTTCCGCCCCATTCCGCAGATAAGTAAGTCGAGCGCAGACACAGCCGCCCGGCAGAGCACGGTGGTGCTGCTCCTGTCGGAGCCCACGTCAGCCTGCCCTCGGAATCCGCGGCGGGGTCGTGCGGGCCACAAAGAAGAGAGTCCGGATTGCCAGAGCAGGCCTGAGAAGGGATCGGGGGGCCCTCTAACCTCTCCCAAGAGCCTGGAGCTGCCTCCCTGCTCCTCACTGAACACCAGAAGGCGAGAAATGGTCCCTTAACAGCTCTCCCAAACTCCACGTTTTCCACAGCTCACTTCCCGCAGGGCACTTCCCAGCCAGGGGCCTCCAGAGCTGCGTGCTCACGTCTCTCACCTGCCTGCCAAGCCCACAGATGGCCCGTGGCAGAGCCCAGGTTTGGGCGCAGACGGGCCTAACCCACTGGCCCTAGCCCGCCGCCAGTCCTCTGAGCCTGCGGTTGCCACCGGGGAGGCCCCCTCCTCTCTCCACTATCTGTTCGAAACGATCCAGCGCAGAAGGAACCAGCCCTTTCTTGAACCTTTTTCTGCCCCCTCCTGAAGTCACTTTCCCCCTTGTTATTGTTGACTCTGGATGCTTCTTAAAGTGTCCACCTGTTTATTTCTTGAAGCAACAAATGTGTTCGGTACCCTTTGCCAAGCACACAGAAGGCAGTGTGTGTTAGATAAATATAAAATGCCACATTCTATCTTTGTGGCTGAGCTCAGTTACTTCCTTGCTACTGGGGCCAAATTCGTCCTGTAAGGTGGAAGTACTGAGACTTGCCACATACTTATAAAATGGATTCAGCCAGATTGGTCTTTTTGACAATAAGGGACGACAGATGCTTGGTGTGTTCCAAGCCCTGTGTTACATACTGGGGACTCAGCAATGAGTAATGCAGTGTCTCTTCCCCCGAGGAGCTTAGGGTGAGCGGGTGGTGGCTGGCATTGGCTGAAGGAATGAGAAAATCAGTGATCACTGTCCACTGTGATTTTGAGTGCACGGTGACAGGCCACCTCATCCAAGCTAGGGTGGGAGGTGTCAGGGAAAGATTCTCAGGGGAGGTGGCCTTTAGTTGAATTATGAAGGAGCAGAATGTGTTAGAGAGGTTCATGGGGGAGGGGGTCCATGACCACTTGAAGCAGAGACAACAGCATATGAAGGGGTTCTGGAGAGCAGATCTTCCTGGTGCATTTGAAGTACTTGCAGCTAAATGTGGTCTTTGTTTCCCTAACAGCAATAGAGGGTGGATCAGATAATGTCCAAAGAGACTTGAAAAACTCTGATCTGATAGAGAGAGCATTTCATCTACCTCTCCCATCAATAACAACTGAAATTTCAAGTACAGAATGGATTATAGAAAGAAATAGATATTTAGTCTCCATCTCTTACAAATATCCTTGCAAAATTTTCATGGGGCTTGGCTCCAGATTTTGAGCTTGAAAATCTTGTTTTAAAGATTTTATTTATTTCTTTTACAGAGAGAGAGAGAGAGAAAGAAAGAGAGAGAGAGAGAGAACAAGCAGGGGGAGGCATCAGAGGGAGAGGGAGAAGCAGACTCCCCGCTGAGCAGGGAGCCCGATGTGGGGCTCGATCCCAGGACCCTGAAATCATGACCTGAGCCAAAGGCAGATGCTGAACCAACTGAGACCCCCCCCAGGCACCCCGAAAATCTTGTTTTAAGGACTAGTCAGTTTAGTATCTTTAAAGGACTCGTCCAGTTAAACATTTTGAGGGAAGTGAAATACTTCTCATCAACATCAATGTTCTCATAGCCCATCTCATGTGTTTAGACCACTTCTTTTTTTTTTTTTCTAAAAAAAGGGATTATGCATTTTTGCTCCAGCATCTCAGGGTAAGTAGAAGTGTTGAATGCTAATGCTTTCAAAATAACTCCAGAATCACACATGCTTTAAGACAGAAACCATTTCCTATTCAACTACATATTATGAAAGGTTCCCTTGGGTTTTGCCACGGGGGATGCCTGGTTAAAGCTGTTTATTTCCAGGCAAATGTGGCAAGCAAGAGCACTGAGAAAGCATCTGTTCCTTGCCAGTTCCCTTCAACACCTTGTGCTTTTTTTTTTCTTTTTTAAGATTTTATTTTAAGTAATCTCTACACCCAACATGGGGATTGAACTTACAACCCCGAGATCAAAAGTTGCACGCTCCACCGACTGAGCCAGCCAGGCACCCCAACACCTTGTGCTTTTCATCTTCACAATGGTCGTCAGGACTGCTTGTCTCCCCACCCCCACCTCACTCCTGCCCCAGCCAGCCTCCAACCTTTAGGCCTCCTCAGGAAAAAGTCAGGCATAGCTTCCAGGCCTCCCACAGTCCAGTGACACAGAGTCAGGCTCCCCCAAGAACCTTCTCCCATAGATCTGTGCGACACCGTGACCAGTACTCTTCCCAACACATCATTCTTGTAGTGGGCATTGTCTTCCCTGCCCACAAGATCCCTTTTCTTCTGATAGCAGGAACTTGATTTCCCTCTGGGGACCCATCTCTCTTTCATTCTCAAGTCTATTTGTTTCAATGCAGCTGATTCTAAAACTCAGCCCTAGGGGTGGGCATGTATCCCATGCCTGGTCAGTCAGTGTCCCATATTTCACTCGGTCAAGGGAATTGGCTCAGGGACTGTCCCTGTGATCCCGGCTAGGCCACTGAGGCATGGTTCTGAGATTTGATGAAACCATTGTGAAAGAGAAATCCCTTTCCACTAGAATTATTAGCAGCAGAGATACTGTAGGTCTTGAGACCAGGCCACACAGAGGATTTGCCTAGAGATGGCACTAGCACAGAGGGAAATGGAACCAGGAGGTGGAGAGAGTAAGGTGCCCAGCCTGACTCTGTCTGCCTGGGACTTGAGGTGGAGAGAGTAAGGTGCCCAGCCTGACTCTGTCTGCCTGGGACTTCAGCACTGAGAGTCCCCCATCACAGGAAGCCCTCAGTCCCCAGCAGACTAAGACTGCTGGTCACCTTAGTGGAGAATGACATCAAGTTTTGGTACAACTTTTTAGTCTTATGGATTGGGCCATGTCTAACACCTGAGCACATGGGGATTTTTCTGTTGCATTTAAACCAATCCATTTCCTTTTCCGCTGAAGCAGATTGAGTAGGTTTCTGGCACTTTAACTGAGAGGATCCTAATGAATATATGGCACCAAATTCAAGGTCTGAAATCTTCTCACAGGACCCTACAGGGGTTTGTCAGAAAACAAGAGAAGGCAAGATACAGAAGGTTACCTGAGAGGAGTTCAAGATTGTTGCTTTAATGCAAGTGTTGTAGGAACTCCAAGGCAAGAAATGTCAGAGAGGAGACTAGGTTTTAATTGGATTTTTTAAAAAATATTTTATTTATTTATTTGACAGAGAGAGAGCGAGCGAGAGAGGGAACACAAGCAGGGGGATGTGGGAGAGGGAGAAGCAAGCTTCCCACTGAGCAGGGAGCCTGATGCGGAGCTCCATCCCAGAGTCCTGGGATCCTGACCTGAGCTGAAGGCAGACGCTTAATGACTGAGCCACCCAGGCACCTGGTTTTAATTGGATTTTGAATAAAGTTCAAGATTAGGGTTGCATTAAGCAAGCAGGTGGGGAGGTGGAGAAAAAAGAGCTCATTGAACATCAAAAAATGTTCAGTCAAAAATAATGCTTCTCCCTAAGCAATAACATCAATATGAACTGTGTAAATTAGTCTTTCCTTGAGGGTCCTGATTCAGAAAGGAGCTTGGAAGGTAGTCAGCAGGACTTGTGAGCTGTTTTTAATATTAACACTCATTGATTATCCATCCAAAGAGGCTATCAGAAGTGGTGTGTGCCTCTGCTTTCACATGGACTTCTACCAGCCCGTTCCTTCCGGTGGACAGCGCCATAGCCAGTCCTGTGATGAACAGCTGATGTTCAGAAGAACCAGTTAATTGAATGGATGGATAGGGTCTTTTAAAGACATCTGTGGAGGTGGGAGTGGTCTCAGAGGAGATCTGGGTGAAGAAGGGATTAAAGTATATCGAACCCCTTTTCCAGTCCAACCTACCGCATGAGATTTGGAATCAGATAGATTTGGACTCAAAATTAAACATTAACTTATGGTCTTGGGTTACTTACTTGATTTTTCTGAGGTTAGTTTCTTTACTGGTCAAGTAAATAAGGATGTATACATCATATTTTCCCATGAGATTTTGTATGGAAGCCCTGTGCCCGGCCATAGTGAGAGTTCATCCTGATACCCTCCCTAAATTATCAGCTTACAAAACAGAGATGTTGATTTTACCATCTCTTTAAGGAGATAGATCCTTCTTGTGTATCTCCAGGGATGGAGAGCTCACTATCTTACAAAGCGACTCAATCTGGGACAGCTCAGATGGTTAGAAATTCTCTCCTTATTTTGAGCCAACAACTTGTCTCCCTGTAACTTCTCACTGATCCAAGTTATGATCTCTGTAGTTATTTTAGTAAGTTTAGTTCGTTATTCCTTGTGACAGTCCTTCAATATTTGACAACAGCTTTCATGTCAACACCTTCTGGATGGATGTGGTGAGGACCATGTGTAGTAATGATAATGTAAAGAGCTCAGCACAGTGTCTGATGTGTGGTGTGACCTCAGTAGATGGTAGTTCATCAGAATTCGGGCTGGAAAGTCCTGGGATCAAATCCCAGCTCTACTACTTTCTAGGTGTGAGACTTGGGGCAATTTACTTAGTTGCTTTTCATCTCAGTTTACTTCTCTATACAATGGGAATTAAAAAAAAAACTACGTTATAGAGTTGCTTTGAGTTAGTTATAACTGAAAGACATTGTTGTAATTAGTAGAAGTGATATCCCCGACACACCTAAATTTTCCATAGGATTCAGGAGAGATGAGAATCTTCACACTTTTCTATAGGACTCAGAACCAAAGGGAACAAACCCTGAATGAGGATGACATGGGATGTAGAAAACATCCCTGGTGGGTCCAACCCAGGGAAGAAGTGATGGGAAGTTCCAGCGTGTCTGGACTAGAATAGTCTCTAGACTTAGAGAGGAGTGAGGAGAGGAACACTCTATAAGGGTGGGCTTATTAGAGAATCTAATGTGGTGGAATTTTGAAACATTGTACAACAAATTGTAAGCAGTAAATAATGATAGTTAGAAGCTATAGGGACAACGTAGACCTGTACGAGAAGAAAATATAATCACCCTTTTAGTACGCAGTTTGATGAGTGTTTTTATTTCTTTATTTTTTCAGTGATCCAAGATTCATTGTTTATGCACCACATCCAGTGCTCTGTGCAATACCTGCCCTCCTTGATACCCACCACCAGGCTCACCCATTTCCCCAACTCCCTCCCCTCCACAACCCTCATTTTGTTTCTCAGAGTCCACAGTCTCTCACGGTTCATCACCCCCTCCGATTTACCCCAATTCACTTTTCCTTTTCTTCTCCTAAAGTCCTCCATTTTATTCCTTATGCGCCTTGAGTAAGTGAAACCATATGATAATTGGCTTTCTCTGCTTGACTTATTTCACTGAGCATAATCTCCTCCAGAAAAGACCCCGAATCAATAAGGAAATGTTGAAAAAGAAAAACAAAGCTGGGGGCATCATGTTGCCTGATTTCAAGCTTTACTACAAAGCTGTCATCACCAAGACAGCATGGCACTGGCATAAAAACAGACACACAGACCAATGTCTGTGTGAGAGTCCAGATATGGACCCTCAACTCTATGGTCAAATAATCTTCGACAAAGCAGGAAAAAATATCCAGTGGAAAAAAGACAGCCTCTTCAATAGATGGTTCTGGGAAAATTGGACAGCTATGTATAGGAGAATGAAACTCGACCATTCTTTCACACCATACACAAAGATAAACTCGAAATGGATGAAAGACCTCAATGTGAGGCAGGAATCTATCAAAATCCTAGAGGAGAACATAGGCAGTAACCTCTTCGACATCGGCCACAGCAACTTCTTTCAAGACACATCTCCAAAGGCAAAGGAAACAAAAGTGAAAATGAACTTTTGGGACTTCATCAAGATAAGAAGCTTCTGCACTGCAAAGGCAACAGTCAACAAGACAAAGAGGCAACCCACGGAGTGGGAGGAGATATTCACAATTGACACCACAGTTTGATGAGTTTTAACAAATATGTACACTTGTGTAACCACCACAATCAAAATGTAGAACACTTCTCTCACGCCCAGAGTAGCCCGCAGGCCCCTTTGCACTAAATCCCCACGTTCACCCAGACCCCAGGCAACCTCTGATTTGCTTCCTGCCGCTATAGAAGAGATTTGCCTTTTTCAGAATGCCGTAGAAGTGAAATTACATAATACATGCCTTTATATGTCTGACTTATTTTGTTCAGCACAATGATTTTGAAGTTCAACTCAAAAACACATACTGATATGGTATGAATCAGTAGTTTTTTTTTTTAATTGAGGAGGACCATCCCATTGTATGCTATGCACAATCGTTGCTTCTGAATATGAGCTTTCATGTACAAATCATTGTCCAGATAGAGGTTTTCATTCCTCTTGGGAAAATAGCCAGGGATGGAATGGCTAGATCAAATGACCTGTATATGGGTAACTTTTATTGAAAATAATTTTCTTTCTTCAAGTTTTTATTTAAATTCCAGTTAGTTGACATACAATGTAATGTTAGTTTCAAGCATAGAATTTAGTGATTCAACACTTCCATACAACAGGTGCTCATCACAGCAAGTACACTCCTTAATCCCCATCACCCGGTTCCCCCATCTTCCACCCCCTTGGCTCTGATAAAATGTTTGTTCTCTATAGTTAAGAGTCTATTTCTTGGTTTGCCTCTCTTCCCTGTCCCCCCACTGCATGTTGGTTTGTTTTGTTCCTTAACTTTATGGCTCACTTTTATTTATTTTTTTTAGTTTTAGTTTTTTATTTTTTTAAGAGTTTATTTATTTGAGAAAGAGCAAGAAAGAGCGCACAAGCAAGGAGGAGGGTCAGAGGGTGAGAGAGAAGCAGGCTCTCTGCTGAGCAGGGAGCCTGATGTGGGGCTCCATCCCAGGACCCTGGGATTGTGACCTGGGCCGAAGGCAGCCGCTTAACTGGCTGAACCACCCAGGCACCCAAATTCATGGCCAACTTTTAAAAACAATAAGCTACCAAGCTGTTTTCCAAAGTAATTGCCAACACTTGCTAAGGTCAATCTTTTTAATTTTAGCTGTTCTGGTGAGTATAGTGGTACCCTGCTGCGTTAACTGTAATTTCCTTGGTGACTCGGGGCGCCTGGGTGGCTCAGTTGGTTGGGTGATTGCCTTCGGCTCAGGTCATAGTCCCGGGGTCCTGGGATCGAGTCCCGCATCGGGCTCCCTGCTTGGTAGGGAGCCTGCTTCTCCCTCTCCCTCTGCTGCTCTGCTTACTTGTGCTCTCTCGCTCTCTCGTCTCTGTCAAATAAATAAATAAATAAATAAAATCTTAAAAAAAAATTTCCTTGGTGACTAAACACAGCAAACATCTTCACATGTTTATTGTGCATTCACATATCTTCTTCTGTGATGTTTCTGTTTAAATATCTTCTTTATTTTTATTAAAATGTTTATTATATAGTTATGGAATAACGAGGTACTTTCTACAAGGCCTTCATCTATCTATCATCTATCTATCTATTTCCAGTCTGTGTATTACCACTACATTTTCTCAGTAGTCTTTGAAGAATAAAAGCTTAAGAGTTTTATAAAGCCTAGCTTTATAAAAGTTTTTATTAACTTTTTATTTTATGGTTTCTTGATTCTTAGTTAAGAAATTTTGGCTAACTGAATATCACAAATATTTCTCCCATGCTTCCTCTCAGAATCTTTGTAATTTTGTAGATTTAGCTCTTAGATGTAGGTCTGTGATCCATTGTGAATGAATTTCTATGCACGGTGAGGTAAGGGTCAAGTTTTGTTCTCCATGAATGGATGCCCAGTTGTTCCAGTACCCTTTGTTGAAAGGTTATTCTTTCCCTCATTGAATCAACTTTGCACTCATGTCAAAAATCAATCACCATATAGATGTTAGTCTATTTATGGACTCTTTTTTTGACTCCATTGATCTATGTATCCATCTTTATGCCATAAGCATATTATCATGCTCTCTGTAGTGTTATATGAAGCCTAAAAATCAGGTGGCATGAGCCCTCCAGCTATGTCCTTTTTTCCCCCAAAATTCTTTTGGCTGGTCATGGGGAGGAAGTATTAAATACATCTAGGGGTCACAGAGTCTCCCAGAAGAAAAGGATGGGAAATCCCCCTTCTTTGTGTGGCTTAATGCCACTAGAGTTCCACGAGTAGGAAAAGACAAGAGCTAGAATGCCACTCACCAGGAAGGGAGCCAATTTCTAGGTGGGTGAGTGGCCTGAGTTGAGCTGAAAGGGTCTGAGGGCTGGGCCGCTTCTAGCACAGCTGATGGCTGCAGTTGGAAAGCCCCATCCAGCCTCAGTTTCCCAGGCCCAGTGAAAATAGGGCCACAAGACAGAGGTAGTGAACTACTGGCTAATAGAGACATCAGGGGAACCATGGACAGGAACGTGGGAAGGTGTCTCTTAGAGCAGCGAGCTGGGGAAATTGCATGTGACTTGTTCAATCTTCAGTGTTGCCTCATCAGACTTCAGAGCTGTTGACTCACAAACCTGAAGTGAGGAACTGGGCATTCGCAATGGCCCTGGCTGGAGAAAGATGTGGTCATAAACAGTGATAGTGATGATTTTATCAAAATAACCTTCCAGATGCCAACGGTTCCATGAATGCTGTTTGAAGAATTGCTTGCGAGAGAAATTTAAAGACATTAGAATATGAGAGATGCTTTTGTATTAGAAAATCTGTCACACAGTAGACACTTTTGGGGAAGAATAAATGAATGAATGAATGCCTGCAGACAATGATGAGACAGGAAGTTTTCCCAATATGGTTAGATTTCTATGGCCCATGTTTTGAATATCTAGCAAAATGTAATAGAGGGGATAATGATTTGCAATTTAGTTGTAATCATTTCAGTGAAAACTGCTGGGCTTCTTAAAACAAGCTTTTGGAATGCAAAGCACTCATCTCAGGATCAAGTGGTAATAAGACCCACTTACTCAAGATGTCCAGAGAAAGACATTTAGCCCCAACCCTGTGCCCTGAGAAAGAACTGTGATTATTAAGATAAATGTAACTTCAGGGATACCTGGGTGGCTCAATTGGTTAAGCATTCGACTCGATCTCAGCTTGGGCCTTGATCTCAGGGTCATGAGTTCAAACCCTGCATTGGACTCCACACGTGGAGCCTACCTAAAAAAAACAAAAAACAAAAAACAGAACAAAACAAAAAGAAAAAGAAAAAGATAAATATAACCTCATACTCACGAACAAAATTGTTCCAAGTGGTCTTGCTGGAGCCCTCAGGGTGAGGAGAATGTTATCTGCTTTTATTTAAAATTCCTGTCAATCATAACTCCCATAACATAAAGTTGGGTCTTAAGGTTCTGGGGAACAAATAGATCTGTTCAGTGACCCTGGCAGTCTTGTCTTAAAAACAGGAAACCAGTGGGAGAATTTCTCTGCTCCTTTTCTTTTCTAGTATAATCTGATCACATTTACTGAGTGGCTACTTCATCCCCGGATCTGACAACTGAGATACAGAGAGACACTGATACATGGACCCTACTCTTGGGGGGCTCACAGTCTAGTGGGGAGATGGAGGTATACCCAAGAATCCACAGTACGTATGAAGTACAAAGAGAGGATGTTCAGAATGTCTTGGGAACAGAAGAAAGAGCAATTAGTATTTTGCAATCAAGGAAGGCTTCCTGGAGAACATGACACATGAAACAGATCTTGAGGGACGAATGGGGCTTTTAACAAAGAAAAAGAAAAAGAGACATTTCAAACCCACAGAACAGTAGATATAAAGGTATAGAAACGTGAAAGAGGTTTAGAACCCATGGAGGCTTTGTGTGGTCTCAGGTCTCAAGTGGTGGGAGACCTCTGCCGACATCTGGATGACCTGAGGCTAGGACTCTGGTGTTAACTCTGAGGAAAAAAAAAAAATTAAAACTTCAATGTGGGGTCAACAGAATCAGCTTCTCTGGTTTCAGCTTCTTTTAAGAAAATCTATCTCAAAATAGGGTGTGGGGCCCATTCCCCAGATGGGTGATCCAAAGAAAGGCACATAATGAGGCTTTGTAAGGGAATGTTTGTCTTTTGTCCTATATTTTTTTCTGGAACAAGGAGTCTCGAACACTTGGGATGCTTGGATTCAAGGATGCACATAATGTTCACATTCATCTTTGAATACTTTAGATGCAAGTGACAGAAAGTCTGATCCACAAAAACTTTTGTTCTCAGGAGGTGGAGGTCACTGGAGAGTCATCTTAGAGGCTGCTTACAACGCCCATGAACTATATCCAAGAGAGAATGCCCAAGCTCCACACCAAGACAACCAATTTGCTTTTGCCTCAGAAGCAGCCCAAATATGGAAACCAGGAGGTGGGGGAAGATTGGAGGTCAGTCCAGAGTTTGTCAGCACAGCATCTTTCTCGATCTAAAAGAAACAGAGGGGAACAAATAAATAAGACATGAAATTAAAAAAAAATTCAAATATCTGCTCCCTCAGGGAAACCTCCCCAGGCTCTGCCTTCCTCCTCTAGGCAAATGGCTTGGCTCTCTTTCTGTGGACCCACAACCCTTGTACTTGTCTAACCCTAATGGAGATGGAGCAAGTGTCTCCCTGTGTTTTACTGGCCTGTGGTGATGTGCCTCCTCCATCAGACTCTAACTCCTAGATAGTGAGCACTGTGCCAGTCACAGGACATAGTCGCGAACCAAAGACAGACAAGGGCTCATGCCATATGAAATCCCAGTCTGATGGAAGAGGAAGACATTAATGTAATAATGACATAACAATTGACTATTTAAAATTGAGATGAGTGCCATGAAGCCCAAGTTCAGGTGCAATAAAACAGAGTGCTCTAATCTATAACACTTAGCAAATGCTTCTCAAGTACAGAAATGAAAGACAGAATCACTAAAAAAAAAAACAACTTTGTCTTCTTGATTGTAAAGGAATGAAATAAAGACAGAATCATTTAAAAAATATCTTTGTTTAGTCTTCTTGATTGGAATATAAATTCTTTGAACATGGAGATTGTTGCCTAACTCAATATAGTCAGTACAATTGGAGCTCAGTAAACAGGTTAAGAATTTGACTTGACGTATTATTGATTTTCAATTATTATGACTGTTATTTTCAATGTATTATTCAGGATTTTTTATTATTGTTGTAAATGGCAGAATTCCAGGTCAGACAAATGTCAACATAAAAGGGAATTTATTGCTTCTTCTCACTGATAATTGGTAAGTCCAGGGCTGGCACTGGTTTTAGTCATGGAGTCCTCATATCATCAGAATTTGATAGCGCTCCATCTCTCGAATTTGCTTTCTATGAAAGCTCAGACACGCTCTCTTCTAGGTGATGACAAAGGTGGCCGCCCGCTGTTGTAGGCTTAGAAAGTGTAGCACTCAGACAGCAACTCTTTCTTGAAGCCTCCAGCAAAATCCCGGTCCTGACTCCATTGGTCTGGCTTGGCTGTCTGTCTGCTCTCACCTAAATTGGCCTCTTTAGCCAAGAGGATACAGGATCACCTTGGTTGGACCTGGGTCAAATGACCACACTGAGAACCAGGGATGGACCAGCTACACCCCCACCTTGCACCCCAACTCACAGAGGGTAGGTCCGAGGTGGTTTTGCGTGGAGATACCAGACTGTCAAAAATCTACATCTGTATTTACTCACATTCAAGGAGATGCAGAAGAGTATGATCTTTTGATTTCAAAATCAAGGGCTCAAATAAACTTTTGCATAACCAGATAAAGAAAAGCTTTTCTACTATGATTGCAGATTAGAGTCTCATGTTCTATAAAAGATCTAAAAATGAAGACTGAGTTGGATTGCTACATTTTATAACCTGCCATTTCCAGACAATGGATAAGTAGTAATTATTTCTCCCACAATCCCTTAAAAGGCAAATAGCGTTATTCAAATAAATCTCTCACAGATTTGAAAACAGAGAGGTTGTGACATCTAAAGCAGAGAATAAGACTGGCATTAATGCTTTTAAAAGTTCTGGAGTCATAAACCTGGGTTGAAACCTTTTTTCCATCTCTAACAGGCTGCATGGCATAGTTAAGTCATTTCATCTTTTTGGGCAATAATGGTAAAACCCTCAGAGGCCTCTCATGAGGGCTCAACATATTCATAGATCGTGAAAACTGACAGGCAATTCATTTCATTTCTTCAGCCAGCCACTCAGTACTTATTTGCCCTGGGCTAGACACCAGAGATAAGAGTCCTGTGCTTGAGATACACGAACCCAATTCAGCCCAATAAAAGCACGTGTGGTTACTGGCATAGACGCGTGTCCCGTGGGCTCTGAGGAGGCAAGAGCGGATTCTCCCAGTAGGAGTGGAGGTTGGTTCATGAAGCCATAGAATGGGCTTAAAAGTGGTGTGGGCGTTCACCAGGTGAAAGGTGGGAGAGGCAGGGGACCCAAAGTCCCAGGCAGGCGCCTGCTCAGTGACGCCTACAGTGCTCTGCAGCCATGTTGCACAGCGCGCACCGCGTCTTTGCGTGGCCACAGCTGATTGGACCAAGTCAGACAGCTGACTCAGGAGACGCACTCCATTGGCTAAATCTAGCCAATCAGACCGTCTCCTGGGAACTTGGAATTAGGGGCTTGGGTCAGAGGGGAAGCAAGCTCTGGACCCTTAGGGTCCTGGCGAGTTGGGGGTCAGGGTGCTGCGTGGAGGCGGCCCTTTGGAACCTTGTGCAAAGATGGGCAAACAGAGACTGCAGGTCTGTGGGGAAATCTGGAGAATGGGAGTGAAGAGAAAAGCAGAGTGAGAGATCCTGGGGCCCAGAGACACGTAGGGAGGGAGTGTCTGTCTTACAATAAATCACCTTTAACTAATGCTTGAGGATTTTTTTGTTCCTTTACTTTGTAACAAGCAACCCCTGATGCAAATAGCATGCCAGTTACAGGACACCAGCACAAGAGAAATCCTGGAGATGCTCTCCGTGTACGCTACTCTTTGCCCTCCTTTTGTTACGTTCCTTCGTTTCTCTCCTCTTTGCCTCTCACAGAGCCAGTCATTCTGATCTTCTTTAACACCTTTTGGGGCTTTTCCTGAAAGCAGCAAAGAATAGCTTCCGAGTGCCTGCCTTACCATCTGCACCATCGTCATCTTAGGTTATAAGGTCAGAAATAAAAAAGTCACATTTCTTTACATATATATATGAATATATATACACACAAGAATATATATATATTCATGTGCTAAGAATTTTACATGCCTTATTTAATTTAACTTGGATATTTTATCAACCTGGATGACAACCCTGGATAATTTATAATATGCTGGATATACTGTAATATTATCTCTATTATAGATGAGGGCGTTAACTCTTAGGGAGGTTAGTTAGTATTTCCAAAGTGACCCATGAGGACGTGGCAGCGCAGGCACCCACATGGGGTCAGTCTGATCCTGGAGTCTTCATCCTTGCCCCCTCCCCTAGTTAACCCAGCTGAAGGACATCACTGTCATGTCTGAACACAAAAGCTATGTGAGTCCTCTGAGTCAGATGCTCCTAAAAAGCTCTGTTTCCTGGATCATATTGGTGCCATTTCTGGGGCTATTCAGAGAAATTTGAAGTTAGAAAAGATGAAAGCTTTAGATCTTGAAAGGCCACTGTGTTTAACTTGAGGCAATGCTTGCCTCTCTAGAGGGTAATAGCAGAGGACGTGTGGTCAGTGTTCCATTAAGAAAGGCCATGGTCCCAAAGTGAAGTCTAGAGAAAGCATCCAAACGTGAAGCTTGACATGGGCCTGGGGTCAAGGTTCTGAGAAGACCGGCCAGGCTGGTAGCCTTGTCATAAAACAATGGTAAAAGGCAACGATGTTTATTTTCTCCAGTGAGATACGGTAGATGAGATGAAGGGGCCCTGTAATGTGGCTGGAGGTGGCATTTCCAATCAAGTCATACCAGGATCTCAAATGTGGGCCATGGTTTGGAGAGTCTACTGGGCAAGAACACCATTATGGGTTGAAAGTTTGCATCCCCCAAAATTTATATGTCAAAACTCTAATCTCTAATGTGATGATATCTGGAGGGGGGGGTGTTTGGGAGGTAAATAGGTCATGAGCGTAAAGTCTCATGAATGGGATCCATGCCCTTATGAGACCTGGGAGAGGGGATCTCTCTCTCTGTAAGAACACAGCCAAGAAGAAAGGCTTCACTTGGAACTGAATCCACCAGCCACTTGATCTTGGCCTTCCCAACCTTCAGGACTATGATGAATACATTTCTGTTGTTTACGCCACCTTGTCTATATGGCTACAGCAGCCTGAGCTGACTAAGACAGATGTGTTGGAGTTGAACTTGACACAGAACACTGACCAGGAGCGTCCACAGAGCCTAGAGTGAGGGGTTTGCTGGTGGGGTTGGGCAACTTGTAACACTAGACTGATTCTTTCTCTTTCGGTTTTAATTCAAAATACCCTGAAATCCTACTGATAAAAACTGAACGGTGCCCAGTACCCGCTGTTATGGATTTTCTAGGGGCTTGGGGCAGGATTGGGCCTGGGAGGTTCCTCCTGTCCCTGCGTCCAAGTGGAATTCTTGTGTTGATTCAACACGGCCTTGCCCACCTGGTCCTAGCGAGACAGAGCTACGATGCTGGTCCCGAGTCACCAACACATGAGGGCTGCCGTCAGTCCTGTTGCCTTGAGCTGTGGACTTGGTTTCCAGGTCAAGACTTTGGCCCGTAGCTTCCAGCCAAGCACTGAGTAGGGGCCCAGGAAAAAAAATTTTTTTTTAATTGAAATGGGAAGGAGAGGGGACAGGGGAAATTCTCCTACCAATAGCTTCTTCGTAGTATCATCTTTGCCAAATTGAATAAGTGGGTCTGTAAAGATAAACCCGGAATGTAAATTTATTAAAAATAAAAATGCTGACAAAATCTCCACTTTTTTTATGTTTACAGGAGGCCAAATAAATTTGATTTTTTTTTTAAAAAAGGATTTTATTTATTTATTTGTCAGAGACAGAGAGTGCACGAGAGAGTGAGTGGCAGGCAGTGGGAGAAGCAGGGTCCCTGCTGGGCAAGGAGCCCGATGTGGGGCTCGATTCCAGGACCTTGTTATCATGACCTGAGCTGAAGGCAGACGCTTAACCTGCTGGGCCACCCAGGTGTCCCAGTACTGCTATTCCAAAGAAGACCTGGGGGAAAGAGGGGAGACACAAAAGGTGGGGACAGAAAAGCCATAAGGGAGAGGGAAAGCATGTTTAGGGCTTAGCTGAGGGAATTAAGCAGCTGAGGTGCTCGGCTTCCTGGAGGGAAGGAGCATAATTCTTCATAAAAAAAAGACCGAGTGCACAGGCCCTTTCCCTTGGGGGTGTCCACTCAGTGCAGGTGGGGGTGCCAAGGGCCTGCACGGGTTCTGGAGGCTTCGCTTGTTTGTGGCCGCCGTGACGGTCCCTGCCCAGAGCCCCTGCGCCAGAAGAGGACAAGGCAGGTGACAGCAGGAACAAGGGAGCTGCAGGGGTGTGCACGGCAGGGCAAGTGTGGCAGGGGGAAGGCCGGCATCCCTGGAAGGAGCGATGCTAAGTAAGGAGGAGAAGAGCCTGCTCCTTGGGCCACAAATAGGGCCTGTGCCTGGAAGGGTACTCAGAATCTCAAGAAATGTGAAATTTGAACAAATAGAACTCTCTGTGCTAGCAGCCACGCCACGAAGGACTAAGTAGCACATACGCAAAGAGGGTGGCACAAAGAGGGTGTCACCGCCGTGGGCAGCCCCGGAGACACAGGAAGTCTGCTCTGCCCTGCTCCCAGCTGCATCCCGAAGGCCTAGGACCTGAAGAAGGCCACCAAGAAACACCTGCCAGACGAATGCACCATGTAAGTGCTCAGTGAGAGTCTGAATACACAAACGACCAGTGGCCGGACCTTAGGTGATGATGGCACAGGGACCCAAAACGTCTGCAGGAGCCAGTTCAAGAAGCCAATCCAAACGACCTGTGCACCTCTTCCCAGAAGGGTCGGCGCTGGACCAACGACTGCCAGCTTCCCCGTTTTCAGCCCCCCACTCCGCAGCCGGGACCAGCGAGAGAAAGCCAGATAGGCTCCCCAGACCGATCACACGAGGTCCCCTGCTTCTAGCGAGCGCACTTCCAGCTCCTGCGGACAGCCTGTGATCAGAGGATGCCGGAAGCCTTCCCTTTTTCCCACGACAAACATTTCCCACTTCCCCGCCTGCCTTTGAGTCTCTGCCAAACTCAAGCGATGGTGGCTGAGTCCTGAATAAACAGCCCGTGTTTGTTCTCATTTGGGGGATCTGTGTTTATTTCACGGGGAATGGCGTTTAAGCATCGCCCCGCCTCTCCCTCTGCGGGCTGCACCTTTCTGAACAGTTCTAACCCCAGCCTCGCACGGAATTCACACGGCAGTCCTGAAGGCAGGTGGCATTACTTCCATTGGGGAAGTGACTCACCAGGACTAAATTCAGGCACGGATGACTCCAAAGCCCTGTGTGCTTTCCCCAGCTTGGTCTCAGATCCTCATAGCATATTGCTTTTTGCACAGAGTTCCCGGTAGTTGTCTCTCCACTTTTCCCAGCTCCCTCTCATCTCCACGATGACAACATACAGAGGCTTAAAATAACCATAGCATTTGTCCTTGGGGAGGTCTGACTAATGTCCCCGGATTGGGTGGCTACATCTGAGCCCTTGGCCTCCTTGCAGAACCCTCTGTGAGGCGGGAGCCACCTCTGTGGTGTGAAATGGGTAGAGACATTTTAGGCGGCTGCGAGTTCCTTCCAGAAGCATTCTGGCTGGGCAAAGCTGTGTTGAATTGTTAATTCAATTCCTTCATTCCCTGCTTGCTGAGGATTGGCTGTGTGTCGGGCCCTGTCCTGTGTGTGAGACGCTTGAGGTCTGCGAAGTGTGGCCAGTAGGCCTCCTGCAGCAGAATCCTGGGGCCCACCCCAGACCCCTTGAGTCAGTTTCTGCTGGGGAGGCCTGGGGATCTGGATTTCTAAAAAGGCCTCAGGGGATTGTTACCCTCTCTGAAGCTGGAGAGCCGTTGGCCTCAGGGACAGGCAGCCCATTCGAGAGGCCCACACTGAATTACTTACCCAAGGTCATCCAACTAGTAAGTGGAGAGAGCTAACTTTGAATCAGTTAGGTTGGCCTGAGACCCTCCTTACTCTACTCTGTCCAAATACACCCGATTCTCCTCTCACCTCTGGGCCTTCGCTCATGAAGTTCCTGCCATCTGGAAAGGCCTGTCTTCTATCTTCCACTTGGTAACTTCGTAATATCCTTCAAACTCCACCTCCAGTAACACCTTCTCCAGAACCAGCCCTGATTCTACTACCCCCCTCCCCCACCCTATCTCAGTAGCAAATTTTCACGGTATTTTCTGTAACTAGGTTTATTTATTATTATTTGTAATTTGCTTTTAAAATAGACACACTCCAAAGGCTCAAAACAAGAGATGTCATGTTCCAAAGTGAGGTTCAAGACCACTCTGTAGGACTTCCAGAAGAGGGGGACAAAACCTGGTTCTGCCTCTAGTAGCCCTTCACTCCCACCAAAGGTAGAAGGCATACAGGAGTTAACTAGGTCCTGGCTGGTGAGAGGGATCTAAAGGCTGAAAGAATGGATGAAGTGCCTGAGGCAGGGAAACAGGGTCTACCCCCCCACCAAACACCCCAATGGGCCAAAGGTGGGGAGGACCACGGGGAAGGGGGAGGTGAGCTCAGTCAAAGCAGGGGGTGACCCACTGTCTGGCCATAAGGGCTATTAAAAAAAAAAAATACAAAGGGATGTCAAGATCAGACTGGGACCAGACGAGTGAAAGCTTTGCTGTTCCCACTGCCTTCCATCTTCTCTCCCCGAGTTCCAGCCCCCAGAGGGTCAGTTTGGTGAGCTAAGTGGAGAATGCTTGCAGAGGAACTCACGGTCACCGAGACCAACCACGGGCCAGGGACCACACTGAGCTCCACATACATGTTGTTTCGTGTTTTCCTTACTTCACAGAAGAGGAAATTGAGGCACGAGGGGGTAAAGTCATTTGTCTCGAGCTTGAACTAACACATAGATGACTGTCATACCCGAGACTGCAAGTCCTAGGTTTGTGGTTTCCAGCTGGTGGTCAATACAACCGCCCAAGCAAGGGGTCCCAGACCACACACAAACCACAGTGGGCTTCAGTGTCTCAGGGGTCATGAGCCTTCTGGAACACCCGATTCCAGCTAAAAGGCTCTTCCCTGGAAAAACGCTCCCCTGGACGCACACGTGCACACGCATGCACAGAGGGCTGCCTTGTACAGAAGACCCCCTGGGCTGGGACGCGGCAAACAGAGGGGCTGTAGGGTTGTCTTCCCTTCCCTGAGCAGGATTTGGAGTCACACTAACAGGTCCTGAGACAGCCCATCCCATTCCCTTCTATCATCCGAGGGGCTTGTTTCCCATCTTACAGATGTGGCAATGCAAGTCGAGAGGGGTGAAAGTCCACACTGGAGTTCACCCAGTGACTCAGTGGTGGAGCCTTGCTCGATACTGAGCCCTCTGTGTGATGGCAAAGACTGCCTCCACGTGCCTGGAAGTGAGGTGGTGATGTGTGGCCCAGGGAGATCATGATGGTGCAGCCAGGAGGGGTGGGAGAGGGATGATGGAAGGCGGGGCAGTGAGCAATTAGGATGGTTCGCCATTTTTATGGCCATCTGCACCAACGCCAAGTGCCTCTCGGGGCTCCCAGAACACCTTTCTTCCTTGGGAACACTTGCTACAGCAAGATGCATTTGGCAAATTACTGCCGAAAGATTTTGTTCCATTACTTTGTCAAAATCATGGAGCTTCTGAAAAAAGCCCTACCCTGCTGGAAATGTCAGTGTGATGTCTCCCAGAGGTAAAGAGAGCATCAGAAAGTCAAATCCATCCACTAAATGTGGGAGTCGGTGGAGCAGGGAGGTGGGGAGGTCTCAGGGCCTCTTTCCTCTGGGTGTCGCCACCGTGCCTCCTCATTTGAAGTGGGGGCAGCTAAGCTCCCCTCTCTCTCTTCCAATCCCCCTCATTCTGCCCTACCTTTCTTTTCTTCTTTGCTAAGTTGTGACCACATAAGTATTTATTTATGGAGTGCGCACTATGTTTCAAACCCTGGCCTAACTCCTAATAACGATCGTAGGTATCAGTGACCATTCCTGTGGACCAAGCACCGTTCCAGGTGCTCCGCACCCATTATTTCCTTAAATCCCCAAACAACCCTGTGAAGCAGGAGCCTTGGTTACCCCCATTTTACAGACGAGGATGATGAGCACCATGGGCAGGGATCGCAACACTCTCCCCATTTTATAGATGGGCAAACTGAGGCCCAGAGAAGTGAGGAGACAAGTCCTACGTGGCAGACCTGGTAAGAGGCAGAGCTGGGAATAGCAAACGGTGCTTTCAACCCCAAGTTCAAGTAGTTTCTTCTCTCACTTATGCTCTGTATTTCTTTTTCTTTCTTTCTTTCTTTTTTTTTTTTTTGTATTTCTTTTTAATTTCCTACATCATTCTCTCTCATCCCGTGTTTTAAGGAGATGGTGATGGGATTAGGATTGAGGTTTGTAATTGGGGTAGGATGCTCTGGGCTCCAAGCATGAGCTCTTCAGTGAGGCACAGGCTTGTCTAACGAGCCTCTGAGCTGATGACTGCACCACTGTGGGTGACTCTGGAGCTAGCTGAGTCTCATTTCATTTCTCAGTCATGAGGGGATTTGTAGTTCCCTCCACACAGGGTTGCGTGGGAACCAATGGAACTGAGAGCGTGTGCAAAGTTCATGGGACATAGTGGTCTGTGTTTAATCCTTGCCTCCCTCTCCTCTTCCTTCTCTCAACCCTTGGCCAGTGGACTTAATTCCTGTGCTCCAGGGTTTTCCAGAAACTCTGCAGAGCCACAGTGCTCAGTGGAGGCCCCAGACCCAACCCAGGTTCAGTGAATGACGGAGCCCATCGTGAAACAGAAGCAAAGTGGTAACACTGCCTTGGGCCAAGCTGTCCAGTCTGGCTCCCGTTTGGCTCTGGCAGGGTCATGGCAAACTGAGCATGTACCTTTCCGGAGGTCTCGAGAGGAGAAAGCAATGGCATTCCAGAAGGTTCTGCACAGCAAGCAGACATGTCTGGCATTCCTTGAAGTGTTTTCATTCTCATCTACCATGAGCTGCTCATGGCAGAATTTACTCATACACTTCCCAGGAGAGCTTTTTCTTATGTATGTTTCCTCTGGTTCCCAAACGCGCCAGGGTCTTGCTCACTTACCTTCACAGGTGCTCTCCCTTCCACCTGCAGTGCTCTCCACGTTACCCCTCTATCCCCATGCTTCCCCTAGCCCCCAGATTCTTCCCATCCCCCACATCTCCGGGAGGCTTCCCCGAGCCTGCTTCCCCTGCTACAAGGAGGATAGTGATTCCTACTACCCTGTTGTACTCTCTCCCAGCCACCCTGCTCTTTTCCCTCCTAATATCTGAGCCTAATGACAATAACACAGGTATGGTGTGATCCCTTGTATCAAGTCTCTTTCATCCTCTTCCACTCATAGTGCTGGTGGTCCCTGACCACAGAAGGAGTTGGTACCGGAATGTCAATCACAGTACCTCCTTCATGGAGAAAGTGTTGCTGGGGAGAACGTATCCATTGGCCTCAGCAGTGTGCACCACCAGGCCACAGGCCACAGCGGGTGGCATGGATAGCCAGGGACTTCAGACCACACTCTGAGAAGCACAGCCTTGACCACAAGCTGGTGTAGCTCTTGGTAAAGCTACGGTCACTGGAGCTGCACCACCTGGGTTCAAGTTCCAGTTTTGCCATTTACCATGTGATTTAGCAAGACTCCTTAATCTCCCTGAGCCTCTGTTTTCCTCTCTGTAAAATGGGCATGATGACATCTACCTTCCCCATTGCTTTATTGGGAGTATTAAATGAGCTGTTAGGTGTGAAGTGCTTAGAATAGGACCTGGCAGCTAGCTAGGGCTCTGCACGCTACAGGTTACGGTCGAAGCTCTGTAAGGGATGGAACAACATCCGCCCATGTGCCTGGTAAGCTGTAGATGCTCAATTAGTGGTGTCCAATAAGCAGATGAGTAAATGAAGGCTTCAGATCTACTAAAATGCAGACTATCTCCAATCTCAAGTTCTTGCACTGGTGTCGATCTGGGTGTGGCTGCAGACTCAGGGCATGAAACCCTTAGATTGCTCCATTTTCCTCACAAGGGATAAGCCCCTTGAATGAGGGATAATAATAGCCCCTACCTGGTAAGGTTGTTGTGATGAACTCATCAACACAATGTACTACCCGTAACAGAGGGACAGTTCCTGGTACTCAATAAGTGCCCAGTACCAGCTTAGCTGCTGTGATTATTGCTATTATTACTTCCAGAACTTTTTGTCAGCTTCCCCACAATGCCTCTGAGAGCTCTTTCTAAAGCACAAATGTAATTATGTAATCCCTTCATTCCCTTGTGCCCAGAAGTCTTCTGGACAGAGTCCAATAAAAATCCCATGTATTTTTGCCTGGATGTTAACATGTTATATACAATATAACATGTTGTATACAAACATTTGTATCAACACACCTAATATTATTTAATCCTCACAGTGATCCTGAGAGGTAGGTAATGTTATTAATTCTATATTATCAAGGAGAAGACTGAGTTGGATGAGGTTAGACGAGTCTCCTAGATAGATGCATGGGACTGTACCTGCTAATCCATCCTTCCCAAGAATGCTGATGTCTGTTCTCCTCCTGGTCAACTCTGAGGTTGGTGTGCTCTGTCACGTCTCCAGGGCTTTGCCCATTCTGTTCCTTGCACCTGGAATACACTCTCCCTTTTCTTTGTCCGGCGAACTCATACACATTATTGAAAACTCAACAGAAACACCATCTTGAAATACTTCTCAGTCTTCCTCTCCCCCCTGGAGATTGTTACTTCCTCTGGATTTCGGCAACTATTGGACTGTGTTATTCTGGTACTCTGATGATGATTCCAGATTCTAGCCTTGTGTTTCCTGACCTGAGAGGTCCTCTAGGAAAGGGATTGTGTTCTATTTTCTCTGGGTCCCCAGAACCAAGCATAGGGACGGGCAGATAAAAAACACTAGCAAAAGGTTTGATGAATACATGAATGAATTGATCCCCCTAACATCCAAGCACAAGACACAGAAAATTCATATGATGATGAGATCATCACTCAGTACCTGAAATAAAAAGACAAAGCTTTAAAGAATTGATTGCTTGTGGTAGTAGTTGGGGACAGCCAGGCTGGTCGGGCAGAGCAGACCATGAACTTCGTCCAGGGCTTTGGGGAAGCATTCAGCACAGGGCTTGGTGGATTCATAGAAGCCTAAGCAGGTTGATATTGTTTGTAGAAAGTAGTCACGTGAGCTTGACTGTTGTTGCTTGGTTGTTCTCACAGATGTTGTTTTCTGGCATGAGTTTGTCCCTGTTGGGCTGAAGCAAGGGGTTGGTGCTGACTGGTTGCAAAAGCAGGTTCACTGAGCCAAGTGGTCATTGAGTGATTGAACAAATGTACAATCTGTTCCTATGGCTACTTGTTATCATGGGTATAGAAAAATCTCTCTTTCCTTATGTTTGTGGTAATTTTTTTTCCTCCCTCAGAGAGAAAGTATTTATAGTTCAATATATAATATTAATTATTTTATTTTTTATTTAAAAAATTTCTTAAAAATTTTATTTATTTATTTGAGAGAGAGAGAAAACATGCTCGTGAGCAGGGGTAGGGGCAGAGGGAGAGGAAGAGGGAGAGGGAATCTCAAGTGGACTTGGTCGCTAAGCACTGTGTCTGACATGGGGCTCAATCCTATGATCCTGAGATCATGACCTGAACTGAAATCAAGAGTCAGAAGCTTAGCTGACTGAGCCACCCAGACACCCCAATATTAATCATTTTAGTTAATGCAAATAACTTTGATGGGCTCCAGATTTCTCAAATTCATTTAACAAACAAAAATAAACTGTTATAATCACAAAATCAAACTTCCATCTCAGCATTTATATACTTAGTGTTTCCAAGAAGTTCCAATCCTATGTTTCCCCAAGTTAATTGGTTCTTAGAATCAATCTTCAAGTGTTATTTATAGCTTCGAAAATTGTTTGATGCTGTTGGTAGGTTACAAGTAGAACAGGGTGCCTGGATTCTTTATTTTCAGGGTAATACTCATAGGAAGTTGCTTTGTTGGGTAAATAAACAGCATTTAAGAAAGCCTTTTGGAATTTCATATAAAATTCAACTTCAACCAGAAATAAGTAATTTTTTTTATTCAGAGTCAGTCTGCTTTTGCCCCACAGGCTGGGAAAATTCCAGAAAGCTCCCCAGGGCCGGGCTCGAGTGGGGAGAAAGGATGACAGAAGGGCCCTGTGATGGATGGCAGCCCATGTGACCACGGAGCACTTGGGGCTTTTCCTGAGGCCACTTCTGTCTCCAGAGGTTCAGCAGGAGAAGGGCGGGATGCTCTGGGGTCACATTCACAGCCTATGTTTGTGGTCCATCCCTTGTTCTCGAATGTTTGTCTTGAGGCATGATGATGTAGCGGGGAGCGCGGCTGTCCCGGCCACAGGTGGCCTCCATGTTGTCCAAGGCGGTGGGCGGTTACTCAGTCTCTTGAAGCATGGGCAGATCTTTGTCAGGCTTCTTTTCAGCTCCCTTTCTATCTTCCCAAACTCTCCAAGCTAGAGTGCCACATGGCCCTGTTTGGAGCCCTTTTCTTCATGTACCTTCTCACTCTCAGTGATCTCAATCAGCCACATGACAACAATCCCAATTTCATGTCTCTAGTCTCCACATACCCTTGAGTTTGATACTCAGATATCCAGCTGCATCTCCAGAATCTCCACCTGGTTGTCTAACATGCATCTCCAGTGTAGCACTGCCGAGCTAGACCCAATTCCTTCTCCAGTTCTCCTCATTCCTCCCACACCCTACACCTCTAGCTCTTCCATCTTGCCCATTGGCTGGTGGCTTGGGTTTTAGACTTGGGAGTCCTTGCTGATTCCCCATGTCCCCCGAGCCCCTACATCCAGTCCATCAACAAGCCCTGATGTCTCCCCTCCCAGACACAACCCATTCTGCCCATGTCCCCTCTCTTCTTCTCTTCCACCCTCAATCAGGCCACCTCTGTCTTCTGCCTGGACTATTGCAATAGCATCTTCACTGTGTTCCCTGCTTCCACTCTTGCTCCTTACAGTTTGCCTCCATAGTGGGTTGTTACAGACATGTGAACCTTCCAGTGGCCATCCCTTGTATCTGAATCAAACCCAAACCTCTTACTAAAGCCCACATGGCCTGCTAGAATCTAGTCCCTCCCTACCTCTGTCCCCAACCTCTTCTCACATCATTGTCCGCATGCTCATTGAAGTCCCCACATGGACCTTCTTTTGGTTTCTCATGCATATCACACTCTTTCCCTTTCAAGACCAGCTGTGGCTGCACCCTCTGCCTCAAACACTCCCCAGATCTTTGTGCAGCTTGCTTTTTTTCATTCAAGTCTCAGTTCAAATATCACTACTTTTAGGGAGACCTTTCCTAATTGCTTCATCTAGAGTGGCTGGCTCTCTGTCACTTAGGTCTCTGTCACATTGCTGTATTTTACTTTCCTCATAGCACTTATCACTACTAAACATTCTTTTCTTTCTTTATTTGTTCATCCATTGTCTCTCCCTACTGTAAAGTCAGCTCCAGAGAGCAGGGACCTGTCTGCCTTGGGTACTGCTACAGTGCATAAGAGTTGAACTTATGGAAGACAATTGATACACTGTTGAGTTATAGAATAGTGGATGATTTTGGTTTTTTTCCTCCAAATTTTCTAAAATGAATTCTCACTATTTTATAAAAATAGAGGGAAATTTAGAATTAGTTGAGAGTGAGAGACTCATTGACCAAATTACTGAAGTCCAGAACAAGCTTATGACCTGAAATGCCGTATTAGGTTGGTGAAGCACAAATATGGCAGTCCCTTAGCCGAGGTGTGTTAAACTGAAGGCATTCAGCCCAAAAGTAAGAGGCTCTGTGTTTCATCTTTATGTCTGTCCTTTATCTCATTCAATCCCAACAACATTCTTAGAGAGAGTAAAATTTTGCATTCATCATGCATGCCCACCCCTGACACCCCCTCCCTGCCACCACCTGATTCATAAGGACACCAAGGCTCAGAGAAGTAAGGTCATTTATCCAAAGTTGTGTGATTCATAAATGGCAGCACCTGGTGTCAAATTTAGATCTCTCTTAGATGGCTCTAACTATTAAATTCAGCATTCCAGTTCTTAATGGAGTATGTGAAACAATGAAGCCAACCTCAATTTCCACCTACCATTACGTTTAAGCCTCACAACATCGCTGTGAGTTGGTGTCATTAACTCTTATCCCTAAAGCCTGATCAATTTCAGCTAAGAAAATTGCAGTTCTGGGTTGTAAACACAGTTTACTGAGGTCACCCAGTTGGTGAGTGACAGAGCCAGGACTGGATACGGTCTTGGTATTTTCTCTGCTGCTTCGATGCCTCTGGACCGACAGACTTGTATCTCTGGGGAGCTGGCTTCTGGCTCCCCAAAATGATAAGACTAACCCCAGCAGCATTTCCCGTGTTGCTACATTACTTCTGATGCCCATGCCTCCTTGGCTCCACATCCAAAGAGTAGCAAGGGGGAAGGAGAAGAAGGTCTCATTTATTGGGTACTTACTGTGTGCCAGGGGCTTCTGCATAACATTTTGAGAATGTTTAGCAGCAGGTCTGAGAGTTCCCTTATAGGGAGAAAATTAGACTGGTTTCGCATAAAAGCCAATGTGGGATGGAAACAAGCTTGGATTAGATTCATGTAGAAAGAGATGAGAAAGTTGGAAGTGGGGAGGGGAAGAGGCGCTGAGCCCTGGTAGAAAGATGCCCTGCAGAGGACTCTGCTGCCAGCATGAGTGGGAAAGACTGGGGAGGACCAGAAACACGGAGTGGGGGCAGTTTGTGGTCACCTACCATGCAGTGTGTGACGTCAGACCCAGGCTCGTTTTCCTCTATGGGTTGCAGTAAGATGTACGCTGCTGGTTGTGGCTCTGTGCACTGCAGGGGATCAGCTGATACAGGGTCACATCTCTTGTCTCTAGTCCTCTTAACACATTTGCGTGGGAGACATGATGACTCTCCAGATAAGAGGCAAGTGGAGCTCCGAGAGGGTTCAGAACTTCCCAAAGATCCCATGCTGGTGAGTGGTGGTGGGATTGAGCTCCCAGATCTGAAACCTGTTTGGAGGCATTTCACTTTCCAAATTGTGTGATGGGGTAGCTTGATTTTACCAGGTTTCATCAGCTATGGGTATCAGAGATGCCAAAGAAACCCTAATGATTGGACTCTACGGGCGAACTGTCCCCATCAAATGACAGTTTTTTACAGAAAAATTGTCCCTCATCTCAAGAGGTTTCTTGAGGTTCCTGGAGGGTCTTTCAGAGGCTCACATACAAGCCTGCTCCTGCTGACCCATCACACCTGCTTTGTGCCCCACACTGCATGCTGTGGTACACCCATGGCCACCAGGCATAGCATTTCTTAGTGGCGGTCGCCAAGGATGTATGATGGCACAATGGGTGTTTTAGGGCCATGGCCAAATTAGCAGAAACCTCTTCTCTGGGCTCAGTCTCCTTAGGGGATTCTTTTACTTGCAATGACATGAAAGTTTCAGAACTCTGTTCCTGGGACCATTCCTGATCAAATAATCCTGGTTTCAGCTCTCTGTTAAAGATGCTGTGGTAGCTGATTTTATGTGTCAACCTCCCTGGGCTACAGAATGCCCAGAGAGCTGGTAAAACATTAGCTTTCGATGTGCTGTTGAGTCGTTTCTGGAAGCAATTAGCATTTGATTCAGTAGATTAGTAAATGTGGGCGCGCATCATCTAATCATCCAGTTTGTTGGGAACTCAGATGGAACAAAAAGGCAGAGGAAGTGCAGATTCTTTCTCCTTGAGCTGGGACATCCAACTGTTCCTGCCCTTGATATCAGAGCTCCTGCTTCTTGGGCCTTTGGACCCTGGGACTTATATCACTGGCTCCCTCGGTTCAGGCCTTTGGACTCAGACTGAATTATCCCACCAGTTTTCTTGGTTCTCCAGCTTCGACAGTAAATTGTGGGACATATTGGCCTCCAGAACAACATGAACCAGTTTCTATAATAAATATCCTGTTATATATCTCCTGTTGGTTCTGTTTCTCTGGAACCCTAATATAGATGAAATTAGAGCAAAAGCTTTGAGGTAGCAGAGATCTCTTAGACAAAGGGATGGACGTAAGAGTGTTTGCCCACAATCCACAAACATTCTTGGTAGACGTTATGTTGGCTGTTTGGAAAGAGGCAAGTTTTGTTTGTTTGTTTGTTTGTTTGTTTTAAGATTTATTTATTTATTTGAGAGAAAGAGAGAGAGAACATCGAAGGGAGGGGCAGAGGGAGAGAGAGAAAAAGAATCCTCAAGCAGACTCCCCACTGAGTGTGGAGCTCATCGTGGGGCTCTATATTCGGGGCTTGATCTCACGACCCTGAGATCACGACCTGAGCAGAAATTAAGAGTCAGATGCTTAACCAACTGAGCCACCCAGGTGCCCCAAGAAGGAAGTCTTTTGTTGCCATTTATTAGGTGTCTTCCTGCCCCATCCGAGCAAAAATGGGGGATCAATGATGACATCCAGGCATTATTTTCTTACCTCTTTTGAGGCACTAAGAGACAGTTTCTTCTCTATTTCCTGAGAAAGCAAGCCACCCAGCCTACAAAACCAAGGGAATCTGTGGCAATTAAATTTTTTTCCTTTCCTCAGTATAGCTCATCTCCTGAGAGAGAGGGATACAGCTGTACTGTGACTTACTTGGGAACAACCAAGAGCTGTCATGATCTGTCAGTGTTATTTTTCACAATGGAGAACGAAATAGTCAACTGTGAGTGGCTGATGCTAGAGGGGCTTTAATGGAGAGGACCACATCACGGGAGCTCCACTGTCTGAGCTGGAGATGAATTTATTAATTCATTGATCATTCCACACATAGGCACTGAGCATTTGCGATGGTAGGTGCAGGCCAACTTGAAGGAACTCAGTGTTTCTGCAGACACAGCCTGCCCCCTATGCTCCTCTGCAAGGTTCTCCTGAGCTCATCACCTGGGAGGTCATTGGAATTCCATCTCATATCAGGGCCAACACAGGCTTGGATGAGAAACCAGCTACTGGGGCAGCCCTTCCCCTGAATGGCTCCTCCCATTCAGGCACACCATACCTGGCTTCCTCTTAAGATCCCTTGCTCATGGCAGCTCCTTTGCGACAGTCCTCCCTAGACAAGTGAGATCTCTGCAAAGTCCACCCAGGAAGCAGTTGTTTCAGAAAATGGAGTCAACCTTCTCTTTGACGGCATCAGTCTTTAAGCAGAGAAGCTCCAATCTTTGCTCCCCCTCCCTCAGGTGGTCCCCCACTTGCAGAACTGGTGCACTGGCCTCCAGGATGTTCCTGGACCACCCAGGGCTTGGTGATGCCCTGTCTGTTGAATTTTAAAATCAGGCACATGGTGATTATGGGTTCATTAATAACTTAGTGCCAGAGAACACACATGGGATTGCCACTTGACAGTGGCTCATGTTTACTGAATGTAAATGATTTTACTGTTTATAAATTTATTTCCTTATTTACAAAGTCTAGTCAGTTGTGTACTTTTTTCTCTGTATCTGCCACCCATATGCCTGGTCACACCATGACTCTAAGTCATAGCTCTGTCCTGCCAATGTCATCTACCCACTTAGTGGACTCACTTGGAAAAATAAGTGCATTTATTTGAAAAAGGAAACTTCATATCATCCCCTGAAATAAAAACAAAACCCCATAAGCTATAGTTAGAACATAGTTATAAAAATAAAGAGAGTGGAAACAACATAATGCCAACGGATTCCAGCCGAGAGTGGCCAAGAAGTCCTTATACATGAGATTCCAGCTAATAGGATTTGAAGGGTTAAGATACAGCTCTCAGGTCCTTCATTGAATGACTTCCAGTGATGGGCATGGCATAAATGTCTGGGAGAAACCTGGACTAAATATGATGTGTGCAGAGTGGAGGAAAGCATGAAGGTATCTCTGGGGCACCCGTGGGGTCTGTGTGGCCACTCTTTGCATACAGTTGCTTACTGTGGCTCTGAGCCCAAAGCTCTTGTTCTTACCCTTGTGAAAATGTAATGTTAGAGGAGGTGTTAATGATATTAGCGCCATATTAAGACCTTCTTCTTGGAATAATCAGAAAGTCTATTAATACCACATTTGACACCATCTAAAATCATCTGTCCTCCACAAGTGTTCCAGAGCCTGCATATTGGAAAATGTTGCATTATCCCTTTCGCCCCTAGGACAATCCTGGCAGCAGGCGCTACAGTCCCATTTTACAGAGGAGAATGTTCAGGATATTAGAGAGAAAGTGATTCACCCAGTATCACAGACTTTTTATTTTTTTAATATAATCTTACATTTCTCAGATGACGAGGTATTTGAAAAGAAGCAATCCTGAGAGGTGTTGCTCTAGGAAATGAAGCAGTGAGGCTCCTTCGAGCCTCTGACTCCATCTCCATAGCAGGTGTCTTTGGCCCTACAAGTAGCAATATGGTGGCTCCACCTCCAGGTAGGCTGTATGGATCCCTCTTGGAACCGTAGCTCTACAACAGAGACGAAGCTTCCCTCCCTCAGAGTTTTCATTCTCATTGGTTCCAGTAACTGCGGCTGCCACCCCACCCCTCCCACCACCAGATTGCCTGGGGCATTTTCCCATCATGACTCCATCTCAGAATCCTGCAGGGAACTCCGTTACACGGTAGAGGGGAGGAGGATCTTCTTCAGTCTCCCTTCTCTCTGTGCCCTGCTCCCACCCGCCACCTCCTGGGGAGCCCTCCACCAGCACCCTTCTCCCACACCCTGCTAACATTTCAGAATTCATTCAGCCTGCCCTCCAAGGTTGACCAGAAGGCCTCCTCCTGGGCTCTTCTGTCCACTTTCCACTCCATCTTCAGGGAGCTCTGAGGTCTTTAAAGATGTCCCTGTCTCTAGAGTGGACAGAGTCATCCGTACTAGAGGGTGGGTTAGGCACTTTAGATAGAACTAGATGAGGCCAGGCAGTCAACTTGCTAGGAGTGAGACCAGCACCACACAGCAATGAGACAACTGCATCTCAACCCTGCCAGCAGGCCACCATTGTCCAGACACGCCTTAACAAGGTTCATAGCCTAGCCCTTCATAATATTATGTCTGTGAGGAATAGTCATGACAAGTTCTACTTGCCTATGCCAAACAGATATGAAATCTCTAATTGCCACCTTCTTCCATCAGTGTCTCACACCCAGCTGGAAATGGCAGTGGTACGTGGAGGTTTGTCTTTTCCAGTAGATCTATGATCACTCCCGGCCATCAGGGGCCCCCTCATCTCTTCGCTCCAAATCCCCTGTCTCACAACCTTTCTTCCTGGTGCCCTCCATGTACCTCCTTCCCCTCCTATCTCTCTGCAAATGGAATGTTCAGGACATCACCTCCTTTCTTCGGGCTGAAATGTTCAAAGACTCTGTGAAACCTGTTCTTCTCCATAAAGTCTTTCCAGCTCCCATGGTGATCACTACATTTCCCCTTTCCTCTGCTCCCACACTTGGTATGGACACCACTGATAACACTGACAACCCAGAGTCCCCAGGACAGAGCATAAGACTTAACAGACAGGAAGTGCTAAATTCTCTATTGCACTTGTCAGCAACCCTCATTCCCAAGTTTATGAACGACTGTAATTAAAAGCAAACAGTCATAATTTTATGTATTCTGATAGATTACAGTTGCAGGGCACGCTCATCATTTGCTGAATTATGTTGATAAATAGTTGTTAAATTGAATTAATCAAGGTGGAAGGCCTTCACAGCTTGTGGACATTTAAAAATAGCTTTTAGTCATGTTATTTAATTAATTTCAAACCAACGTATTTCCCAGACGTTCACTAAGTGCCTCTTCTATGCTAGACCTTGTCCCAGGTGTGAAATACGAGATAAACATGGCTCTTCTGTCCTTAGGGAACTCATATGCAAGTGCAGGAGCCAGACATACAAGGAAGTAAATACAACAGAGTGTGAGATGGGCAAAATAGTGATAGGGACAGGATAGAAAGATTGCACACGCAGGTCAGTGGTTACTTCTAAGGGGTGAGGGGCAGGAAAGGCTTTCTGGAGAAACTGACTCCTGCCTTGGGCTTTGGAGTGGACCAGGAATTTACCATCTTCTAGGACTTGAATGAGGGAATGCTCTAGGCAGACAGAACAAGACAAGGGTATAACACTAGGTGAGCCTTTCTTATCCCCCAAATTATAGATTACTTTTTTATTCAAAGATACTTAATAAGTGCTTATAAAGTTCAAAAATCTATTCTAGGCAGTGACAGTAGTGAAAAAACTAAGGTCCCGACGTTCATAGAATTTCCATTCTGGAAGTAGGGACCAGAGACCATCAACTTGTCTCCAAAACAACAGCTGAAAAAGGGTACTTCAAATAATAAATGTGCTATAAGGAAAAAAAAGCCTGGGATAGAAAGTGAAGGGAGAAGGACAATGACACTCAACAGTGTTCAAGGAAGGTCCTGGGAATGAGACATTGGAGCTGATACCCAATGGCTGGAAGGACTTTGTCTTAGGAGACACAGCTGAAGAACATTCCAGGACATGGTGGGAAATTTGACTCTTATGAGTGCTAATAAGGTTTTCATCTTGCTAATCTTTTGAGTCCTAAAACAAGGTTGCCAGGAAGGTTGAGGAGGGGCTGTGGTGGAAGGGCCAGGATGTTGCCTTCAGAGAGTAGAATAGGGCACAGATCTGGGGCTCTAATAGTCTTGAGTTCAGATCCTGGCTTTGCCATTTACTAGCTGTGTGATCTGGGGCAATGTATGCCTCCGGGATTCAACGTTCATACACGCAAAGTCCGGAACAGTGCCTGACACATAGTAGGCACTCAATAAATGCCATGCTCTTTTTTTCTCTTTTCCTTTCTCCTTTCCCCATCCTTACGAGAAAAAAAAAATACGTTTCTCTATTCTTCAATAGAAACCACTTTGCAAACTGGCCTTATGGACTCTGAATACATATTTGCTTCCAATAATAGAACAGGTCTGTCACTGCTACATTTGGTGAACTCAGGCAGTGTTCAGTGGAAAAAGCATTACTCCGAAGGAGTGGCCTGTTCATTTTGCCATGGGCCTTATGGATGGCCTCACAATGACAAGGACCACAGTCTTCAGTTATTGTGAATTTACCCCATGCTAGACATTTTACAAACACCATCTTATTTAACTCCTATAGACATAAGAGGTAGACCATCTTCCCATTTTACAGATGAGCCAGCTGAGGATCAGAGGAAGGGCATGGCCTGCTGAGCTCCAGAAAGCCGAAACTCAACCTGGATTTCTTCCTCTCCAGTACTCTCTTCACCTCCACTTTAGAAGTCACCCATGAGGACACAGCCACGTTGCTCTTAAGGTAACAGCTGTCATAGAAATCTCTCCTGAACATTTGAGACTCAGCTAATCAAGGAACTGTATTGACTAATTAGGGAATCAACATACTGCACCTAAAATCCAGTTACAATGTCAGTGCTAGCTCCTCAATGATAGAATGTTCAGGAACATGTTGGATTTCTTTTTTTCTTTTCTTTTTGTTAAGATTTTGTTTATTTATTTGACAGAGAGAGATAGCAAGAGCAGGAACACAAGCAGGGGGTGTGGGAGAGGGAGAAGCAAGCTTCCCGCTAAGAAGGGAGCCCAATTCGGGGCTCGATCCAAGGACCCTGGGATCATGACCTGAGCCGAAGGCAGACACCTAGCAAATGAGCCACCCAGGTGCCCCCATTCTGGATTTCTTAAAAATCTTTTTTTCTTTTCCTCTTTAACTTTTGCACAGTTCTGTTCTGTTGTTCGGGTGGAAAGTGTGCTTACAAATCCACTCCCACTGTTTTCTCCTGCATGGGTCCAGATACCTTTCAGGCAACACCAAGGCTGCTCCTAGAAGACAGGACTACGGAGAGTCACTCTCATGGTCACCCACCTCCTCTCACTGCCCTTTCCCATCTCCTCCCCATATAGGCATCCCATGAACGGCATGAAAGTTTTTGATTTTCTATCACTACAGTTCTGATTAAAGAAATCATGCAAACTATGAAGGACTTAAGTGAGTTTGTGTATTTGGTCCCAAGCCGGCCAGAGTCCCAGAGGGGTCTGATCTGATAGGTTGGCTTTTCTGTTCCTCATGTCAGTTCATTTAATCCTTGTGGCTCCCGATTTCCTTATCTCGAGAGGTGAGGTCAACAGCACGGCTGCTGGAAGAAATCACAGTCTGATTGACAAGCAGTCCAATCATTGCAAATGACCACAGGGAAGTCAGGAATCGACTTCAGCCCCTGGACCCAATTTCATCCATGTTTCTTCAGGTGTTAAAGGATATGAGCTCTCAGCACAATCTTTATTCCATCTTAATCCATGGGGCATTAATTAGCTTCAAAACAAATGTACAACATCCTTTCGCCTTTCCTCCTGAAATTTTGGCTTAGAAATTCAGAATTTAAGCTTTTTGGCTATTTATTTATTCCCCTCAGTGTCTGGTTCTTTGTGTACTTTTTCCATCCCCTGGGCTGATCTTTGTGGCAAAAGCAAAGATCCTGTCAACCAAAAGAAGTTACCAGTACCAAAAGTTCTCTCTTACCCTGGGCTAATTATGTGCCAGACATATAATATTTCCAAAACTCTATAAGATAGATGCTGATGTTATTTTCATCTGTGTTTTATAGGAGACAGAGAGGAAGCATAAAGAAGTTAATGAACTTCATAGGGCTGGGATTTGCTTCTGGGTCTGCTTGATTCCACAGCTGTGCCCTGGCCGCTGCTTTCTTTATCACGACCACTGACTAAGTACGTAAGATCATGGAAGAAAAAAAATAAGCTCCTTTGGCCTCCTCCACTAGGACAAGGGGTCCTGAACACCCTCACCAAGCATTGTGATTGCATTTCTGAATTCAGAGCTCCTATCATACCTTTGTCCCTAAGGGCCTGATGAGGACTTTCAAGCACAGTGGTAGTCAGCCTTCGAGACAGCCCTCAATAATCTTGGCTTCATGATATGTATTTCCTAGTATGATCTCCTCTCCTATTGAATCAGAGCTGGTCTGTATGGTCAGTAGAATACAATGGAAATGATGGTGTGTGACAGCTGGGGCTAGGTCATAAAAAGCATGGTACCTTCTATCTCTCTGTCTTCACTCATTCACTCAGGAGGAAGCAAGCCCTCATGCTATGAGGACACTCAACCAGCTCCATGAAGAAGCTTACGTGGAGAACTGAGACCCCCTGCCAAGAGCCAGCACCAATTCTCCAGCCATATGTGTGAGCCATCTTGAAAGTGGATCTTCCCACTCCCGTCAAGCCTTCAGATGACTGCAGCCCTGGCTGACATCTGATACAGCTGCATGACAAACCTTGAGTCAGGATCACCTAAACAAGCCATTCCCAAATTTCAGATCCACAGAAAATACAAGACTTAATAAGTGATATGTTCTTTTAAGCCAGTAAGTTCTGGAGTACTTTGTTACACAGCATTAGTTAACTGATACACCTTGCCTTTCGGGTCTTCATAAATTGGCCTCAGGCCATCCTTCCACTCTCCTTTCTTTCCCTAATCCAACATGCATAGTACGCTCCAGGTAGACAGAGCTTCTTGCAGGGTATTAGATACACCCTCTTCTTGGCCTCCTTTTGGCTTTTCTATATTCTGTTTCCTTTGTCTGGAATGTACTTTTCTCTTTATTCTTTGAGAAACTATCCATCAGTTCTTGGATACCCAAATATCCCTACACAAGTAATGCCTTCTTTGATTTTTCTATTCAGATACAAGTCCTCTCTCCTCCTCCATGTGACCATTGTACTCTGCACATAGAGTTCCATCACTTTCTACAGAATCCCCAAATTATTTCTTGCCTCGTCTCTCTCTTCTGTAATACTGAGAATCTTGAGGACAGGACCTGTAATTGACTTATCTCTGAGTCTCCAGTGCCTAGCCCACTCAGAGCCTGGTAAGAGTACGAATTGGGTGGAAGCTTGTTAATTAAAGAATCAATATTGGATGACTACGCTAGCTTTTCTGAGGAATGCCAGTTGGATATGGGTTAATTATGTGCTATTACAACCAGTTCATACATTTGCAGACTCAAAAGCAAGTGGGTACCTGTCAAGTATGGAAGCACTTCTCATTAGTGCAGACAGAAATGATCCCCCACCAGGAGCACGGTGGTCATCAATAAGCAAGGGACCAGTTAAGCCTTATGTGACATTATTGGTCCATGTACTTTCATCCCCAAGGAGAGAAAGACCACTGTGTTAGGATGAGAAAAACTCTCTTCACCATCTATATTTTTTCCCCTAAGTTTTCCCAACTAACAACAACTAAGAATGGGGAAGAAACCTCTTCCCAGTAAAAGTGAGGCAATGGAGTTTTCAAAGATGGTGGGCTGGTAAACTGCTATTCAAGTAAATAAATAAAATAGGCCCTGATTTGTAATGTGTACTGAATTCTGGGGTACAAACACTCCCCCATGATCAATTTCAGGCCACCAATGGTTTAACAATCAGGCAGTAAGTTTTCTGAATATTTAACAACAGGCCATCATAGATTGGTTGGTTCTAACACAGCACTGAAGGTAAAATAGTAGAGCAGATGGGTAGGAGTGTGAGTTCTGGTTTCCACTGTCTGGGTGTGCATTCCAGCTTGACTGTGGCCTTGGCCATGTTACTTTAATTTTTTAGAGTCTCAGTTTTCTCATCTGTAAAATGGGGATAATTACAGAACCCATCTCAGGATTGTCTCGAGCAGGAAAAGAAATACGTGAAAAATGCTTAGCGCTGTGTCTGGCACCTGGGAGACACTCAACTAATGGTAGCTGTTAGAATCATAGAATAGAAAAAGCAACCCATTTAGAATAGACAATCTTGGATTTCAGTCCTGGTTCTGACACTGACTGGCTATATGAGCTAGTGTCATTGACTGCTCCTGTCTGGAAGTTATGCTCCCCATCAGTGACAAGTGTCACTCATATAGGTGGTCTTTACTATACGCCAGACCCCATACCAACTCCTCTACCTCAATCGCCTTTACCATCTTTGCCACATACCCAATGTAGTAGATTCTCACACCACCTCCCATGTCATAACTGAGAAACAGAGGCTCAGAAATCAACAATAATAGGGTCAAAGGCACACTTCTAATAAGTTCTAGAATTCAACCCAGATTTTCTGACTTCAGAGTTTGTGCCCCAATCCCCTTGACTGTAAGGTCCATTTCACTCATTAGCAGTAAGTATTAGATGAGATCATGTAGCAAAAACATTTCGGGAACTGTCAAGCAATAGCAAACAATGGTTATTGAGGTTGCTGGTCATGAGTATCAAAAACATACTTATGGAGGCTTAATTTAGTGCCAAATGTGGGACACCTGGGAGGACAGGGCAGACCCAGTCCCAGGCCTTCTAGAGCCTCCCGCTGCAGGAAGGAGGCAGAAACAAGTATTCCCCTGCAATGCAATGCTGGGAAGGAAGTCGGAATTCCTATTTCTCAAAATGTTGCATATAGAAAGAAAGTGTAAAAGGATTCACACCTCCAGCTGGCCCAGGGACCAGGCTCTAAGACATGGTTCTCTGCTGCACATTCCCAGAGAGTCGGATTCCTGGAGGAGAGAAGAGAAGAGACATCCACCAGGCACTGGGCCAGGCTCCCAGCTGCTGCTCCCACTCTACCTTCACCACTGCCTTGTTCCATGGGGCGTATTTTCTCTGGTTGTCTCTGGGCAAGACTGCCCATAATTAGGTGGAAAGCGAGGGTCAGAACCCAGGATCATCTGTCCCTGGGACTGGTGCTTGCCTCTCCTCACCAGGCCCACCAAGCCTCCACCCCAGCTGTTTCCAGCCCTGCATCTGGGCAAAGGGCGTGCAGCTCCCTGTCAGCCTGGATGGGCTAACGTGAAGGGACCCCAGTAGAGTCAGCACGCGATGCCTCGAGTCTATCTTCTCCTTCACTCTCGGTCGCCAGTCACTGGGTGGCTGCTGGTTCTCTGAGTTGTAGAGACATGGTCCCATTCCTGCTCTGCTTCCAGATCCTGAGTTACCTACTGCTCAGAGCAACATGCCAAACTCTCTCATCTTGTTTTAATACTCTTGTCCTTGTCACACTGCATGACAGATGCCACTTAGTTATTTGGAGTTTTTTTTAAAAAAGACAATATGATGTAATTTGCCTTTATTCCTCTTCTGTTATAAGTACTGTTTAAAAAAAAAAAGCCACAACCAAAAACAAAACCAAAAGCAAAAACAGTCAATGAGTCTTCCTGAGAGATTCATCTTGAAGGGGTCTCTCCATAGCTCAGCCAGCCTGTCAGTCACCCACCCAGGCACCTGCTGGTCTACCAGATGATTTCCATTCACCTGCTCTGTGCCAGGCCCCATGCTGAGGGCAGAGAGGACAAGAAGACCTGCCATTGTCCTTTGGGGCTCACAGTCTGTGGCCCCGAGTCTCTGGGTCCAGAAGCAGAGGCACAGTGGGCTGAAGAGGGGTGAGCGGCAGTGGGCAGAGAGTAAGTGCAGAACCCTTTCCCAGGCTGGCTGGGAGGGAAAAGAGAGCACAGCTGCTGGGAGGCCGGACAGAGTCATGGGGGCCGGGGGAGTTAGGCTGGGCACTCTAGCACCTTTGGAAGTTGGAAGGAAAGGCAGGGCATGGAGAAACGGGAGGAAGGATGGACTCAGGAAAAGTGGCAAGGAGTTGGGGTGCTCGCTGGGGAAAGGAGGGGACTTGCCTTCATGGGGGGACATGCTGAGAGAAAGAGATCAGCACTTTCTTGGTATTTACGTGGCACTTACTTGGGGCAAGAAGATTTTGATTTTAGATAATAGCCAGACTGGGGTTTGGATCCCAGAGGGAAGGGCCTTGACCTTTTTTTTTTTTTTTAATTTTATTTATTTATTTGACAGAGAGAGAGATTACAAGTAGGCAGAGAGGCAGGCAGAGAGAGGAGGAAGCAGGAAGCAGGCTCCCTGCTGAGCAGGCAGCCCAATGCAGGGTTGATCCCAGGACCCTGAGATCATGACCTGAGCCAAAGGCAGAGGCTTTAACCCACTGAACCACCCTGGCACCTGGGCCTTGACTTTTATCACCAGAATCCCCAATCACCCTCAAAGATAGGGTGATGCTCATTTTCTGGCTGGGGCAGATTTAGTGTCCTTCAGCCTTGCTCCTTCGTATTTCTTCCACTCTGGCCTGTTGCTAGATCTCCCTGGCTACACCTCCATATCCCATTATCTCTATTATCCCTGCTAATCATGTTCTTTTTTTTTTTAAGTGCTTCACAATCTAAATCTTCCCAAACATTTATCCTCTGTGCAGACTGATTCAATGTGTACAATTCCACCAAAACAACATTCCGCACAGAGGACGCTTCTCTGCTAATGGTTCAGAGGGGGTATCCACAAGAAAGCAGGTAGATGTTAGGAATAGTATATTCTACCACTGGATAAAGGCAGTTGCATTCTTCTTTTGTCATATTGCTTTGGAAGAAAGGAAAGTAAAGTAAAGGAAAAGAAAGGGAAGGGAAGGGAAGGGAAGAAAGGAAGAAGGGAAGAAGGGAGGGAGGCAGGGAGGGAGGAAGGAAGAGAGGAAGGAAAGGATTACCACCCTATTCTTTCCTTTTATCTTAGAGAAACTAAAATGTAGTTAGTTTTCAGGTCGAAGATTAATTTGAAAAGGAGACACAGAGTTTTGTGACTCAGATGTTCTAAGAAATTAATTCCACACTCTAAGCCTTTGGACCAAACCTGGAGGTTCAGGTGGAATGATCACGGTTACACATTTGTCTTTCGGGGGTCAAGGACCACTGGAGAGACAGGTGATTAGACTGGGGCAATATTCTGAGACTTTAGACCATGCGGCTTCCCATCTCGTCCTCCTCCTCTTCTTCATACCTATTCCGTACCTGCCACTCTCTGGGGAGAACCGCACTGCATTTAGAAAAAGAACATTTATAGCCAAGAAACGTTATTGGTTAAAGATTCCCAAGGAGGCTCTTAAAACACATAACAGAGTACATTTCTTAAAAACTGAGGCTTATGATTATAAGAATCTGGAATTTAAAGTCAGAAAATGCTTTAGAAATTTTTTTTAGTTAATAAATTTGATTCCATAAATTAAAAGCCTCTCTCCCCGATGACTTAGTGTAAATGGTGGATTCATCCACACAGACAGAGGAAGAACAGTTTCCAATTCAGACTTGGTAAACATCCAGGTCAGGTGAGGCTGAGAAGCAGGAGACGAGAGAAGAAAGTGAGACACAGGCGAGTGTTTCTAAAAGATCCTCAAGGTAGAACCCCCAGCCTCAGTGCTAGGATGGGAACAATAGAAATCTCAGGTGATACACAGACACCAAAATTGGAAGGATCCCATTCCTGACTTTGCACCTGAAACTGTGGGAAGTAACCATTTGGCAAAGACTCCGCAAAGCTGGAGATGGAAGAGCAGTGATGGTGGGAGGGCAGGTGCGGGGAGGGCAGAGGCCCCATCGATGCCTTGTGGTCAGGGCAAGGGTGGTGAAGAGACACTGGCATGGCCCTGCTGTGGGGAAAGCTGAGGGGCACAGGTGTCAGCTGGGCTCTTGAAGAGCAGAAACATCAGGAATAAATAAAGTCAACAAACTGAGTGCTGTTGAGCATGCTCCTTGTCAACAGACACCCCAGGGGGACAGCCCTGAAGACTGATGTCTTGCCTTGGATGCCAGGGTGACCTGTAAGGTCCCCAGACTTCGATCTTCTTGGGACAAGGAAAAGACAAGAAAGAGTGAGAAATGTACATGGACACAAATGACTGAAAATTTATAAGTGACTGAATTTATCTTGAATTTGCAAGATTATGTTTCCTGCTAACCAGAGGAAAAGGGCTCAAAAATCCATTAGGTTAGGGCGCCTGGGTGGCTCAGTGGGTTAAAGCCTCTGCCTTCGGCTCAGGTCATGATCTCAGGGTCCTGGGATCGAGGCCCGCATCGTGCTCTCTGCTCAGCAGGGAGCCTGCTTCCTCCTCCTCTCTCTCTGCCTGCCTCTCTGCCTACTTGTGATCTGATCTCTCTCTGTGTGTCAAATAAATAAATAAAATCTTAAAAAAAATCCATTAAGTTAGGTCAATGAGAAAAATTTGTTATTCTTGCCTTGCCTGCCTGGGTAGAAAGTAGTAGAAAGAGTAGAAAGATGCTGACTGTTACAGCTTAGGGGAAAAAACAGAAGAAGCAGTAGACACACTTTCTTGGAGGAAGGGAGTACTCCTAGCCATTGCCCAGTTCACCATGGTCCCCAGCTACAAAAAATCAGAGCCAGGAGGCTGTTAGAAATGAGCTAATCATGCTCCTTTCACAGGTGACAAACTGGAAGTTCAATGGGAAGGGACACGTCCAAGTTTATACAAGCAGCCCATGCAGAAGAAGTCTGGATCCGGGGCTTCTGGACAACTAGTCTAAGGCTATTCCACCTCACCAAACTAACAACACCCTTCTGTGGGGTTCTTCTCATTCTTTCTTTAGTAGTTTTGGAGATTGAGAGGATGTGGAGAAATTTCTCTTGATTTGAAGAGAAAATGGGCAGCAGGGCAAAAATGAGCTTAGTAGAAACTCAGGATCCCATTGGAATGTTAATTTGTGTTACGGTAGAAAAAGAAATTGATTCTGAAGTGTTCTAAGAGCCTCTCTAATACCAAAGCTCTACCAGTACCCAAGCTCCACCACTCTACCAAGGACACAATCTGCCCTAAGAAACAGTATGTTCATTTCAAGTCTGGGAAGGATACTTGATTGGGAAATCCCTGAGTTTTTTTTCTTACTTTAGTGGGAAAGATGATCCCATTGCAGGTCATGGTCAGTCCCTGGTGTTTGTCAGACTTGCTCAGACAATGAGGTCAAGCTTACTTGTGGCTTCCAAATAAAGATATAACACCTTTTGTGATAGCTTCCCTTCTTTAAGCCCACAGTACTGACATCATCAGAAAAAAATGATGATAGAGCTATTATAACTTGTAGATGGACCGAATGTTGGAGGGTAAGGAAAAGAGAGAATCTAAGAAGTCTCAGGGTTTTGAGCCAAGTGAGCTATTAGGTCAATGGTGGTGCCATTTATTGGTGATGTACAACTTTTATTTGGGTAGAGATTTACAATCTGTCATGTATCCCTTATGGACAAGATGCTCTCCATGTACAATAAGAATCCATGTTTCATAGACAAGGAGTTTTAGGCTCAATTTTGGTAATTTTCTATTATTTCATTGCTATTTTAAATAACAAGATATTAATAACACATTAACATGACAGTGACATTTGCATGACTCTTTCATATCCATTATCGAAGTTGACTCTGACAATGTCCCTGTGATTGAAAGAACCTGAAGTGGGCTTTTCTCATTGTATCTGTGCAGCATTGTTTCACATCCTGTGCCAATATGCCCAACTTCAGTAAATCGTGCCTCACTCCCTCCTACCTGCCTCTGACAGGTGGTCCAAAGGTAATCTGGTCATTGGCCTTTCCATGGCATGACTGAAATGATTGATCTAGGGATAAGCATGTGACCTAAATTAGAATAAACAGAGTCCTTGCGTGAGAACTAAGGGCAAAGAGTCCCTTCCTCTCTGTAAGTGAAGCTGGGGATAAGTGAGCGTAGGAGCTCCAACAGCTACCATACCAGCTTCTTAGAGAATGTCAATTCTAATAGCTAAAAAACTGAGAGAAGTATAGATTAGAGAAAGAGATAGAGTTGGGGTAGTGTTTAGGTCTTTGGATCTGGTAGCCTCTGCTCAGCTAGGAGTATGAAAGTCTCAATAAATTCCTCCTTTTTCCTGAGCCACATTGAGCTGGGTTTCTGTCACTTGCAACCACCAAAGGCCTGACAAACTGAGAAAGAGCTATCCCTATTTACAGACAAAGCTGAAAGTCAGAAGGCCTTGGTTACTTGATCAAGATCACAGAGCCTCTCCGTGCCAGAGTTAGAGACTAGGAATAGAAATAACTTGTATTCTTCAGATGCCAAGTTGGGTCTCTTTCTCACTTAGTGTCTGTCCTTCCCTTAGAGGCCTTTTCTATCTGCAGGCTTTTCTAGCATCACTGACTTTCTCAAGGTGAACGCTCAGCTTTTTGCCTTCCAGGACAATCTCACATCCTCAAACATTTAACAGCATGTTTTGCTCCTACTCCATTTCTTCTGTTTGATGAAGCTCCAACCCAGTTACCCTTTAGTCACTTGGACAAAGTCAGAACACGATATGAAAGCAGTATGTTCTCCTGCCTGGAAATGTCCAAAGAGCTCAGGGAATTCAAGTTCCAAACCAAATTTGGACACAATCTTAGGCTAGGTAGGTGCCAAAAGAGGCTGAATATCTATATCTAAAGGGAGTCCAGATGTTCCTGCATTTTGAGGGTAGTGGGCCCCAGCCATGTGAAATGGCCACCATGAAATGAATCAATTGAACTCCTCATCATCTTTGCTCAGTCTTCTTTTTTCATGGAATGATTTGCTGAAACACATGGACATTTCAAGCACTAGGAAGAAAGTGTAATTATACTTGTTACTATAAGTTGTTTGTTTGTCTCATCATCTGAATTCTATCAATGGGGAGACAGCCAGAAACCCTAGTCTGAAGTGGAATGTAACCTTCTCAAAAATCCTTCAAGGAAGTATTATTACCTTCATTTTTTATATAAGGGAAAACTGAGGATCAGGGAAGTGAAGTTGTTGCTAAAATTCTATACCTCTAGCCCAGAACATATTTTGTTTGTTTTGTTTTGTTTTGCTTTCTAGGTCCATGTGTTCTCCCATCTTTTGGACATGACCATCATCCATTTATCCAGTGGCACAATAAACTCAACATTTCCAAAGCTGAACTCATTACTTTTATCATCTAAAACTTTTCTCTTTTTCGGTTGGTGATCCACACATCTACCCATCCATCCATCATCCATCTATACACCATCCATTCATCTAGCCACCCATGCACTCATCCATCTATCATCCATCTATCCATCCACTCAATCATTCAACCATCCATCCATTCATTCACTCATCCATCCATCCATTCATTCATCCATCCATCCCCCCAACTATCCATCTCCAATTATTTCGTTATTCAATTCAGAAACTTGGGGTAAATACCAAGGTGTTAACGATAGATTCAAGATTGGGCTTAAACTTTGTTCTGCCATTATAACTTCTCTCACTTCTCCATGTATTCATTTTGCTTTCAATTACTTCACCTGTAAAATTAAGACTATGATACTGAGTCAGACATCTGACACTGGATAATAGCCTTTATATTGCATCACATTTTTGATAGCATGGAAAAAATTATGTGTGTAATTTATTACCATTCTTATTTACATAAATACTAAAAACATATAATACTTGTGCATCTGTGTGAACCTCAAAGCACTCTGTATATGCAGATATTTGCATATATGTGTGTATATATAAATATATGCATTGTATGTTCACACACATACATAAATGTGTGTGCGCACACACACACACGTGTGTATGTATAACAGATAAACAGGCAAATTGATAAGTGAGATTGGCAAGGGACTATGTCATTCTCTCCCTGGGGGAATCCTTGCAAGCTCACATTTGTGTAAGAGAATTTCAGTATTATTTAGAATGTTAGATATATAGCTGCAGGTATTCAGAACTTCATAAACTTAACCAATATTAACACTACTGATTCTTTAATGTTTATTCTGTGCTGGTGCTGTGTTAAGCGATCTATATACATCAGGCATGTAGTCTTTGCAATAAGGTTGAAGGGTAAGATTTGGAGTTTTTGCATCACAGGTGAGGAGAGTGCCATTTGGTGAGGTTAAAGTCTGACTCTAGGTCCCACAGCTTGTCCCTGGCTGAGCTGGCGGGAGCCTGGTTCTTGTTCCCATTCTGTGTCCTCACAGCCCTGAGAGCCAGTTGTTATTTACAGACACTTCTGCCTTCAGGGTTGTTTTTAATCAGTAGCTGTTGGTGGTTTTCCAATGCTGTGTTCCCAAGGTCACAGCAGCACTCTCCTGTCGCTTTCTGATCAGGGCCAGCTGTTGTTAAGTGATGGATTTTCCAGGTCTCCGGCTTGGCCCTGGAGGTTAAACTTCACATCCAAAATGGCACTGAATAGCACTTAGCCTCCCGAAGGATCCCAAAGCCTCTTATCAGGTTTGTGTTCATATGGGCTGCCCAGACCACCGTCTGGCAGCTTGACTGAACACCCTGTGCTAGGGGTCCCAGAGAGAGCTGTCACGGCAGTGCTGCTCCCTGTACCCCAAAACTGCGGTGGGATGGGCAGAGTTCTGAAACGAATCAACTAGATCCTATCCAAGATATCCAGTGCATGCTCTGTTACACACACCCCTGGCTCTTCAAGATGGAGAAAGATGCGTTGACCAGAGCTGCTCTCAGGAAAGAAACACCTTCAAGAGCATTCTGTTGACACAGTGTCTGCGAGTCTGTCCTCTAAGTTAGGCGTGTCCAGTCACTTATTCATTTACTAGATGTATCTTACGTGAAAGGCACAGCTGCAAAGGGCTTACATGAACTATCCCATTGAATCTTTGCCACGACTCTATGGTAAGCTCCATTATCTCCATTTTACAGTTGAGGGAACAGGTGCAGAAAGGGGAAGTCACTGGCTTAAGGCCATATGGACAGAGGGTCATGGAGCTGGATTTTGGAAATCCATAATCTCGAGTCCAAAATCCGAGGTTCACCCACTCTGTAACACTGCCTTTGACACCACCATGATGAGGAAAGATGAATGTGCCAAGGGGCGTCTTGATGACTTGGGGCCAAGGGGAGATTTGGGAATGTCACGTCTAATGGGCCCTTGCGAACGTGCAAATTTTGCATGGAGTGCAGTGGGGTCTGTACTGGGATGCCAGAAATCTTGGGTTAAAAATGACAATAAAAATATCAACGTGTTTGGTGTGATGGTGTTTTCTTCGTGCAGGAATTGGTGGGGAGCGAGCAGGCCTGGGGAGAGCTACCTGGGTAACAGGAACGGTACTAAATGAGGGGGGCAATGGTGCCCTTCGATCCCGTCGTACTGTCTAATGTGCCCTTAAATCTCTTTATTAACCAGGGACTTGCACATAGTTTGCTTACTTGGAGAAGCCTCCCCTAACTAGTTGAAGCTCAGTGGAAAGTTCATGACATTTGGGATTTGAATTCTATTTAAGTGTTGCCAAGAGGAAGGTAAGAAACACACACAGAGCTCCGAGCAGCCCTTCAACTCCTACAGCATCAAAGCAGTTTCAAAAGATCTCTAAAGAGACTCTGGGGGGTTTTGCAAATTTCTCTTACAAAATAGCGTTTTTGCAAGAAATAAGAGTACCAGCAATGCGTGCATTAAAATCCTCTTGAAATCCAGATGGATTTGAAGATTGAGGATGAGAAATTGCTTTCCTAAAAGCCAGCGAAGCTGACCACGGAAGGATTTTCTTTTTGAGGGGAAGGAGGGTGGTGGGCTGGAGAGGGCATTTTTATAGGAAATCAAAGTATCTGTTAGAAAAATTTTTTAAAAATCATGATATAATAGCCGTTAGAAAGCCCTGCAAATCAGTTCAAACTTCTTGTTTAAATTGGTTGTTTCCATGAAATTTTAGTAGATGATCTCGTATGTGATTCCAAAGTTCTGCCAAGACAGGTCTTGCAACTCTAAGTCAAAATCTGCTCTTTCTGGAGGACCTGGGTGGCCCAGTCATTAAGCGTCTGCCTTCGGCTCAGGTCACGATCCCAGGGTCCTGGGATCAAGTTCTGCATTGGGTTCCCTGCTCAGCAGAGAGCCTGCTTCTCCCTCTCCCTCTGCCTGCCTCTCTGCCTACTTGTGCTCTCTTTCTCTCTCTAGCTCTCTGTCAAATAAATAAATAAAAATCTTTTTTAAAAATCTGCTCTTCCTGATTATTTTATAATAGAACTATGCTGTTGCCATTGTGAACAGCCCCTTCTGTTTGTTTACCCGGGCATGTCCTCACGCAATGGCCTGCCAGTCTCCAGGATGGAAATGCCACATAATTGGTGACTTACATAGGTCTGAAATTCTGAGACGTCTCTTCCAGGATCCGTCATGTTGACTCCTGACTCCGGGCTGAACAGACTGCGGGCAGGCCTCTGACGACAGAGAAGACATCCCTGAGAGGAGCTGCAGAGGGGTTGCCCCATGTGCTTGGGGGTAGAGGTGTTCCCTTCTCTCACAGCCCCACTTTCCACCCCCACTACCTGCTGAGCTGGGTAGGGGGGTAGAGGAGCGGGGGTGGGGGAGTGGGGAGGGTGTTGCCTTAGGCCATGACTCAATCAATCCCTTCCGATTATATCCGTGGAGAGGAGAGGTTAGTTTGGGAAGTAGGCATTCAGTGAACATGTATTGAATCCTGCTTCAGTTGCCTTCATTTCACTCTTTTATTTAATCCTCTTAAAAGCTCTGAGCAATGTGAGTTATTCCCAATTTAGAGTTGGGAAATTCGCGTTCCAGGAGACTAACCCCTTATCCGAGACTCTTGGGACTTTAGATTCTGGGGTTCGATAATGTCTGGCTGCAAGGTTGCCTCTCAGGTCAATGTTGGTGGGGATCATATAGAAAGATCCTGTCCTTGAAGACAGAGACACACGATCGCCAAAGAAAGCACTTACTACTTACTACGGGCTGTGTGCCGGGAAATGTCCCAAGTGCTTCACATGTGATAACTCATGTAATCTTCGGAATAATCCACTGCTTCACTCCCATTTTACAGATGAGGAAACTCACAGCACAGGGAGACTGAGCGACTTGCCTAAGGTCACAGAGTTAGGGTGGAGCTAGGATTCAAACTCGGATACTAAGTTTCTGGACGCTTCCTCCCATCATTCTGTTAGGAAAAAATGTCACACGTACCGAAAATTTGAAAGATGTTTACCGTGAGCACCTGTGTGCCTACCTCCCCAGATTCTGCAGGTGTTGGCATCTTCCTTCATTTATCTGATCACGAATCTATCCATCTACCTACCCATCAATCCATCTCATTTTTGATGCATTTCAAGGTACGTTGAAGAAATCTGTACACTTCACCCCTAAACACTTCAGCATGGGTATCATTATCTGGAGTTCAATTTATTTATGTTTTGTTGATAAACTTTACATAGAAAGAAATGCACAAATCTTAATTGTACCATTCAGTGAAATTCAACAAACGTATATACCCACGTTACCCAAACTTTATGGAGATTTAGAACATTTCTGTCACTCCAGAAAGTTCCCTCCTGTGCCTTCCCAGGCCATACCCACCTCACCTAACCCCCAGGAAATCCCTGTTCTGACTTTTTCCCCTTATAGGTATGTTTTCGCTTTTCCAGAGCTTTATATCAATGAAATCATTCAGTACGTTTGTCTTTGCAGCTGGCTTCTTTCCCTTGGGCATATTGTTTCCCAGATTTGTCCATATTGTTACATGTTATCAGGAGCTTGTTCCTTTCCATCGCCCAGGAGTATCCCACTGTGTGAATGTACCAGTTTGTTTATTCATTCTCTTGTTTACGGACACCTGGGCTCTTCCCCAAACCGCCCCCCTCTTTCTCCTATTTTCAATAGGGATGCTATGAACATTCATGTGCTCATCTTTCTGTGGACACAGGCTTTCCTTTCTTTGGGTCAACACTTCGGATGGGTCAAAGGGTAGATTTATGCTGAGTTTCATAAGAAGCTGCTGGACGGCTTTCCAAAGGGGTCCCATACTTTACATTCCCACCAGCGGCTTGTGACAGTTCCCATTTGGATGCTAAACGGCTAAGCAATCTGCTCCGCCGCCCTCCCAAGGAGGAGGCCAATAAACATTTGCAGTTGAATGAGTTCCTAAAGGTCAGAAAGAATGGATTTGGCAGCCGCAGAGATGACACCTGCGGGGCCTGGGTGGGGGTGGGGAGAATCCGTTTGCAACTCTTCAACCTTTCCTACCAAAATCTCTGGCTTGCACCAACAATGACGGCAAAGCCAGCGTGTGCAGCACGCCGGCGGGACACCGGGCACTCTGGTAAGCCCTTTGGATATACAAAGATAGGACTGTTCCATGACCCTTCAGCCTCGGAGTTAGGAGCTATATTTATCCTATTTTATAGGTCAGGAAATTGAGGCTCAGAAGGGTGAGTGATTCACCCTCTGGCACTCACAAAAGCAAAGCCAAGATTTGATCCTGCTTTAGAATGACTTCAAAGTCTGAGCAATTTCTACGGCATTTTAACATCTCCTGGCTGCAAAAGGGACAGATTTGGAGAACCCCGCAGCGGCTAAAGGATGGGTCCCCGTGGGCCCTGATTAGCCCGGAAGTCTGCAACAAACAGGCACCTTAGGACCAGAGTGATGGGTCCAAATCTTCTTAGTACACTTGCTGCTAAGGCTCCACCACCCCCCTTTTTAGAGAGATTTTATTTATTTACTTGACAGAGAGAGCAAGAGAGCACAAACACAAGGCTCTGAAACGAGGAAGTGGCCATCATGGTACAGATGGGAGGGGGAGCAAATAAGAAAAAAACCCAGCATGGGGCATAAGAAGAGGACAGTCGTGTCTTTAAAAGCAAAAACTGGAAACTAAAGCTCTGTTCAAGGGGCTGATTAAAAATAAAATGAAGGCACCCCCCTTTCCTCAGCTGCCATTGAGGTGCTTGGTGATGTAGGAAAGACCTTAGGGTTTGAAGCTGAAAGTCAAGAAAGAATTCTTGAGATGTCTTTGGTGCAAAAAGGTGATTTCATTAAAGCACAGGGACAGGACTGGGGGTAGAAAGAGCTGTCCTGGGGTTTTGACCCGTGACTGATTATATACTTCCAAGTTGGGAGGGGGTTGGGGATAGCATAAGTCTCTAAGGAATTTGGAGCAAGGTTTCCAGGACCTTGAGGGGCTAGCTATTGTTGGGAAAAGATCATTTATTACTGTCTAATACAACCTGAGTCACGAGACCCTGAAGATGTATACGTGAGGGCCACACACTTGGGGGATGATAGCCAACATCTTGTGGGGTAGAGAGATAACGGAAGTCTCAAAGGAATTTTCATATATTAAAGTAGACTTACAGGATCCTGGGGGATCGGGCTAATGTTAAGCTAAGATTGCCTTTTGCCCCCAGCAAAGTGTCAACATGGAGGCAGCTGGGCTCCCAGAGGACGGTCACTTGAGCTCTTTCAAGGGCTTTGCAGTGGGCTGCAGGTAGTAAGGAAATTTAACAATTTTTCTTCTTCCTTTGTTCCTCACATCACTCCATCCTTGTGATACTGTCCTTCCAAGGAAGTTAAGGCCGAGTGATACCCTCACTTCTTCCGGAGCCTAGAACCCTGAGAGGCAGCGCCCACACAGCCCTCAGCCGCACCGTCTCCGTCTCAGGTCTCAGAGCTCCCCTGCATGGACTTGGCCCTTGTCCTGCATGGATGATAAGGTCAATGTCTTCCTTCTGGCAGCGGGTATCAATGCTGAACCTTCTGTCAGAGTTTGTTTGCAAAGGCCCTGGCCAGTGTTGACATTAGGAGCCTCAGGTGCAAGGTAGGGCCCCTGGACCACCCCTCCAGCCCCTGGGGCTGCCCCTGAAGGGGGTCCGGCTCCCTCCACCCTGCTGCCCCACCCAGGAGAAGAAAGTGGGAGCGAAGGAAGAAGAGTGAGAGGAGTCTGATGAGAACTCACATTTGGTCTTTTCGATTCAGCCTTGTCTGTAACCTGTTCAATAAAAAGCCGAACTCTTAAAATAAAATAAAACAAAGTTGCCTCTATGCCCATATAAGTCTATGTAGCCATGAAAAAGAAGGAACCCTCTCTCTTTAAGCTCCAATGAGACACTACCCAGGATATATTTTAAATGAGCAGACACACAGGAGGCACTTTTCTGTCCAGTCATCCCCATGTGCCCTCCAGACTCCAGGCGCGTGGAACCCCTTGCCTGTCCGCACACGGGCTGCTTTCTCCCTCCACTTTGGGGATGCCCATCCCTGCGTGCTCCTCCTGGCCCCGGCCTCACACAGCCCTCGTGGAGCAGAGCTCTCTGCCTCTCTGGCCACACAGATTTCCCCCCTCCCCACTGATCCCTTCAGCCCTTCTCCTGTGCCGGGAGCACCTGCATGGGCAGCGGTGCCCCCGGGCTGTGAGGGTCTCGGATGGAGGCAGCATCTGCTTTGTCTCGGCGTCCCTGGGTCTCCTGTCCGCGAAGGCATGCAGAAGGAAGACTGGAGGAGAGCTGGGAAGGGGTGTCTGGCTGGCAAGCTTCCGCTTCGGTGGGACTCGAGCCCCCCAAGAGTAGAGAAAAGGGAGGGAGACAGAGGCAAAGAGCCGGAGACAAGTCAGGACCTGGGGTTAGATTTCCAGGGGCCCAAAAGGAAACAGGTCCCGCCAGACTGCAGGCTTCTCTCCAGGCCTGGCTGCAGGCGCAGGGACCACAGCTGTGGCCTCGGAGGGGCTCCCAGGGGGGCTGGGCACAGGCTTTCTTTGGGGCCCCAGCCTGGCATCTCACAGCCTCCTCTGTCCTGGTCCCCCCCCCCCCCCCCCCCCCCCC